>JARQOC010000005.1:539341248-539788555 GCA_033576535.1 Allobates femoralis
TCGGAGGTGGAAGTTAGCGAAAAGAAGACAGAAGATCCCCGGGGCCGGACGAAGAGGCGGAGATGGCGGAAAGAAGAGAGAAGACCCCCGGGGCCGGAGGAAGAGGACGCCTGGCCGGACGAAGGACTTGTGGATGGGACGGACGATCAGATGACTTGAAGGCATGTAAGTGATCGACGGGGACGTTAGGTTAGGGGACGGCGGGGGCTTCGGGTGTAGGGCCTTAGGTGACAGCGGCGTTAGGTTAGGGGACTGCGGGGGCTTAGGGTGTAGGGCTTTATCGAGAGGGGCAGGGGGTAGACGGCGGGGCTTAGGGGGTATCGGCGGGGGCTTAGGATGCTGCGGGTCGGGGGTTAGGTGGTCAGGGCTTAGCGTGTACGGGTGCGGCGGACTTAGGGGGTATCGGCGGGGGCCTAGGATGCTACGGGGGGTAGGGTCTTAGGGGCGGTGGTGCCTTAGGGGGTAGGCGGCATGGCTTAGGGGGTATCGGCGGGGGCCTAGGATGCTACGGGTCTTAGGGGGTAGGGGCTTAGGGGCTGCTGCGGGGCTTAGGGGGTAGGGGCTGCTGCGGGGCTTAGGGGGTAGGGGCTTAAGGGCGGCGGTGGCTTAGGGGGTAGACGGCGGGGCTTAGGGGGTATCGGCGGGGGCTTAGGATGCTGCGGGTCGGGGTTAGGTGGTCGGGGCTGCTGCGGGGCTTAGGGGGTAGGGGCTTAGGGGCGGCGGTGGCTTAGGGGGTAGACGGCGGGGCTTAGGGGGTATCGGCGGGGGCTTAGGATGCTGCGGGTCGGGGGTTAGGTGGTCGGGGCTGCTGCGGGGCTTAGGGGGTAGGGGCTTAGGGGCGGCGGTGGCTTAGGGGGTAGACGGCGGGGCTTAGGGGGTATCGGCGGGGGCTTAGGATGCTGCGGGTCGGGGGTTAGGTGGTCGGGGCTTAGCGTGTAGGGGTGGGGCGGACTTAGGGGGTAGGGCGTTAGGTGCGGCGGGGTGGTTTTGTTGCGGGGTGGGTGTGCGGACATGGGGGTGGGTGTGCGGACATGGGGGTGGGTGTGCGGACATGGGGGTGGGTGTGCGGACATGGGGGTGGGTGTGCGGACATGGGGGTGGGTGTTCGGACATGGGGGTGGGTGTGCGGACATGGGGTGGGTGTGCGGACATGGGGGTGGGTGTGCGGACATGGGGGGGCTGTGCGGACATTGGGGGGGCGAGTTGTGGGGAGCGGAGGCGGCTGTGCCGCCTCCGCTCTATGGTCCCCGGGGAGCGAGTTGCGGCTCAGGCAGCGACTCGCAATGGCCTCGCGGCCATTGCTCGCGCTACCTGAGCGGTAAATCGCTAAGGTTGTAGCCGAGGCTGTGGATCGATTTTGGGCCAGCGGCTCGCAATGGCCGCTTCGCGGCCATTGCTCGCCCTGGGCCAGCGACTCGCAATGGCCTCGCGGCCATTGCTCGCGCAGCATTGGGCGCTTCGCGCCCAATGTTAAATTCGTATCCACATGACGACATCGGAAAGTGCGCGCGGAGGGGCGCTTTTCCGATTCGCGATTATATAATAGATGAATCCGTTGTGTAACTGCAATTTTTAAATTAAAAGTCCAAATGTTCCAACCTCTGATCATATGGGAGGCTTCCATTCCTTGTAATAATCTAGTTGAAACATTTGAACTGACTCTAACTTCTGAATATCCAGTTTAAATGGTGAAGCCCAAAACTGGATCCCGAGTTCTAGATGTGTCCTTACAAGTGATTTTTAGGGGGGTAACAATATGTTGAGATTCCAGGATTATATCTCTCTTTTAAACACCATACAATATTGTTTTCCTTTGCAGCTGCAGCCTGACATTGAGTACAGCCGCTTAGCTTACTTGTAACCAGAATACCCAAGTCCTTCTCCTGTTCTGCAGTCCCAAATTTACTTCCATTTAATGTATATGCAGCAATGGGAGTACTCTGGCCTAAGTGCATACTCTACGTTTATCTAATTAAACCTCATTTTCCAAGTACCGTATATACTCGCGTATAAGCCGAGTTTTTCAGCCCAAAAATTGGGCTGAAAAGTACCCCCCTCGGCTTATACGCGAGTCAGTGCTGTATACCGATGTATACATCGGTACATACCGATGTATACATCGGTATACAGCAGCCCCCGTAATCCAGGGCCCCCCCAGCCTGACTCCGGTCACCTGTAAAGGAAACTATACTTATCACTGCCCGCTGTCCGCGCCCGCTCGCAGCTGCCGACCGCGATCCTCCATCTTGCGTCTTCTTCCTGTTTCTGTGCTCGTCGCGGGCAATGACGTCATTCCCTGCGACGAGCACAGGAAACAGGAAGAAGACGCAAGATGGAGGATCGCGGTCGGCAGCTGCGAGAAGGCGCGGACAGCGGGCAGTGATAAGTATAGTTACCTTTACAGGTGACCGGAGTCAGGCTGGGGGGCCCTGGATTACGGGGGCTGCTGTATACTACTGCTGGGGCTGCAATATACTACCACTGGGGCTGTATACTACCACTGGGGCTGCAATATACTACCACTGGGGCTGTATACTACCGCTGGGGCTGCAATATACTACCACTGGGGCTGTATACACCACTGGGGCTGCAATATACTACCACTGGGGCTGTATAAACCACTGGGGCTGCCTGTATACTACTGGGGCTGCCTGTATACTACCACTGGGGCTGTATATACTACTGGGGCTGCCTGTATACTACTGGGGCTGCCTGTATACTACCACTGGGGCTGTATATACTACTGGGGCTGCCTGTATACTACCACTGGGGCTGTATATACTACTGGGGCTGCCTGTATACTACTGGGGCTGCCTGTATACTACCACTGGGGCTGTATATACTACTGGGGCTGCCTGTATACTACTGGGGCTGCCTGTATACTACCACTGGGGCTGTATATACTACTGGGGCTGCTGCTGTATACTACCACTGGGGCTGCTGTATACTACCACTGGGGCTGCTGTATACTACCACTGGGGCTGCTGGGGCTCCTATATACTACCACTGGGGCTGCTGTATACTACCACTGGGGCTGCTGTATACTACCACTGGGGCTGCTGGGGATGCTACATACTACCACTGGGGCTGTATATACTACTGGGGCTGCTGCTGTATACTACCACTGGGGCTGCTGTATACTACCACTGGGGCTGCTGTATACTACCACTGGGGCTGCTGGGGCTCCTATATACTACCACTGGGGCTGCTGTATACTACCACTGGGGCTGCTGTATACTACCACTGGGGCTGCTGGGGATGCTACATACTACCACTGGGGCTGCTGTATACTACCACTGGGGAGGCCTGTATACCACTGGGGGGGGCCTGTATACCACACTGCTGGGGGCTGTATACCTGTGCTGAGGTCCACCCTCGGCTTATACACAAGTCAATAGGTTTTTCCAGATTTTTGGGGCAAAAGTAGGGGGGTTGGCTTATACACAGGTCGGCTTATACACGAGTATATACGGTATTTGCCCGTTCAGACATCTTATTTAGATCATTTTGTAATATTGCTCTATCAAGGGCAGTTTTTAAGGAGGACCTGTCACCCCCCTGGTGCATGGCAAACTAAATGCAGCACTGAATGCAGCATGTCTGCTGCGTTCAGGGAAGGGGTCCCCCATGTGTCTAGCCCCCCTGTAAGCTTTAATAAAGACTTTAGAAACCTTACAGTTAAGAGGTCGCCTGGTTGGGATCCTGTTAAGAGGACTTCACTACTGGCACAATCCTCTCTGCCTCCTTGTGTATTCCGCCCCCTTCTATGTATCTGCCGCCGCCTCCTCTTCTGCTGGGTCTGCCCTCCTTTTCTACTCCTCCTTTGAGTGATGTCAGCAGCAGAAGAGGAGGGCAGACCCAGAACAAGAGGAGGCGGCAGACACATAGAGGGGCGGAATACACAAGGAGGAGGCAGGGAGGATTGTGCCAGCAGCCAGTCTTTTTTAAAGCTTAAAGGGGGGCTAGAGACATGGGGGACCCCTTCCCTGAATGCAGCAGACACGCTGCATTCAGTGCTGCATTTGGTTTACCATGCATCAGGGGGGTGACAGGTCCTCTTTAATATCCTACATAGTTTGGTGGCTTAAGCAGAGGTTGACACTTCACTCTTTATCCCATCCACAAGGTTATTAAAAAAAGTTTTTTAAGTTCCTGAAATAAACTTGTAGATTTTTGGCCACTTTTGGAGTGCCGGATATCCTTTCTTCTTTATTGTCTTAAAAGCCCATACACCTGTATGAGGATTATACAGCACAGCAAGACTTCAGACCAGGATCCAGTGACTTAGGAGACTCCAGCGATGTGGTGTCATTAAAATTTCCATTTATTTGAAGAATATTTCCTTAAAAAATGCAGTTACAAAAAGAGCCAAATCACACGGTGTGGGCAAACGGAGTAAAAATAAAAATTTTTATTATTTTATTTTTTTTTTTACACTATTTGCCCACACGGTGTGATTTGGCTCTTTTTGTAACTGCATTTTTTAAGGAAATATCATTCTTCAAACAAATGGAAATTTTAATTACACCACATCGCTGGAGTCTCCTCACTTGCTGGATGCTGGTTTGAGGTTGTATAGCCTGCTGCTGTCCGAGCAGAGAAGAGGTAGCACCGGGAAGGAGTTTGTGGTTGAGCGGACTTTATAATTTTCTTTGTATAGATATAGCAAGATTGGTGATCTGGAATCCCCATTGCTTGAGATTGATGATGTGATCCTAGTAAATGTTAGTTCTGATTCAGTCATTCATAATGTACTTTACTACAGTAAAGAAATGTCTAGCTACACTGCATAAAACCAAATTGTTCTGGCTCCTAGATTACCATTTGAGTCTTATGGTATCTTCCATTATGATCCCCAATGGCTTTTTTTTGCCTTATACATCCCTTTTAGTGATGTGTGGTACTATTCGTTACTCGCAAGCATAGTCCAGTATTTGCGATATATGCCAGCTCCCTTCAGTACACAAAGGGAGTCGGCATCCCAGTGAGAGCAGATTGAATGGAGGGCTCACACTTGGTGGCATAGCAAGGTGTTATATGCAGTGAAAATGCAAATAAGGCTTCCCTCCCACCCTGTCCGGGAAATACTTGTTTCATGGCCGGATGTGTATGGGTAGAGCCTAACATTGAACTCGCTATTCGGACAAGTATGGCTAGGGTCAAACCTGCGTCAGTCCTTAGGCTGACAATTCTGTTTAAAACTTAGTTTCTGGCAGCCTGAGCGCATAGCGTTAACGGCATGTAATCCTATGCGCCAGCTGCCTATTCATCACTATGGATACCTGATGTTTCACGCAGCCGCCGGCTCCACACACAAGGACCACATATGCGCTTTTGCTGAGCGCACAGGAAAATGCTGCAAACCACGTTTCATGTGTGCTCAGCAAAAGCGCATATCCGTTCCTTTTATGTAGAGTCAGCAGCTGCTCTGGGCGTCCGGTGACCACAGCGATGAATGAGCAGCCTGAGCACAGCATTACATTCTGTTAATGCTATGCGCTCAGGCTGTCAGAAAATAAGTTTTATGTGGATTTTTCAGCCTAGTGGTTGACGCTGGTATGACCCTAGCCTATGCGAGTATTAAAAACTACTCTCTATGAATCTCCCCAAGCCAAGTATTTCACTACTCCCTCATCCCTAATCCTTACAAATGGCAATTCATAAGGTAGGTGGTATGATAAACAACTATCTTACCATCTTTATTTCCAAGTGTGTGATCGATAGGAGGTCTCAAAGACTGAGATGAATATCCTCCTAAAATCCAGTCAAAATTGTCAGCTCTTGAGTTTTTCCACCCGCACATGCCGTTTTCAAACATACATGAGGTCCCGCATTGTATTTCATCTGTATAATCCCCGCAGTCATTTACAAAGTCACACAACGTTTCTGGTCTGAAACATTTTTTGTTTTGACATTCCAAAAATCCAACTTGGCAATTATCTGGGATAAAAGAAATAGAGAGTTAGATGCTGACCTTATTACAGCGTAAAATCTAAGCAAATCGGGCCGAATAGACTTATCTTACATCTGGAGAATAAGAACACTAATGTGTTATATCCCAGATCAAGAAGTCTGAAGTCACAAAGTCCTACCTTTCTCGGGTCGGTGCTTTGAAGAACTTGGGGAGATTGCAGAGGAGGGCAAGCATTCATTTGAGAGAACGATGTCATCCAGAGCAATATCTCCTCTTTGATCTCGGCCAACTTTGGCTTCCAACATGATGTAGAAATCTTCTCCTAGTGTTCGGAGTGGTAGCTCTTTTCTCTGCCAGAAATTTCCCTGATCTCTGGTCAAGTTTAAAAGGAGATTCTCACGCCCGCTCACTGTTACCTGATGTATAGTTAGAGATCCAATGCCCTCACCATACATATGGAAGTAAAAGGTGATCTGTGGAAGAGAAGACAACAACAGAAAGAAGAACTAGTTAAAATTGTATTATTTATTCACTGATAAACAGAGACATCCAACATTTGGGTTGAAAGACACATTTAAAATGGTTGCCCCAAATTGTAATTGTAAATTATCCCATATTTGCAGATTACATGAGTCAAATCACTGGGGTCCCAAAGATTAGGAGGGAGCAAATAAGTACTTATATAACTGTTTTAATGGAAAAAAAATAAAAGTCATGGCTCTTGTAAGAAGAGGTCTAAAAACAGAATTGACATTTGGCTCCAATGAGAAGGTGTTATGTCTGAATTTTGACTTTCTCTCAAAATTTATGGCCGCTTTAAACGTCCCGATATCATTGTCCAACAACGATAAAAAGTCACGTGGTTCGGCCGTTGCAGCCGATATCGTTCGTGTGTTGTGTGGTATAAACAAGCAATGCGATGCAAGAACGATGCCAAAACGATATTGTTGGGGAATTGTGCAGGCTCTCCAACTGCCCGATATTGGATGGACAATCTGGCAGGGTCGTTCTGTGTGACAGCCCAACAGCGATTTGGAGCACAACTTGCCCTATTCACTCCCATGTTAAATGGTCATTTCCTGGGTCTCTCATTCAAGGGGGCGTATACATCGCAGTTGTGTTGCCTTCCGATATCTCCCTGTGTAACATCTCCTATGCGATCTTGGATTACTGCCAAAAATGTGTGCGCTCCCGTGCCGTTGGATACAATATCAGGACGATATCGGGACGTGTAAAGCGGCCATCAAGCTTTTGTTTTCAGAATTCTAGCTATTATAACTCAAGGTCTCACACTTTTATTATTGAATTAAGTTTGCCCCATTCCCCCAGGGCTTAGGGTCCCGTCACTTGGTGACGCTCCAGCGATCCCGACAACGATACGACCTGGTAAGGATCCCTGGAATGTCGCTACTTGGTTGCTGGTGAGAGGTCAAACAGATCTACTGAACGATGCAGCAACGATATGGTGACTACGTGGCTGAGTTCTGAGTCACCAATGAGGTCGTTGTTAGGCGTCAAACACACCAATGCATGCTGGCCAGCTGGAACCCGATTATCAAAAAATGGTCCAGGCCATTTCAACACGAATGTCACTGCAGGGGCCCGGTCACTGCTGCGTATCAAACATAGCGAGATCGCTGGCAAGGTCGCTGTTGCGTCACAAAACCTGTGACGTAACAGCGATCTCGCTAGGTGTGATGGGGGCTTTATTGTTGTCTGAAGACTTATCACATATTCCAATAAACATGCATTTGTTTTACTAACTGGACATAGAGTCATGGCCGAAAATGTTGGCACCCTGGAAATAGTTCCAGTAAGTTAAGTATTTCTCCCAGAAGATTATTGCAATTACACATAAATTGTTATTCTCATATTTATTTCCTTTGTGTGCATTGGAACAGCACAAAAAAACTGAGAAAAAAGGCAAATTGGACATAATTTTATTCATGACTCCAAAAATGGGCCAGACAAAATAGTTGGCCCCCTCAACTTAATATTTGGTTACACACCTTTTACAATAAATAACTGCAATCAATCACAATAAGATTCTTTCACCTCTCAACTGGAATTTCAGACTCTTATTTATAGTCTGCTCCAGGTCTCTCATATTTGGAGGCATCTTCTCTCAATAGCAATTTTCAGATCTCTCCACAGTTAATCAATGGTGCAAACCCTTTCAACCATGACTATATGTATTAGCTTTTATTATTTTTACTATACATAGAGCTGTGATTAGGGATGAATGAACCGGACTTTAAAGGTTAGTGTTCATACCAAACACAGACTTTACAAACATTTTCAGTATTTGGGTTCATAGTTTGGGTGTTTTACATCCACAAACCATTGGAACGAGCATTGCAGGGCTCTGGTAGACTCAGTGCTTGGGTACACTCGGTGCTCAGCTCAGTGTCAGCCACTTGAAGTGTTTGAAAGGGTCACACCGGGGGTAAAATCAGCATTATCAGAAGACAAAACCCCACCCTCTCTCCCCGGATTTGCTTTGTTTATGGCTTTCCATTTGTGGGTGGAGAGCAGAACTACCCAATCAGAGAATTCCAGTGAGGGTCAGGTTAAGTTTGGTCCAGAACAGAACTTCTCTAAAAATACTAGCTGCCCAGAACCCAACTTCCAGGGATCACTCATCTCTTAACTGTGATAAGTCAAAACGTTTTTATATTTTATTTCCTTTGTTTTGAAGTCTATCTCTCAGACGTCCAACATACATACAATTCTGCTCCATTAGCTTACCATGGTCCAGAAGTTAGCCCCCTGGCCGGAAAAAATGTGAAAGGATCCTTCAAAAAAATAAACCCAAGGGTTCGAAGAGTTGATCAGTCCACTGGACCAGTGCCAACAGTCGGGGTGCTTCCGCCCGAATGCTCAATCACACAGTCCTCGTTACCATTCTGCTTCAATCACAAAGATCAAATGGAATTACAACGTCCCAAGATAGGAGTCTAAAAAGTACAGCACCACAGATCAGAATAAGTGACATTCCACAGGGGAATGCATAACATAGATATGTGTTCAATATCGAAATGGAGTAAAAAACCGACGTGTGTAATAAAGATTTATAAGTATTATTTCAGTTATCGGCCTAGCCAAAATACATTTTCGAGGTTAACTTATATGTGACCAAAAGTGTCATATTTTCTTCTCTTTTGTTTAGTAAAGGTCGATTTCACACTAACCAATTTTGGAATCCTGGAAGTGGTCAATCCTAGCAACACCCCTGGACTCTCCGCCTCCAAACGTGTTGCAATGGAGCCCGTCACGGTGTTACGGTGTTATCAGTGATCATCAGCACACCAATGCGTGAGTGAGCATCCCGTTGCATCAGCTTGTGGGTGTTTCATTTAATCTGGACTTGTGGGTACAGCTCTGTTACAAAACCCGGATTCGCTCTCAGATCGTTGAATCTGAATGATCTGATTTGGGTTTCCAAAGAGCCTTATTGTAATTTTTCCCCAGCATTGCTCTTAGACCCAGTGTTTTGTATTTGGAACACAGAGCTAAAATCACTACTATTTGAAAAAAACATGGACACCCGATTTGAGGGCAACCGTAAAGGACTGGATGCATTCACAAGTACCTGTGGCCCCAATTGAATCATGGTAAAGGTCCTCTCTTAAGAAAAGTTTCACATTTTTATGAGACACAGCGAATTCCACAATTATCGTTTGTGCTGAGTCAATCTGTTCTCTTGAACTTCATTGAACGTCGTTGTGCAATCCTGTACTGTTCAATATTGGCTCCCATTCAATCTACTTGTGATGCATTTTATCATAGAAGATTTAATCCAAAAATGAGATGTGAAGGCAAAAATGTGACAGATTTAGCATGGCTGCAGAGGAAAATAAAGGTCCTGGTGCAGCCTGGAACGTATGGCTTAGGTCACTGTCACTTTCTTAGGTTTTTGAGGACATCTGGTCGGATAATGATCACAGTGTCTTGATTTAAATATGTAGAAGCTGTGTCACTGAGATCTCATGTAAACGTTTAAGCCTGCACTTTGTAAAAGTTTTGCAGTTTGAAATAATACTCTTTAAACCCAATACTTTGATGTCAGAATGGTTGCAACCAGTAATCTATGTGATACATCGTTGGATTCAGGGTCTCTTTCCTAAATTATGTTGCTTACAGATGAGGTAGCAAAAACTGCTGACAGATTCCCTTTAATTTTAGAATAAGAAAAATTGTAGCCTCTAGATGTGCAAAGCTCCCCAAAAGACTTGCAGCAGTAATTGCAGCAAAAGGTGATCCTGTAAAGTATTGACTTGGGGGGGGGAACAATTGTACGTCACAGTTTTCAGACTGTCATTTTTAATATATTTAGAAAACCATGTATCATTTCTGTTACACTTCACAAATACTTGTTACTTAGTGTTGGTATATCATCTAAAAACCCAATAAAATAACATCTAAGTTTGTGGCTGTAACGTGAGAAAACCTGGAAACGTTCACATGGAGGAGAACGTGTCCAAGGCCCTGTAATGCCGTAACAACCATCATGGAGTTCCAAAATATTATGGAATTTTCAGGCACTTTTCTCTAAAACACCTGACATAATATGATGTAATATTATAATACCTTGTTAAGTAACAATGTACAGTTAGGGGCATAATTATTTACACCAACTGTAAATTAGATATATTAGCAAAATGTACAAACTTTTTGTTGTTTGTAATAAACCATTAAAACAAGGACGACCAAACTGATATAATGTGGTTTCCCCATATTTAGCAAAAAAATGCCACTTTAATGATTGAGTCTCAGAATTATTCATTTTTATTAACAAGCAACTTTATTACTTGGTAGTGCCCCTCTGGCTGTTATGACCTAACGCAAATGTGATGCACAGCCAGACGTCAGCTTTGAACATTGTGGCAGAGGAATGTTAGCCTATTTTGGTTCTCAAAAGAATGGCTCAAAAAGTAAAGAGATGTTGAGTTGCCTTGTACAAACAATGGTTCGATGTGAGTTAGCAGGAGGTTTACCATGCGCTGCCGTCCCAGCACAGGAAATCAAGGTCCAGATCGGTAGAGTTAAAACTATACCTTTATTCTTTCTTATGCGTTTTGTGAGCTGCTGCCCACTTCTTCAGAGATGTACAAGTTTGCTTGGACGGCAGCGCATGGTAAACCTCCTACTAACTCTACACATTGAACCAATCTAGTCTGGTGGTGTGCTGCAGCCATTGCATGATAAGGTGTTGTGACAAACACAACCCCACAAGGTGAGTGGATTTGTCACCCCTTGAATTTGTCTTCCACACAGATAAGACCCTATGTGCGCTTTCTCTCCTCTCTTTTTCTAGTAACGCTTGTACAAACAATAAAAGGTATATAAGAAGATGGCAAAGACATTGACTGTTCCTAGAGATACAAGGGGAAGCAGAACACTGGCCACATGACTTAGATATGGCAAAAAGGAATAGCTACCACCAGAATCCTGAAAAAGCAGTCAAATACCATCCAGTGACTGCAAAACACCTGCAGCAACATTTGGTTGCTTTAACCCCAAGATGTGCATCTCTGATGATCCAAAGCTCAAGAAAAGTTGCCTCCAATATACTGAAAACTGTATAAATAAGCCATAGAATTTTGAGGATTCTGCTTTGTAAAAAAATAAAACAAAATTAAAACTTTTTTTTGGGGAAGGGGGGGTATGGATCATCTGTATTTCTGGGGTGGGAGGGGGAAAGAATAAACAATATACCAAAAACACACTGCTTACAATGAAACAGCATTGGGATGGATGGCTCTGTTATTCCTATAGTGAAGCATGGCAGTGGGCTTGTTGATCCCTACATTGAAGCATGAAGTAGGCTCTCTGATGCCTATAATGAAGCATAGTGGTGACTCTTCGATGCTTATAGAGAAGCATGGTGGTGGCTCTGTGATGCTTATAGTGAAGAATGGTAAAGGGCTTGGTGATGCCTACAGTGAAGCATGACAGTGGTTCAGTGTTCAGTGAGGCCTACAGTGAAGCATGGTGGTGGCTCTGTGATGCTTATAGTAAAGAATGGTAATGGGCTTGGGAATGCCTACAGTGAAGCATGGTGCTGGTTCTGTTGTGTCTACAGTGAAGCTTGATGGTGGCATGGTGATACCTATAGTGAAGCATCGCAGTTGCTCAGTGATGCCTGCAGTGAAGAATGGTGGTAGTTTGGTCAACCTAAGGACTTATTATGCTTCTTCTGGCACGGAAAAGCTGCAGCACGTAGAGGGCAAGATGAAATCCATCAACTACAGGGTGGGCAATTTATATGGATTCATATATCCAGTAGCATTGAGGTTTCCAGTGATGAAGAGTGGCCCCACTATCTTTGTACCCCATATACCACACCATACCATCAATGTCTGTGTCCCAGCAGTCTTGGAGGGATCTATCCACTGTGGGTTAGTGTCAGACCAATAGCGGGGGTTTTGTTTGGTAACTTCACCAGTCACAATAAAGTTTTCCTCATCCCTCATCTGAAGACAATTGTCTATGCTGTGAAGATACGAGATGTGCAGGATCTGAAACAACGGATACTGGAAGCCTGTGCAGCATTTCTTCTGCGGTGTTGCTATCAGTGTGACAAGGGTGGGAGAAGAGGGTGACATTGACAATCCAACACAATGGGCAGCACTTTGAACACATTTTATAAGTGATCATAAACTTGTAAATAACTCATGAAAGGATAAAGTTATGTTAAAACCAAGCACACCATTTTTTTTCTTATGAAATTTTCAATAAGTTTGATGTGTCACATGACCCTCTTCCCATTGAAAAAAATAAAGTTGGATCAAAAATGGCTGACTTCAAAATGGCCGCCATGGTCACCACCCATCAGGAAAAGTTTTCCCCCTCCCATATACTAATGTGGCACAAACAGGAAGTTGATATCACCAACCATTCTCATTTTAATTAAGCGCATCCATATAAATGGCCCACCCTGTAGCTGTATATCCTAGGTAAACACATAATGCCTTCTATAAGGAAGCTGCATTTTACATACTAATTAGACATTGATCCCAAGCATGTCTGAAAATCTAGCCCCTGCTGTTAAATGCTTGCGTACATGAGGTCCAGAGAAATCTGAAATAAAATGTATAAAAAAACTAAATAAAAATGGAAAAGTAATCAGCTGTAGGCATTAGAGTGGCACTTACCGCACAAGTACTGGTCCTCGTCAGAGTTATCCGAGCAGTCATTGACAAAGTCACACATGTTATTCTTGGGAATGCAGTATTTATTGGAGCATCTGAACTCCTCGGATGTACACAGCTTGTCCTCCACCAGGACTGGTGAACAGTCCTCAAAAGAAACATCATCCACACAGACATCTCCTACATAACTCACACCACGTTTAGCCTGGAGGATAATCTACAAGATAAATGTTTTTGTACATGAAAATATTGCAGGATGCAAGGTACATTATGGAGGGGATCTACTTTTACTTGCACTCCATTTATACCCCGTTAATGAAGAAATAACTTCACCCAGTGTCCTGCCTTTAAGACGCTCATCAAATCTATGGAGGACTCCAGCAGCAAATGTTCAATTTTCCTACAGCGCCTCCGCAGGGTGATGAAGGACTAACAGTATACAATAAAATCAGTGTCATTGATTTGCTCTCATGTGCTGGGTAGAGAAGAGCAAATCCTCTGAAATTTGTTTTGTGTAGATTTGGTATGACACAAATCAAATTTGGTCAGTTTGCTCTAGGGACTCTCCAAATATAATATATGGATCAGAAGTATAATATATGGAAGGCCAGTAAGGAATTAAAAAAAAATATACAATATATACTCACCTGCACTAGAGTCACCGCTCATGTGTCCTGCTGTCGTATCTCTTCACGGGTCTCCACTTGCTTTGGAACATGTTAATAACATGTGTCGTTCCTATACACACCTGCTGTTAGGACATTGAATTGTGTATTGCATTCTATGCCTCTTGCCCTTTTTCAAGATGGTGTCCGCTACTTCACTCTTGTTCATGTGATCCTTCTCCCTGCCTTTATAAACCTCAGCCTACTGTTTAGCCATGTTCGAGTATTCAGTTAGAATTCCTGTCTCTCTGTTGCTTTCCCAGTCTGCTTCACCTCCTGCTGATCAGCTCCAGCTTCTCCAGCAGATGCCATTTAGACTCCTGTAATCACTCCTGCCTCCAGCTTCTCTCCTGCATTCAGCTTCCTGTGTTTAGTTCCCTATCTCTACTTTAGTTTCTCCTAGCCCTGTGTCACATAAGAGTAAAGTGCTCTGCAAGCACTTTCTGAGTTATTGGTTGTTGTGCAGATGCAGCTCTCTGGACATTTGGGACTCTTTAAAGCTGCACTGCACTAATAGTATTGGACTTGGTTTTTCTATGAATTCCCTTTCCCAGGCATCTGGGTGTTTATTATTCTTAGACTGTGTTTTTTTCCATCGTTTTTTCCCTGTGAGAATTATACCTAGAGACTTTCTTATTTACATTATAATGCTAGAACTATTTCAAAAGACTTTTAGTTGTTACCTGTTTGATAACCTTACTCATTTGCTGCACTTCACGTTATATCTGCCACTTATGAAAAATATAGACTTGTGCACCTTTAAATTTGGTTTCTGTCTATCTGTGCTCCGATCTGCTAATAGATCCTTGAGTACTCCTACAGCACATTATATCTACATCACCATGAGGCCTGGTCAACAATGGAAGTTCCAGACCAAGGACTGATCCAAAGAACAAAGATCCTCAGACAAATCAGACCAAACAAGTAGAGTTTACGGTGCGGAGGTGCACCAGCACGCTAGTGAGTATAATCTTTTATCTTTTACCCCTTCCCAGTTGTCAAATGAATTCAGCAAAATGGTTATTTGGTGCAATTTTAGATGTTGGGTTTCTCCACATGTTACCTTTCTGATGCATTTTTACCACAATTTTGCCACAAAAACCTACAGAGTTTCAGTGTGCCATGAAGGGTTATTAGATCTCTGAAATCTTATGTTCATTCTGCTTATATTTTACCTTCATATCTGCAGCATGTCAATTGTTTTAGTGTTTTAGCAGCATTTTTCACCCATTCTAATGTCTGCTGCAAATACCCTAAAGCCCCACGTTAAACGAGGCGATATCGCCGCCTATTACATAGGCGACATAGGGGCATGGCATATCGGCGGCATCATCGCTCCTACGTCGCCTCATGTAAAGGGTTGATGTCGGCGCCGCCGGGCGGTCGCGTAGTTTCAGAGCAGTTCTCTGAAACCAGGCGACCATCATGGGGCGATGTGTACACATCACCCCATGTAACCGGCCGTCGGCGACCTGTCAGGCGATGGGAGCCATAGGCTCCCATTGTCCTGCATCGCCGCTGGGGTTTTCAGACACCCCAGCAGCGATGCCGCCTGACAGTTCGCCGGCGCGGGGCTGGAGATGTCGCCCCATGTAAATGGGGGACGGCGACGCTGGCGGGGCGCCAAAAACGTGCGCACTCCCGCCAGTCACCGCCAACATCCTCAGCCCCGTCGCCAGGTGTGACGGGGCCTTAAGACTCCTGTCTAGCTCTGGTTTTCCATATTTTATGCTAGCCCCCATACTGAATTGATTATGCAACATTTTATGTGAAATTTTAATGAAGTTACATGTCATAAATATGGCTAAAACTACGAAAATGTAAGATACATTCTTATCTTGTCATACTCAAAATAAAAATATAGATTTGGTGCAAAATGCATAAAAAAATGTAAGTGGATTTAGTAACACTGAATATAACACAAAATGTGCCAAAATGTTGGCTAAAATCATATCGTAATTTTGGTCTATGTCTTTGGACAGTTTAAATTTATGGCATCTAACCATGGATATGTCATCCCCTGTTGATCCTGCGGTCAGGCTACATATACCCCCATGATGTGAGAAAGGGGGTAAAGGTAGACCTAATCTGCCGGCTAGATGTGATGCTACACGAAGTGCCTTAGACCACTGATTCTAGCAATCATTGGGTGTTTCGGTTAGACCTTTACCATAATTAGGAATTGATGGCATATCCTAGCTATACACCATCAAAAACATACAGTAAGTGGAAAAACCTTTGAGTCAACAATATTTCTCTGTAGCCATAAGAGAAGAAGGGGTGCTGCTCACCCCTGAGTTCCTGAGACTGCCCAAGGGCCCCTTTTTCTGAGTGGCACAGTGTTTTGCTAGCTAAGCTTTTATTATCTTGGTATTTTCCAATGTTGTCTAACTATTCTAGACTGAGACAATAACAAAATGTCATGCTAAAAATATCTGCTCGTCACAGATTGCTTCATTACTTAGTCAAGTGACGATCTCCTATTTAACATTTGATAGACTATCCTCCCAAGACCTACTGTAAGCTAAACATGATATCCAAATGCAAATACATATCAGTTTAATTATTTGACTACGAGACACAATGTTGAACATATGGTATTGTCCAATTAATTACCTTGCCGATGACATTATTTATGGCGCTATGTTTCAGCTTCAATCCAGTAAATTAGACGTTCTATACTACTCCATGGGGAATATTGTGAAGGTACCAGAATGGGAAATGTATTATCAAGTTTCTCTTGCAATCACGGTTTCCAGGCTACGTTATATGTCAGCTCATTGCACCAAAACCAAAATCACAAAAGGTCACGTGTGTCTCGCGTCCAGCTTGAACCTTTGTGGTATCTGGGATCAGAAGGTCGCAATGGTTAGCAGATCGCATGGCCTCATTGGAGATCACTCAATGGTGGACATGAGTGGTGTTCCAGGGGTAAAGAATTCTTTTGACCCTGCTGAGATTCCTGTTGCTATAATCTCAGTGGCGGCTCCTTATTGTCACTATTCAAACTCACTTCTGGCTCTCTCATGCGCCAGCTATAGTTCTTTTATGCTGACCTCCCAAGAAATGTTGTTTCTGTTACAGCTGTGGAATTGTTTTTGTTGTGTTATTCCCTCTTGTTTATCACTTTCCCCTTGTTGCCTTATCATAGTAGTAAGACTAGTGTCTTGCTGCCCAATTCACTAAACCAGGATCAGCCAGGGCTTAGGCACGTGATTGAACATGAGGGGAAGAACCCATCTAGGGATGCTAAGGACCACTGTGCCAAGACACAGGTGAGTGTCACAAGTTCACCTCTCCCCTTCTCCCGATCATTATGGCCCCCTTTACCTTGTCCTTTTTATCCCCCTTACTTTAGTGCTGCAAGTCAGGCATCTCATCACATTGCCGTGACACAAGATGATTTCCACAGCTCAATGCAGATTTGCAAAGACGAATAAAAGACAAGTTTTTCTAATGATAATTGTGTATAAAATGCCCATAATGAGTTAAAGGGGTTTACTGGAATAGATATTTGATGATCTATCTATAGTATAAATTATGAATAGTAGATATATAGAGATCTGACACTGGGAACCCTACAGATCAGCTGTTTTTTGCTCTGGTGATGTGCAGAGCTTCATTCAGAGTATAATGGCCTTTGCAGTGTAGCTCCTATTCATTTACCAAGAAGCTGAACTGCAGCTCCCAGCAGGGCTCGCTAACATTTGGGAGTTACACTGAGCAGCTCGGTTCAAAGTGTTTATACCCAGCCAAACTCTGTTCCAAAAAAACAGCTGATCAATGTGGGAACCAGGTGTTGGACTCCCAAAGATCTGTTATCAATGACCTACATTCAACCTACAGATTCCTTGTTAGTCTCATTTCGACTACCAGGACCCCTATGTGGATTTTGTTATTTCTGTTTCAGTTATGATGTGTCCTCATTATCAAGTGATCAGTCCAGTCAATCATTCATTGCAGCGGTAACCTCAGTGGTGCTGATACGTCAGTGATTCCTGGGTTAATTGGTACAACTTGTTGATGTCTGTAGTTTTTTTCTGACTATATGGTGTGACCTGACTGGTTTGCATTTCCTGAATCTCCAATGTTGAAATGATAAAAGTAAAACAGTTCATTGTCCCACCACAAGGATGGGAATCTACAACATTAAAGGTAACAACCAGCAGGATTAGGCTATCAAGTGAAACCAGTCAGGCACTGGGAGGCTGAACATAATCATACTTTTACTTGAATGATTCCTTGTTTGAGAAAAGTGTCATAAAACTCTTTGAAAACAGGGCAGCATATGATTGATTGTGCATCACGCATCACTCTGTTTTTTTTTTATTATTCCCCTGTGGGCATGCCTTTCAGCTGTAAGCCAAACCTTCCCTCCCCCCTCATCTGTACTTTCAATTTCAGTACTTTCGGATGAGAGGGGGAGGGAAGGTTTGGCTTACAGCTGAAAGGCATGCCCACAGGGGAGTAATAAAGAAACCCAAATAGTATGCAGTGCTGTACACATCAATCATCTGCTGCCCTGTTTTCCAGGAGTTTTATGACACTTTTCTCAGTAATCAAACATGGAACCATTCAAGTAAAGGTATAATTGCACTCAGCATCCTAGTGGCTGTAAGGCACTGGCTTCACTTTATAGCCCCAAATCCTGCTGGTTGGTTCCCTTTAAGACATCAATTATTGCCCATTTAGCAAAATAATCATTGGATTACTCTGCATTTACACTAAGTAAATGGTTCATTCTCCAAAGAAGCACCTGCACAATCTGATAATCCTCACAATCAAATGCTAACAGATCCGTGCTAAGGTCTGACCTTCATTACTGGGAAAAATCTTCAAACACAAAAATACAAACCTGAAAGTCAGACAATGTCCCCAAGTAAACCTCTGCTCTCGTCCATTTATCTCCTTGTTTCCCACTTTGGAACCAAACTTCATATGTCACGTTGACGAGTCTAATAAGTACCTGCAATGTCGAAGACAGAAGTATCTTTAGACTATTAGAATACATATATTTAATTGCTCATCTTCACACAATGTGTAGGTTTTTCTATACTACATTTCTGCATTTTTTTACCTTTACAGACAATTCCAAAAAGGAAAACACATTCATATCAGGCAGTGATGAGATCCGGACATTTTATTGTAAAGTGGACTTTTCGAAAGACGACCATCTGTCTATATTGTGAGGAATTAAAACAAGAGTTTGCCACGTCCCAATCATTGAAAAAAAAGCTAAAGTCTTAAAATAGAAAAAAATAGCATTTGGCTTCTACGGCGTGTTAGATCCTGAACACAAAAGAGTAGGGATGTTTGACGTTCTCTTACATAGCTACATGGGTTGAAAAAAGGGCACAGGTCCGTCAAGTTCATTCTTTTTATATATTCTTGTATGGCTGTATAATTTATAATCGACAATGACACTTGTTACGAGAAAAGCATCCAGTCCTTTTATAAAAGCTGTTAGTATTTGCTTTTTACTACCTCTTGTGGTCGGCATTCCACAGTCGGACAGCTCTAACGGTAAAGAACCCTTTCCTATTTAGCTGCCAAAGACAATGTCTCCACACAAAATAAATGCCCCCTAGTCTGATTTAAGGTATTTAGAACTAATAAAGCTTTGGGTTTCACATTTGCGTATGGAAGCACGTATTCTGTTACATACGCAGTCAAACGCTCGCACTGCGTCCTATTTTATAATAGAACCATATGCTTGCGTTTGCTGCGTTCAGGGTGCGGATTGGACGATATGCTCCTTCCAGTCCAGCTTCCGCACCGGACGCAGCATGCATTTTTGTGCGTTCGGAGCTTGGAAAATCACAAGTCCAAGCGCACAAACAAATGCATTGGCTTCAATGGTCCGCAGTGTTTTGTTTTACAGCGAAGAGAACTCTGGGACACCATTGAAAAAATCTTCCTGGCCGCCGTATTCACAAGCTCACCGAGGCCACCGAGATCAGCTGGAGCACTGCTGTCCACTTCCTCCCCCGCTGTAATCTGCTAGCGATCTGACAGCTGTTTGAATCTCCCGGCCGACATCTCACTCGGGTGGCGCGGGGATCAACAGTGTCAGATACTGTTCTCCCCCCGACAGTCCGAAGTACCGGGTGAGCGAGATCACCGGTGCTGATCTCGCCCAGTCACCGATGATTGGCTGCAGGCTCACATGATGTTCCAGAGGGGAATATCGCTGCGGGCACATCTTTAGGCCATGTTGCACTGGTTTGTGTCTGCAGCCATCAGCTGGACACAACGCCAATGTGAAGCCAGCTAAGTCATTGCTTTCCTTGTACTGACCACACATGTATTTACATACTGTACTAATTTATATCCGTCTTAGCGCACTTTCAAGTAAAAACCCAACCTTTTCCACCTCTCATCATATGGGAAGTTTCCATCCTGTAATAACTGGTTGAACTCGAAAATACTTTAAGAATGAACCAAATCGTCCCATATTTTAGATTGGTCTCCAAGGATTATAGAGAAATAATATGCACGGGATTTTAGTCCTTCTTTATGTGAAACTCAAAACTTGTGACTTTGAGTCCTGCTACTCGCTTCGTGTAGCCAATGCCCAGCCTTCCGTCTGTCAGTAAGTAATTCCATTAAGTTAGCAGCAATGTGATCCACATGATGGTAGAAGACTCCACATTTATCAACATAAACCCTTTCGGCATGCATTAGGACCATAAAACATATACCCTTATCAACTCTATAGGGTTTATGATCCAACAGATTCCTGAAATCTACCACTTTAGGCTAGGACACTGAAGCAAATCAAATATCCATCCAGGGAAACTCCAATGTTGTTTGTTTTTTTATCAACGGAAAACATTAGCAAAGCAGAGTAAAGCTAAAAATGTACTGCAACACATGGTTAATAGAAATTTTCCTATTTTTATAAGTACCAGCACTCTTAACTTTGTCACTTTACACCACTATCTATCAGATAAGGATGACTGGGCACTGCTATGTACTGGAGGGCGACCGCCAACCAGGACAGATTGATTAGTGAAACAGGTGAGCAGACACACGGGTGTTGCTCAGTTTCACAGATATGGTGCAGGTAATGATATTCAGAAGAAGAAACGGCTCTCACCAGTTCAGGGTGCAAGTGTGGCACCCTGTACCAGGAAACCACAGACTTCCCTGGGACACTGAAGGATTTCCCACAGCGAGTAACTACTAACACCCAACACCTTCCACTCCAGGCCTGTAGGGGGAGCTCCACTGGTTGCCCTTAAGCCAGATCCCCTATAAATACAGGTGCTGAGGGAAATTAGCCAGAGTGTGCAGTCACTACAAGGACTGTGAAGAGCTCAGAGACTAGTGAGCTGAGCTGGTGCTGGAGCCATGCCAGGCCCAGACCAGTACACACCAGAGTCGTGGAAGAGCCACAGAGTAGGGATCGAAAGCAGAGGCGAGAAACACGTTACCGGGGCAGAGGAACCATACCGGCTCACCCCACTAGAGTTCCGGTCACTGGAGTCCGAGTCTACAGGGACAGAGAAGATAGACCCAGCAGAAAAACCAGCATCTCGAGGAGGCTTAGCTTCCCGGACACCCGCAGCACCAACAGTTGAGAGCCAGGGACCGTGGAGAAAGACGGCGGTAGCCCAAGAGAGAGCCCTCAGTGCAGCAACCCGGGTGTGGAGAGAGAAGTAACGGTCCGGTTAGGTTCCATACCTGCCAGACTCAGAACAGGAGAGCTAAACAAGGAGGTCTACAACCCTACTCACTGTGGAGATCCCAAGGTGTTTTCCTTCACTCCGGACGTGTGTACCTGTAACCGAACATCAGTAAAGGTACCAAAAGACTTTTATGCGTGCGTGTCCCTTCTTCCACCTGCACCACACCGACTGTGCTCCCCTACTCCAACCTTGTGCAGAAATGACTGTGCTGCCCTATTCCACCATCACAACCCTTTGCCCCGGGGACCCGACTCCTCCTGTAGGGAGCTACTCCATCTTGCTGCCACCCATCACCTTGGAGGCCCCAGCAGCGCCGGTGCCATCACCGGAATCTACAGGTGGCGTCACGAATAGACATTTTTGTTATTTTCTTTTTCCACATTATTCATTGACCACCAGGCCCACAGCCTCAGTCACCGCTACCCGTGATTCCCAAACCGCGCCTGAGATCTGAGTTCCCCCGGGCCTGGGCGGGACACAAGCGACTGCTTTTATTCTGGGTGCTTCATATAGAATGCAGGGAGGGGGTTGGAGGAAGGAGAACTCCATCTTCTCACCCCCCTCCCTGCATTCTATATGAAGCACCCAGAATAAAAGCAGTCGCTTGCACCCTGAACTGGTGAGTGCATTTCTTCTTGTGAATATTATTATAAGACACAGTGTATGTCTATCAGCTTCTGTGCCTGCATCGTCGCCATGCTATACATTTATGTCATTTTGTGGGGACCCCTTACCGACCATGATGTAAGCCTACACTTGATGTATGTCATGATGGAGTTAAGATTGCAAAGGCCTTGCTCCCACCTAGCCAAATCCTACTCCACACTGATGAGGGCAACACCCCGAAACAGCTGTATGTGGATGGATACCTGCCTTGTATTCCCTTGTCATATCTGTAAACTTGTAAAAGAGTTGGATATTGACTTAAAGGGCCACTTCATTTGGTGGTTATGGTGTCTCCGCAAGGAGCCACCCCTTGGCTGGGTCCTTCCCTGGAGGGATATATGGCTAGTCCTGTGTTTGAGACTCCTAACCGAGGCTCCACAGACTCTATTTGCATGATGGAGTTAAAACTGATTAGCTGAAATCCTTCTAAGCTCTATGTAGGAATAGGGAGTCAATTTTCCCTGTATAGGTCAAGAGTCACTGCAAAAATCAATGGCAGGGTAAGAGGGAGCAACTGGTCAGGAGTTGAAGAGGTAGATGGACTCATGTAAGGAAAAGAGACTTTCTGTTATTACATAGACCTGAGAAAGCAGAAGAATTTACTGGTAGAAAGGCAAAATGAGCAATTGTAAGTACACAGTGCTATATAATATGATTATTAAAATATATTAAGAGGATAAAAACTTTGATGGTAGTGCTTCTTTAAAGTGTAAAGCTCTATATAAAAAAAATCCTACTAATACACTGAATGATAAAATCCCAGGTGCACTAAAAGGACATAAAAAAGTAAACAAAAAATTACCAGAAACAGTCATTAACTAACACAAGTTCAGGATGCAACAGGCCCACCATGATAAAAGTGTGGGCAAAGCAGGTGCAAAATACCAATGAGACAAACACTCTCAGCCTACTATATCATGGAGGGGATGATTATTATACATGCTGGGGCTGTTATTATACATGCACACAAATGAGGTTTGTATAGGGTGCCAGTCACACAGATATGTGTAATACACAGTGAATGGCTTTCGGCCTATTAGTTACATCCATACTATTAGATCAGGCAGGCTGCCCAGCTCTATATGACTGCACCCCACAGGACAAAATCCCAGTGAGCCTGGCTGCCTCCTACATAAAAATATGCAATAAATTATTAAGAAAAATGATAGAAAATAATAATAATATGAAGTGTAGGCAAATATTTTGGCCAAAATATGCAACCTCGTAACCCAACGTAAGGGTCCCCACACTTACATGTATCATGGAGGGCCTGCTGTATCCTGCTAGTGCATTTGAGCTTGTGTTGATTAATGGCTGTTTCTGGGGTTTTTTTAATCCCAGGTGGTCAGATTTTCAACGATACCCATAGGAGGCTATGTTGAGCTGTTGATGAGCCATCTTGAGTAATGGTGGCCTATGGATTAATCTTTAATTCCTTGGTGATCTACAGTAAAAGGAGGTAGTTATCTGGTGATGTAGGGTTCAAAGGAGTTTATACTTAGAAGACCCTAGTGTTGTCCTCCCTTAGCTCCAGTGACATGTTCATCTTTACAGAACATGAAACATCTCTTTTTAATTACATTGCAACTTTGCTGCTACCCGTGGTTCTCCAAAAATAAGGCAGTGTCTTATATTTTTTTTTCCCCTCTCAAAAAAGGGCTTGGGCTTACTTTTGGGGTAGGGTTTATATTTGGCCAAGAACAAGCAAACACACACTTATGCTTGAAGAAAAAAACAACATCTTCTCTTTGCAAAAAGCAGTAAGATTTTCGTCCTGTGAGTCCTCTTCACTATTGCTTTCTTCTGCTCCACAGAGTAGCTTTTTCTTTTGGAACTCATGTTGTAGGGGTACAGTATGCTGGTTGTTGATTATGTTCAAATCTGCAGGGGGACAGACTTTGAAGGTGGACATACGGACTTGAGAGGCAGGACTCGGGAGTGGAGGGGAGAAGCAGCTACCCTATTACTGGTACAGTATACAGTATACAGTGGTGTACTTACCCATAAAGATGAGTGGGAAGCAGCAGGACTCAGGATGCATTGTTCAATCTCGCTCATGAGGGACATACTGACTCCAGGTGCTGTTTGGTCGCGGGTCACGTGAGCTCCGTGACTGCAGGTCCTGACAGCACTGAGACCCCTGCCGACACTGGAGCTTGAGGTGAGTTTAAAGCTTTATTGTTTTAATGATGGGGTGCACAATGGGAATAAGGGGGAGCAAGGGGAATGAATATAATATTCACTTTGCACTGTATTCCTGCTGCACTGACTACTATTGTATCTCCTCGCAATCGGCCGGTGCTCATCAGCTGAGAGTGACAATGCACCGTGTATTTCTATGCAGGTGTCCCTTTTAGCTGGGATTACATAATAGGGCTTATATCTGAAGTAGTAGTTATATTTCAAGCCTACTCCAAAGAGTTCGAAAAAACCTGCTAGGGCTTATTTTTGGGGCAGGGTTATTTTTGGAGAATCAGGGTATCAGTGTACACAGATGATCAACAAGATCTAATGGGTTATTGTAAATCAATGTATAAGAAATAAGATGTGAAGGAATAGACCCCAAAGGCAGCTCCAAATGAATTAGATTTTTACTGAAACTTTGGGTTTTATTTCTGTTCCAAAGCCACAACCCTCCAAAGTCCTTACTTGATTTAAGGTCAATTATTCCATTCCTCAAATGGCTTGTTCGGTGGTAGGATATTTGACAAATATCCTGGATAAATTGCATTGTAGTCTGGCTCACTGCTATTACTCATTTTATCAGTGAACTAATATAAAATGTACTTTTTAAGATATGAAATTATTGAAAAGAGTAACTTGGAGCCAATCCTGTGCCGCGCCGGGCCGAGGGTAATCATTCATGTTAATACTGTGAGATTAGCATTTCGAGGGATAGTTCTGTGTCTTCTCTTAAACAAAGAGTAATCTCTTACTAAGATATTTCGATCTTAATTGAAATGAAATTATAGAAAAAGTTTTTAGTAGCATTTTGTAATGAAAATTTCTAGTGATATATTGGCCTGGAGAAACAATTGAGCTGTGGGACTTTGAAGATATATTGGTGGGATATATCAAGTGGATACTGTTTGCATTTGATGAATAGCACAAAATAATTGAAATAAACCCATGAAACGCCAGCACAGAACATCATTGATTTATGTGTAGCAGATATTTACCTCCTCTTATGGAGCTCCCGGCGCACGTTACAGCAGGAGACATGCTGTGCAACTTTCATGAGAACTACTTTGGCTATATTTATAGAGGTGCCGAGGTCTGATTATAGGAAGGCAAATAGGGCAAGAGTCTTGGGATGTCACCTACAGGGGTGTAACTAGAATAGGTGCAGGAATAGCTATGCGAAACAGAGCCCTGTGAACCTATTGGGGGACCATAAGGACCCTTAGGCTTATATGAGAAGGTCAACGTTAATGGGTCAGTAAAATAAATGGATCCAATCAGAGATACATCTACGTCTTGCCAGTTTTTCACTGACTAGTTGTTAGGAAAGTCTTGGGTAACCCCATTGCTTTTTTTTGCATATAAGAAAAATATTCAAATGCAATGTAAAAGCAGACAAGCGGAAATTAATCCGACTCCCTGCTTAAAAATTGGTGTTTCTTTGAAACAATAAATAGACAAATGGACACTGAAATAGAGATTCGCAAAGACCTCAGGGTACGAATTCGGCTGCATTCGCGAATGCGGATTGTTCGACTAACATCTCGCTAAACACCCCATAGACCATTGCAATCAGTGGCAGGCAACATCAAACGCATAGAAAACACCTTCAAAGGTGTCCAAAAGCTGTCAAACACATACAGACACACACAGATCAATCTTACCAGTCTTCTGCTGCTTACTTCCGGGTCCGCTCTCCCGTTCTTCCTCTCACTCACTTCCAAACCCACCCATTAACTTTTCTGCATATAACTGACTGGGCAACAACTAATTACAGACCCTCAAGCTCTGTGAGAGCGTCTGTGATTGTCTGTTGCAATTAGACTGCACTTTCACAATTTGGATGGTGTCTGTGCTGGTTGTCATACACTTCCAGTGCATAAGATAGATGAAGCCGCACATGTTCGGTATATGCCAAATCCTTTATTCAGCCAGTGGGTAATTCACATGGTGAGGGTGGTGGGTAGGAGGCTGGGGGTTTGGTACAATGGCCGTTTGCCTACTGCAAGTGGAGCTTCAATGGGTACAAATGGGATTGTACCCGTTGAAGCTCTACTTGCGGTAGTGAAATGGCTGTTGTACTACCCCCCCTTCCATTCTCCCACCCACCACCCTCACCATGTGAATTACCCACTGGCTGAATAAATGATTGGGCATTTACTGAACGTGTGTGGCTTCATCTATCTTAATGTACTGGAAGTGATGTACCTTAGTACAAGGAAGTGTGCACCAGAGGACTGCCTGGACACCGCGTGGGACACAGGATCCTGCAGGGACTGCGGAGTGGAAATCTATGACCGATGGCACCCGAGCACCTGAGGGTTGTGTGCTGGCCACACTTCAGAAACGCTGGTTGTCAACACATTGGTTGTCATACATAACCTAATGTCTGATTGGAATATATTCTATTCTGTTGCTGTTCAGATAAGGAATAAAATCCTGGCAATATCAAAACGTATTCAATGGAACAGTAATCAACTAAGTGGTCACCTAGTGTGCTGAAACTAGTGTATGGAAATCAACACCCCCGACACGCGTTTCGATCCTTATTGTTCAGTAGCACAATAGCAATGTGCACACACCACCAAGAGCAGTAACAGCAGTGGCGGAACAAAATATAAAATGCAGGGGCAAGGCAGGAGAAGGAATACGGTGGCTCAGTGGTTAGCACTGCAGACTTGCAGCACTGGGGTCCTGGGTTCAATCCCCACCAAGGACAACATCTGCAAGGAGTTTGTATGTTCTCCCCGTGTTTGCATGGGTTTCCTCTGGGCACTCCGGTTTCCTCCCACAATGGATAGGATGCTTAGATTGTGAGCTCCAATGGGGACAGCATTGCAAATGTATGTAAAGTGCTATGGAATTAATAGTGCTATATAAATAAATAAAAATATTAAAAAATATGAAATGTAATTAAGAGGAATCAACTCCAATGATCAAGCCACTGCACCAATGATGTAATTTCTGAAGGTTTAAATAAGGATTATTCTGCAATCAAACCTCGGAAAGCTGCACTAAAAGTGTCATTTTAATCCACTATGGCACTGCCTCTACTGTTGGTCCCTTTAATATCGGACCACCAATGCTATTGAATAGGACTGTCCAGGTGAACAAAATCACGGCATACACTAGTCTCTTCTGTTATTTCGGATTAGACTTGCCCATTACATGCAATGTGTGCATTAAAAAACACTAATTCTTTGGACACCATCCATTTTTGCTTGGATACATTGCATTATTAACATAAGAATCTGTTTTGGTTTTATACTTTTTTATTTGTTGATGATGGATGCCAGACAGGTGTAAAAAAAGAAATATACAACCGTCATCACAAAATAACATTTAGCGTGAACCTCTCTCAGCCTCAATTTCCGCTTATAATTGCCACCACCTTGCTCTAATGTAACATATGTGCGGCAGCATTTATGGCATAATTAGTGTCTTTTTCTTTTCATCATTAGGTTGTTCAGCTCGTGTTATGTATTGATTGCTTTCCAGTTTTTATGTTTCTAAATGATACCTGGCAAACTTTATTAAAGCGCGGGCTCAATCCTGCACTTGTCTCTCTATCAGATACAGCTGCGGCATCATTGTAGGGATCTGGCTCCTCGTTAAATGTTCACCTGCTGTTAGCTGCCAAATGGGCTCGCTACAAAACACTGCAGGGAACGTAACACGCAGCCTTTTTATCCCACACCATATTCATTTTGGGCCAAAAGCGATAGGTAGTACGTGCCCTTTCTCATGTTAACAGCTTGATAAACTGGTCCAAAGTAGTAGACAGGGATTAGACCATAAATCTAGACAAGCGGCATGTAATGCAGTCATTCCCCTCAATATCTGTGCCCATAGCTGGAGCTGCCAGTCACAGACAACTAAATTTATCACAGTACGTGGGGCAGTGCTTACTATCGCATAGGCTGAGGTCACACCAATGCTATTGCCTGCATTCCGGGGGGTTCCATTAAAAAGAATTTGGCAGCATTAACCTAGTGTTACCGGAAAGGTAACACTGCGTTAACGCTTCCAATACATTCCTATGTGTGACGGAACCTTGAACGCAGGTCAAACACCGGCATCTAAGTGCCAGAGTTATAAATATCACACTATTTCTAAGTGCATCACATAACGCGCGCCTCGTTCAGACCTCAGTGATTTTCTCTTCGTTTCATTGGGGTTTTTTTTTTACCAGAATTTGGTCAGTGTCAGTTCTTACCATCAGAGTTTGGTCAAAGTTTTACCAGTTTTTCTTGGATCAGATACAAACAAACAAAAACGTTTCTCTATCTTTTTGAGTCGGTCGACAGGGTAGGGGGTACTCGGATACCGGGACAGGTGGTTACTTCAGTGGGGATCACGGCTGATCCGTTCCGTGCCCTGGATGCTCAATGATGGGTGGGGGTGATGATGATGGGGGAATTGTAACGTGACGCCACCTGTGGTACCGGGTTACCAGCGCTGCGGCCGGCCGCTGAGGTGATGGGAATGCAGCTTTGGTAGTACAGCTCCCCACAGATGGAGCTTTACCTCAGGGCAGCGGGATGGATGAGGGGAGTAGTAGTAGCGGTTCTGCTGTGAACGCTGCAAGCGGATGCGGTGAAGCAGGCACACACACACAATAGTCTCTGTTTTGGTACCTTTTTACTGATGTCCAGTAACAGGCATGGTCCAGGAGGGTAATCAGGTTATCACTGCAGTTTGGGACGTCCACCTTGGAGAGTTGTGAGGCCTCGTCTATTAGTGTGTGTGGTAATTGGGGTAAGTTCTGCCTGGAGCTGAACCTGCCGCTCTTTCTCTTCCTCTCTCAGGATGCTACTCCACAACCGACAATGAGGACCTTTCAGTGGAAGATCCCTATCTTCTGCTTGAGTCCCTGGTCCTATCCTTGGTCAGGCTTGGGGTATAAGTTTTCCTGAGCTCCAGGGGGCCTAAATCCTCATGGTCTGTCCGGGCTTTCTCTGCTACCAATAGAGTAATAGCAGCTTTGGACTCCAGTGTCCGGGTGAGCTAAAGGGATACCAGATCTGTTCCCTTCTTCTGTCTTCCTACCTCTCCCACTTGCCTCCGTCCCTCTCCCTAGGGCGCTGCACAGCTGGGGTCAGTCTTTCCTGGTTCTGAGCCTCGCTTGGTCCCAGCAACCAGCTCTTTACAGTCCTTCTTCTGTCCTGTCTAGCTGGAACTAACTTCAGTACTAACTGTTCTCTTCACTGCAGACTGCAGACTGACTGATTCCTCCCCTCAGGCATGGATACTTATAGGGGATTTTGCTTAAGGCAGCAAGTAGTGCTCCCCCTCCAGGTCAGGGGTGGAAGGTGTTGTGTGATGTGTGTGCCAAGGTGTACATCCCTCTCTGCACCAGTGGGTTCTGTGGCAATCCCCCGCAGAGGAGCAACATTTACCTTTCCAGAACTCCATGAAAATCTGATGACATCCAAGTGCCAATTCTTTTTCATATCACAAAGCACTCACTGATCTCATGGAGACCAGTCAAGGAAAACACTGTGGGCAGCCGGCTAAAGCGCTCAAACACAGTGAAATCCATAATGCATTGCCCCCTGGAAATTTGAATATGCAAATGGAGTTCGTGGAGCCTCGATTAAGAGTCTCAAACACGGGACTAGCCAGATATCCCTCCAGGGAAGGACCTAGCCCTGTGGTGGAATCGCGGAGATCGCAAATCGCGTCATATTCGGCTTTGCCACATCAGTACACCCATTAGGTGTACAGTGAACACACCTCGCGCATACGCAATCGGCAGCGCAAGGTCGGCAGTACACCCTAATGGGTGTACTGATGTGGTAAAGCCGGATATGACGCGATTTGCGTCATATCGGCTTTACCGCCCCTTGCAGCCCAAGCACAGCCTCCCTGCTCTATAGCATGCCCATCTGGGCGTGAATAATTTACAAGCAGGCGGCGGGGAGAAGCACAAAAGACCGCCTTATGTGGCTTCTCAAATAATGAGAAGCTGCAGATCTACAGCTATTAAAACAACTTTTAGAAACTTTACTATAGTGCATTAATAACACAAAGGGATGCCTAGAAATGTATTAACATGGTGCAGGGACAGGTTAAAAGAGCCTGGGGGCTCATTTTTAGAGGTCAGGTTCCCTTTAAACCATATATAAGACACATAGTCTATGCTAATGTCACGCCTTCCTGACATAGCCGCCAGGCAATATTCATAGGATTGGGATCCCTAGCCGTCCCCCCTTACCTCTCCTTGGTTCACAGCCCTCAAAATAGTCCTCTGAGCAGTTTTTGGAGCCTGTTACAGGTTTGCAGCTATCTACTTCTGTTAGGATTTCTTGGCTCCCTCGATACTTCTTTATTTTGCTACTGTATTATCATGGGCTCCTCTTTTTACAATGCTCAATCGATAAACAGGCTGTACTTTTTTGGCTGTGGTCCTTATAAGTTCTTGTCCGTATTATATGGTTATATACCTTTTTCATTAATTGTAAACACCCCAGGTATATATTGTGCATGAGTCTTGCCACATGCATTTACCCTACATTGTACAGGGCTGGGGACCCTCCTTTGGGCATTACTGTATGTTCATTTTTAACTGTTTTTGACTTCTCATTGCTATGTATCTTAAAATAAAGATTGTCTCACTTGTAATAGTGGACTGCGCTGATTATTTTCTTTGTTTTTAATCAATAGCATGGATGGCAAGAAGAACAAACAAATCAATTTTGGAACAAATCAAGCCAGACATGTCACTTGAAGTAAGGATCACCAAGCTACTTGTCTACTGTGGACACATCATTCGAAGAGAGAAATCACAGGAGAAGGACATCATGGTCAAAAGAATAGAAGGATTAAGGCAGAGAGGAAGACCAGCAAACTTATGGCTTGATACCATCAAGATAACAGTGAAGAAGACCCTGGTGGACTTATCTACGCTCATAAAAGACTATGGTGGTCTTATCAAGGGTGGACGAGATCGATCTTCCTAAAGAGCGTTCATCATTAAGTCAGCAAGACTCGAGATTAAGCTGAAGGCCGATAAATATTAAGAATAATAGCTATCACTGTGGTAGCACTGTGGGACCTCCACGGACAAATAAATTCAATCAATGAGGCCGTCATTATAGGGTTTACATGTTCTCCTTGTTTTGGTGTGGATTTCCTCCTTGTATTCCAGTTTTCTTTCATTCTTCAAAACATACTAATACGCAGGACACAAATTTCCCATAGACATAGTAGGCCAGTGACTATGAGTCAACTCTAGGGGAAAGGAAACCTGCAGAAGGGATCATGTACATATAATAAAACTAACAAGATGTTTTATATGCAATAGGGTTGAACCAAGATCCCACAATATAAGTGATAACTTGGTGAATGCCCAATGTTAAACGATCGCTCATAAGAAACAGATATTCTAGTAGGAAAACTGCTTCTCCATTCAAAGTCATTCAGATTGCTAAATATCAATGAGGATCACAAAACAGATAATTTCACATTCATAAAGATGTGAATGAGAGAGAATTAGTACTGTAAGTGCATGTCAAAAACACTAGAATAAACCTAAACCTCCTGGCTCCTTCCTACTCTGACAAGTGTTTGCTGCAATTGCTTATCTGTGAGACTGTATGAAGTTGCAGGCATGCAGATATACAGTAAGGGAGCAATAATTTCTTGAGTTGCTGTATTAAAATCCATATGCATCAGACCTTATTATTATTATTTTTTTACTTTTTTTACTTTTACTTACTTTACTTACTTTTACTTTTACTCACTTTTACTTACTTTTACTTTTACTCACTTTTACTCACTTTTACTATTACCGTATATACTCGTGTATAAGCCGACCCGTGTATAAGCCGACCCCCCTACTTTTGCCCCCAAAACCTGGGAAAACCTATTGACTCGTGTATAAGCTGAGTCCCGAATACAGTATACAGGACTCGGATTCGTAAACTCGCTCAGACTCGCTCAGAATCGCTCAGAATTGCTCAGAATTGCTCAGAATCGCTCAGAATCGCTCAGAATCGCTCAGAATTGCTCAGAATCGCTAAGACTCGCTCAGAATCGCTACTGACAGCGGGTATCCGAGTCCCTAATACAGTGACTCGCGTATAAGCCGAGGGGGGTACTTTTCAGCCCAATTTTTGGGCTGAAAAACTCGGCTTATACGCGAGTATATACGGTACTTACTTTTACTTACTTTTACTTTTACTTTTACTTACTTTTACGTTTACTTTTTTTTTTTTACTTATTTTAACCTACCTGTAATGATCCCACAGTTGCTCCATTCATGTGAGTCCAGAACGTCAGCTTGCACTTGGGTCCAGTGTGGGTTATGACAGGAGTCATGATATGAGTTGTATGACCAAATTCTCCATTAGAGCTGTCTGCATATAAATACCAGCCTTCATCTGTAGACCTATGAAGACAATGTTGTTTGGTCAGTTCTGGCACTATTATGTAACTGTCCTTTTCGTTATGGCCTCCTGAGTATAAGGCGGTAATGGATTTCAGCATTTTCTGTTCTTTGAAGCCAAAATATGTTATCTGATGAGTAGAGGAACATATTGCATCATGTATTAAAACCTGGCACCAGAAGTTGAGGAAGACACCCAATCAAATCGTTTTGTCTAATGCCCTTGGGGACCTCAGTAAGGCGCTGTGGGCAAGAATCTACTCACCTACAGAGCAAGTGTTATACATTTCCTCTTTCACCATCATACTACAGTTTATTAGTGGAAGTCATTTACATAAAAGATCAGTAATTGTCTAAATAAATAACAATAATTAAATCATTAAAATTTGTGTGCCGTATGGGAAGTCAACCGCCTATTACCATGATTGGTTGAGGAGCATCACCTGGTTGCTGTATTTGTGAGATACAAGTCAATGACGTCACCAGTAGGAGATCAAGGTGAAAAGCATATCTCCAAGATACTCAACCCCAATGCAGAAACTTAGGCCGGCTTCACACTATGGCTGGGATCCGATCCGTGGCTATTCGCTTGAGCCAGACAGCCCCTAACCGGATCAGCACACTGAACTGGAGGGCTAATTTATCCTCCGGTCCGGTGTGCATCTGCACGCAGCTGCCGCCGCTGATAGGTCAGGACCGTGGCTCGTGGGGAGCTAGCCACGGTTCTGACTTATTAGTGGAGGCAGCTGCACATCAAACTGGAGGGCAAATTAGCCCTCCAGTTCTGTGTGCTGATCCGGTTTGGGGCTGTCTGGCTCAAGCGGATAGCCACGGATGGCATCCCAGACGTAGTGTGAAGCCGGCCTAAGATTTCTTTGCTTTGCTAGAATACCTTTTCCTACTTGATTCTGTTTTGTCTCTGATCTTGATCCTTGGCCTTGTTCTTTGAACATGCTCCTGCCTCACTCTAACTGAAGTTTTACATCCAGTATTGACTCCACTCCAGACCTAACCTAATATTGAGACAGGAAATTAAATCAGGGGCGGATCTACCGCGGTGCAGCTGATCGCACCCCTCCTCTCCTATCTACTTCCCGGTCATGCTGGGGACGCGGGTAGCAGCCCACACTCACTAGCACCCCACTGCTCCTCACCTCGGACTGCAGCTTGCAACACCCTCCCCCCACACACCCCCCAGCTCCTCACTAGCACCCCCATCCCACTCCTCACCCGGGACTGCAGCTTGACATACCACCCCGGCTCCTCACTAGCATCCAACCCCCCTCCCCCCGCTCCTCGCCTGGGATGGAACCAAGCTGCACCGGGGTCCGCACAGCTACAGCTTCGCCATTGAATTAAACCTAGAACATTTATATATGTATATATCTGAGGTTAAGGGTAAAGAACCAAGGGATTCTTTAGATTCCAAATCCAGATCTAGCCAGCCCAGAGAATTCAACAGTTCATAGAAAATTAATCATTTCTTCACTCTTGAACAACAGTCTTAATTTTCCTGGGAAAATCACTTAGGCCGGCTTCACATTTGCGTTCTGAACACAGCGTAACCGAACGCAGCCAAACACATGCGCACTGCATTCCTATGTTTAACATGAGAATGCATAGAACCTGCATTTGGCTGCATTTGATTGCATTTGCATTCGGATGCGCTTTTTAAAAGCTCTCTCGCTGCGTTCACATAACTGTGTCTGCGTTCAGCACTGCGTATGCGTATGCACCCCACACGCTGCGCTGCTAAAGATACATGTAAAGCTTGCCTTAGCCTAGGGTCAGACTTGGCTGTGTTTTTGAGGATGTTTTTGTCAGCCTGTGTTTTTGGGCTGCGTTTTGGATGTTAGGTCTGGAGCAGCCTTAAAAAACGCGAGCAAAAATGCATGCAAAACCATTTAGTGCCATGCGCTTTTGCATGCATTTGTTTCCCATAGGGCCCCATGTTACAAAAACACATGCGTTTTTGAAAATCACCAAAAACGCACAAAAAAACTCAGCATGATGCATGGTGCACCTGAAATACAATGAGGCTGCTTGACATAAATTGTGATGTAGGGGGAAGAAGACGTAGATCGCTTAAAGATACTCTGTCATTTTATTTTTCAGTATGATACTAATAGTACCCTTGAAGAGTGCTCGGGCAGACTTTTCAGAATATGTAAAAATCATTGCTGTACCCTTTGTATTTCTCTTGCTATAAGCACCTTTACACCCAGCAGTCAGCTGTAAAAGTAATTTACCAGACTAGTGAATAGTCCAGATGTAAATGTTCATTTATTATTCACTCCTTCTCAAGCAACTCTCCCCTCTCCCCCCTGTGTTGTGTGAATCACTACTGGTTCCAGTTTCATTTTACATACAAGAAATGCAGACAGCCAGGATACAGAGCCCTTTGATTTGTGCTTGCAGATCAGAGCAGGAAGTGACCTCACTACATGAATATTCATTAAGTAAGTGATCACTCACTGTGATTGACAGATGGAATGAATCTCTTTTTTCGCAGTTTACAGAGGATAGGAGGTGAGCATAAATAAAAGAAGTACATGAATAGAAAGAGCTTTACCAGGTAATTAGAAAATGACGTCAGTTACATATGGATTTTTGACCTGACAGATTCCCTTTAAGAAGTCATGTGTGACAAAACAGACCCCTTTAATGTATCCTATGAGGATTTCTTATTTATCCAGACAATATTGTGTTTTGGTTTGCAAACTTGTAATATGCCACTCATGAGTTACACAAGATTTCTAGGAGTCTGCTAGTATTTAAAGTGGGTAATGTAATTATCTACCTTGTGATGGCTCACTCATTGTTCCTACAAGTCTTGTAGATGACTGTTAGTGTTTAACAAGTGTAATGTAATTATCTTACTTGTTTGTCATAGAAGGCCTGAGGAACTTAATCTTGTTAGAATGCCATTGTATTACTATGTGGATTGTTGACTGTATGTAAATGGCCTCAGCCACCATTGTTTAATGTTATGGATTGCAGACTAAATGTAGCCTGCTAGGTGCAAGGTAAACCATCTGCCTGTGGCTCTCCCTTGACAGGACTGCAATACTACTAGAAATGTTTTATAAGAGGCTTGAGATCCAGCCAATGAGAATACAGTTTTATTCCACCAATCGTGAAGTCCCCAATATCCTGCAATGAGGGCTCAGGTATATAAGGAAACCTGTTGAATAACCAGGGTGATTTAGATTCTGTCTAGTGACCTCAGTCTGGGGATTTTGGTCCCGGCTAGAGGTGCATGGGACTTGATACAGACATCTACTATAGGATCTACGGGCCCGATTAGCCAGCCATAGCCCCAGGCCTAGGCATTACGGTGCCGACCGAGGGGATCAGAATCTGGACTATAAGACTACAAGGACTTCAGCATCGAATAATCGGATTCGGCTGGAATAACAAAGACTGCATTGGACGCAACCCAGGTTGGGACAATCCAGTCACCTGGCTACAGACTTGCGGAAGGGTGAGACTCTGTTGCCTGTTACATTGTTATGTTTTGCTGGTTATGTGTTAAATGCTGTTAACTGTTTGGGATCCAATAAAGCCTTAATATTGTGGTTCCCTCACCCTGTGTTGTTTGAGTAGTGTTCCACCCACGGTTAAGGAGCTCGGGCGTTCAATTTGGGGATGAGCCCTGGTCCAGACTGTTTTTCTAAAGGTGACTGGGCCAGCCGACGAGAGCACCCACTGACCCCCGGGTCTCCACAATAAGCTCTTAAGACCTGAACTTACAGATATGAATAATACTGTCTCTGTTTATTAGCCATCAATAAACAGTATGATAATTGTTGTCTGCAGTTTTTGCCAGGAACATGAGGCAAGTTTCTGCCACCAGTAAGTCACTGAGTCCTACACAACAATATTGATCCACCTTTGTGTTTTCATTGATGATCATACTGTAAATTAATGTCGCCATATCTTGTATTGACAGTTTCTTCCTTATTGACTGAATTAATTAAAAATATGTCAACATTGAAGCACATGGCAGATTAACCCAAAGTACTGGATGTTCATTACTCATTAAGTTAATGAAAATAAATTACTCAGAATGATCTACAGCTCTGCCACTTTACTGAATGCAGCCATTAATTACTGAGCTCAGTGCAGCATGAATATATAAAGGAAAGCAGAGTATTAAAGGGATGGGATGAAAAGTTTGGAATCTTTACTAAAATCATAGTCAGTGTTCACCCCAGAGGTCCTGTCTCTTACGTTAGGCTCACACTGAGTTCTTTTTGAGTTCGGAAACCACACATTTTCAAGCAGAAACCAGTTAGCTAAATACTCCTTTTTGGTGAGTTTTTGAAGGAGTTTTTGTTTCTCTAAAGTTTTTACAAAAACTTTTGCAAGAGTTTGTTTCCTGAAGGGTTCATTGGCAACTTTTTCGATTAAACCGTGCCTCGTTTGGACAGGTTATAGGGGAATAGGTAGATGGCATCTTTTATTCGTCTTACAGTCACATTTTTGTTTAAGAAAAAGGTGCTCCCGGAAAATGCTGGTGGTGTTTATTCTAGAAGCATCATCTTCACTGTCCCCTTTGTTATTCTTACGACAGCTTTGTCGCCAGCGTATTTTTTTAAATGATTATTTCACATACAGGTGCATCTCAATGAATTAGAATATCATCAAAAAGTTAATTTATTTCAGTAATTCAATACATAAAGTGAAACACATATATTATATAGAGTCATTACACACAGAGGGATCTATTTCACGTTTTTATTTCTGTTAATGTTGATGATTATGGCTTATAGCCATAAAAATTAAAGTAGGGAGGATGAAGGGTCTGAGAGATACAATATGTTTTTATGATTTATTTAGTGTATTTTCAAGCATGTTTCAGGTGGAATCTCTTTGAAAAAAAATGTTGCATGAACAAATCCTAAAGAATTGACATGCTGTCACGATCTCCACTTTGCCTTTGTCCTTTACTAGGTTGTTGTGGAGATTGTCAGTCTGGGCTAGCTCTGTGCTGCGGATCACCTGCATTTCAGCTCACTTGATTAGAATTCTACATAAGCAAGCTTGCTGCCCTATTCTGCATCAATTGTACATTTGCCATTGGAGGTGTAGGATTGATCTCTCTGTGCTCTGAGACAGACCTTGCCTGATTTTGATAATTTTTCTGGACTTAACTCTCTGCTCGTGACATGATTTTTCTTTTTGCCTGCTCCTCTGTATTCTGTTTTGTTCCTCTGGTTTCCTGACTTCGGCTTGAATTGGACTTCGCTTCTGAATATCCCTAGCTGTTACTGCACCATTTCCTGGACCTGACCCCAGATTGTTTTGACCTCTCTTTACTACCAGTAAGTAGTGATGGGAGAGTCCTAAATTACTCGGAATCGCTTCACTCTAGCGAGTCCGAGCCCAGGACTCGCTACTCGTTGCGAGTCTAGCGAGTCCAATGTTAATGAATGGGGAAGCGAGTAATAGCGAGTAATGGGCGATTTACAAATCGCAGATGTCTCGGAAAGCGATCGCATTGCCGTTTTGGAAACCCCACTCGCAACAGTTTTTTGCTGCTGTGTCCGTGTCTGTGGTTTTTATCCAAATTATATGATAACAAGAGAACAAGAGACAGGGTTTAATAGGGATATTGTCCCATCCCTGTCTGTAATGTGTGTTTTATAGACACTAGGTGTGGGAGAACACTTTTTTGTTATTTTAACAAATATTTATTAAAGGTTTTATTTTAAAAGTGCACCTTAAGGCTGGGTTCACATTTGTGGACCCCTCCTGCGCACAGATCACACAGTCTCGTCCGCACCAGGGACGCAACATGTTGCGTCCCTGGTGCGGGCGGGAGTGTGTGATTTGTGTGCAGGCATCCGCCTGCGCACAGATCACATATGGGAGTGAATGGGTGCGCACGGTCTTGCGCTGTCAAGCGCAGCACCGTGTGTCCTTATTCTAAACATAGGGGCTTGCGCTGGCTGCGCACACATGGCGATTCCCCTCCGCAGAACGCTGCGGAGGGGAACGCCAGTGTGAAGGCAGCATAAGTAAGAAATGTGTCCGTGTCTGTGTAGCAGCACACTAGTCCCTGCAAAAATTATTAAGTGCGCACAAGTAGTCGCACAAGTAGGTGGCGTACGTGCTATTTGCAGCTAGGAGAGCAGCAACGCACTGGTCTGCCACAGAGAAAAGAAAACTGAAGGGGTTATTATGACCCAAAATCTATCAGGTGCAAAAAAATAGGAAATAGTACCTCAGCTAAGCCTCTGACTTCAGCTATTAGAACAGCTGAGTGAGTAAGCTAAGCTATGAGGTCAGTCCTGTGTGCACTGTAAGGCTGCACCTCCCTGCCTGCCTGCCTGCCGACAGTCCTCTACACAGTACTCCTCTGTCCTCCTGGTAGCTCTCAGAAGAGCTGTTTGAGTTAAATATAAGGAATTTTTAAGGTTCCCTACACTGACTGACACTCCCTATGATCTGCTCCAGCATCTACCTCACCCTGCACTAGGTCAGATCTCACAGGAATGTGGAGAAAATGGCGGTGGCAAGGCTTATATACAGCCTCGCCTCTCATACATGATATAGGCATCACGATGGACAGAAGCCAATCATAGTCCTGCCACAACCAACATGGCTGTGGCATTACTGAATATGATTGGCTAACATGCTTGTCTATCTTCAGAAGTTTTCTGACCTAACACGCTAGGCTGTCTAGGAAGCTTTGTCGAGTTCTGGGGTCAAAGGTGTGTTACAGTCCGCGCTGCCCGATCATCCAAAGGATCACAGGGGAAACAGTGTTCCAAGTAAAGTTTTCTTTATTCTTACAAACCGACGCGTTTCGGCGCCCAATCCTGGCACCGTCCTCAGGGTATTGGGTGCCGAAACGCGTCGGTTTGTAAGAATAAAGAAAACTTTACTTGGAACACTGTTTCCCCTGTGATGCTTTGGATGATCGGGCAGCGCGGACTGTAACACACCTTTGACCCCAGAATTCTTGAAGCACCCACGACCCTGTGGAGGTGGAAGTCCAGCAGCAGCCTGCAATACTAAAACCAACGCTTTTATTCCAGTTGTGGGAGTCACAACTGGACCAGGTTAGTGCAAACCTGAATTCATCTATAAGTCCCTATGCTATACTGAGTGATAGGGCACTATTGCGCCTCTGTTGTCTCCCCTTATATTTTATATAGTTCGGAAGCTTTGTCGGAACATAACAGATTCTGTATTTGCGAGTCCCGAATACAGTATACAGGACTCGGATTCGTAGACTCGCTCAGACTCGCTCAGACTCGCTGCTGACAGCGGGTATCCGTGAAGCGGTGCGATTGTTTAAACGATTTGGGGAGATTCAAACTACATAGCGATGTGATATAGCGAGTCTAGCGAGTGAGAAAAAGTAAACTCTGCCAAAACTAGGATTGCCATTGACTTGCATTGGACTCGTTACTGTGCGAGTAATCGCTGGGAAACTCGAACAGTACCGAGTCCTGCGAGTCCCTTACTACTCGCCGAGTAACGAGTCCTAGCGAGTAGACTCGCCCATCCCTACCAGTAAGTAGTAATATTATTATTATATTTACTTTCCATTATTACAGTCTGTTATCTACACATCAGAGATTAGTTATTACTGTAGTGACTCGTGTCACACATGCATATATTTTCCCAGGGGTTTTTAAAAAAATCTTTCCTTAACAAAAACAAAACACAGAAAAAATCTCATCATATGGATAGGAAAATGGATTTGCCATAGAAATGAAATGGAAGGGCTTTCCAAGAGTATTTTAAGCAATTTTTGAAGAGGATGTCTGAAATTTTTCGCCTTAAAAACTCCTGCTAAAAAATTCAGTGTGAACCAAAGGCTAACGCTTTTTGAAGACTTTTTTTTAGGAACGGATTCTCTCCAAAATTGTCCTCAATGACTGCTTCTAAAACTCTAGCTGTATAATTTCAATATTTGATTCTGAAACTCTGGGACAATTTCCGTAAAAAAAGATCATTTAAAACTGCTATTTACTCATAAGTCTCTCCAATTACATGCATGTCAGGAGAGAACCATCATTCAAGGGGAGAAGGTAATGAGAAGCTACTGGTGACAAGTCTGTCCAACTAGTAAATAATAGAGATAGACAGCACTCACCGGGATCTTGCAAAGTGACGCTTTATTCAAGCTTGCGGGGTTACATAGTGCAGGGAGAGGTCGGCTGAGAGGACGATGGCACTGTTTCGTGCGGCTTACGCTTCCACAGGTCCAAAGCTCTTTATTATTGATTGGATTTGCTGTACCGCGGACTGAGCAACTCGGGATACGTGCCTGATCATTAATCAGCTCCACTGTGAGCTTCGGTTTTTGCAGCGGTGCCATTGTTCCTTCTACTTGCATAATTATTGTCCGACTAGTAACCCATGTGGCAAGCTTTTGCTCAGTCTTCTCCAAAAAATTAAGTGTAAGTTAGCATGTGTTCACATTGACATTATGGAGCAGAGGTTCCCTAAATCCTCCTCAAATACTCAAAACTTGACCTAATGATATATTCATGTACTGACAGTTGTTATGGTGTTGTATTTATGTACTGATGATGGTACTGGTGTTGTATTTAGTTACTAACAGTGTTTTTTTATGTATTCATGTTCTGTTAGCAGCTCTGATGTTGTATTAATGTACTGATGGTGGTGCTGGTGATGTATTTAGGTACTGATGATGGCACTGGTGTAGTTGTTTACTGACAGTGGTTCTTTTGATATATTGATGGAAGCTCTGATGACATATGCATGTACTGATGGTGGTTCTGGTGATATATTCATGTAATTACCCCTTTAAAAATTAAGTATGATAATGTGTTCCTTGGATCAAAAAAATGTGGTGCCCCATTGAGGTAAATGAAAGGACTAGGAAACTTTGGTCCTCTTGATAATTTCTTGCTCAATTGTTGGTCCCATAGTACAGAGAATACAGTAGCTATACATGCTTTTCAGTTGTACCAATGTTCAATTAATTCTTTTTAAAATACAATACTTAGTTCCAGTAAATGGTGGCTGGAAGTTTTGTAAAGTTTTATTACCATTCTCTCCCCATCTATTAATCTGCTGGCCAAGCGGTTATTGGTACTTTTAGTAATTGCCTCCTAGTTCAGGGAAGAAATTGTACTAAAGCCACAGATTATAAATTAGATTGATATAATCTGCCTACATCAGTATTATATTTGCATATTCCCTTGTGGAGCCAAGAACTGCAAATGAAAGGAATGCTCTTACCCATCTCAGAGACAGTAAGGTAAACAGCTATTCCCATCTCCTTGGCCGCAGGGCAAAAAAGTAATAAAACAGAAATTGCAAATGATTCACTTAACAACCTAAAGTCAAGTAGTAACTTAAAATACAATTACCTGTAATAATATTCCCATTTGTTAATGTTGTTTTTAGGTAAACACAAAACGGGAAAAAATAGTTTTTAGTTTTTATTTGAAGATCTTTTAGGTTTTAATTTATTTGTTGAAGCAATATCTCATTTACAAAACCATTCTCGTTACATGAGTATTACTACTAGTTTGACAAATATAAAGGTTATTTGTAACTATCAAAGACATGTCAATAGCTGATTATATGGTTGAGATCCCAAGGAAGAAATCGGAGACATCGAAATGCGTAGATCCAATAAACCACTAAATTTATGTATTTGCATGGTTTGATCTCCTATCATTAGCCCAGAATTACACCACATGACACCAGTCCTTCTACTATTATAAAGACATGTCAGAAAGTTTGATCAGTGATGGTCTACATGCTAAAATGAAGCAGCAGAATCAACGAAGAGGGGCTCAAAATGTCTATGTAGTCTGTCTACAACCTTGGAGAAAAACTGCGCTCAGCTACCGTAATAACTCCCACTTCTTCATTTTATCAATCAGTGGGGAATTGTCACACAGAATTTTCCACAAACTTCACCAGCTGTCATGGTGGCAGTGGGCTCTTCTCAGATTGAAGATTTTGACAAATGGTTTCTCTGGTGTCTGGAATCAACAAAAGGCAGACTTGGGCATCAACCAGCTGAGTAGCGGTTTTCCCTTGTCTGTCTTTGGCCACGGAGGAAACTACGGACATGTGAGACAATACTGTTTGTGGGCAGGGCCTGGATCCATGTGTCACAGATTGTGTGACACGTGTGCTATCCATGTGCTATTCGTGGATCCGTGGATAGCACACAGACAGCCCGTCATTGCATACTCACCTCCCTCCAGCACCATTGCTCCTCTCACTTCTGGTCCGCTGTTGGACTAAGTGAAGTAAATATTAGATGAGCCTAATGAGCGGCACAGGAAGTGAGAGGGACTGGAGGGAGGTGAATATTATCTTCTTTATTTTTACGTTTTTTACTTTTGTCTGTAGTCCGTGCTCAGGGATGTCACACTGTGAACATCAGTGTGCAGGACGTTTTGGAGCAAAACTGAGCTTCTGCAGAAAAACTGACATGTCATTGTGTGGAGCACACGGACACGTACCTGCTCCACACTGTGACATGGTCCATGCGGAATAACGAACATGTGAAGGGGGCAATAGGGGATCATGTGCCCCCTTATGCCCATGCCTCCGGCATGTGTCTGCACGGATCTCATACATGCCAGAGGCACGGATGTGTGAAAGAGGCCTTTATTTGTGGTTTCATTACTCTCCTGCTGTGGGGGAAGGGGAAGTGGGAATCAGATCAGGGTTGGACAGGAGCAGAGCCAGAAAGGAAACTCAGGCCTCGCCACAATCAGAAATACCCCTGAGATAGAGAAAGTGCAGTGCTCCCTAGCTTGAAGGAAAGATCAGGTATCATGTGTGACGACATGGACTTTTTCAATGCATACTAAGAGTTAAATTCTTACATTAGCCAGATATGTTTGTATTTGTTTGCTAACTTGTGATAATCCACTCATTGTTTCTACAAGACTTGTAGGAGTCTGCTAGTGTTTAAAGTTTGTAATGTAATTATCTCACCCCTTTGTCAGGGAAGGTCAGAGACTCAGAGAAATTAACTATGTGAGCCTTAAATTGTATTACTATGTGTATTGCTCACTCTATGTAAATTACCTCAGCCACCATTTTTTGATGTCATGGATTGCAGACTAAATGTAACTATTTTAGCCCCTTTCCTTCCACATCATTTAAATGAACATTATCTAATCAGCTTGAAATCTAGCAAATGAGAGCACAGTCTTAGTAAACCAATTGTGAAGTTCCCAATGTTCTGAATTGAGTGCTCAGAGGTATATAAGAAGGACTGTTCATTTGACCAGGGAGTCAAGCTACATGGGACCAATACCAATCTAGGATCTACGGATCCGATTGACAGGCCATAACCCAAGGCATAGGTACTTCGGTGCCGACCAAGGGGATCTGAACCTGGATTATAATACTACATGGACTTCAGCATTAAATGCTAGGATTTGGCTGGGATATCAAAGACTACATAAGGAAGAGACCTAGGATGGACAATCCAGTCATGTGGCTACAGACGTTGCTGTGTTTGGTCAGCTTTCTAAATCTGGCATTATTCCTTTCTCGGTGGGTGCCCTCCAAAAGCGGGGTGCTGCAGGTTTGGAGTACGTAGCCCTGGAAGCTCTGAGGCATGAATATTATAATCCCTGGTGAGCCAGGGACAGGTTGAGAAACTGTTGCCTGTTACATTTTATGTTTTGCTGGTTGGTTATGTGTTATATGCTGTTAACTATGTGGGGCTCCAGTAAAGCCTTAATATTGTGGTTCCCTCACTCTGTGTTATCTGAGTAGTGTTCCACCCACGGTTAAGGAGGTCGGGCGTTCAGTTGGGATGAGCACTGGTCCAAGCTGTCTTTTTAAAGGTGGCTAGGCCAGCGGACGAGAGCACCCACTGTCCTCCGTGTCTCCACACCATGTTCTCCCGTCTTGGATGAAAACTTCCAACATATCTCTGCATGTCAAAGGATTACTGAAATGACAATTACCCTTTTATCTGTTACAGGCCAAGTACTGCAGATGTTATTTACTATGTCTGGCACAGTGGCTTAGTGGTTAGCACTGCAGTCTTGCAATACTGGGTTTCTGGGTTGAAGTCCCACCAATCATGACACCTGCAAGGAGTTTGCATGTTCTCCCTGTGTTTTTGTGGGTTTTTCCGGGTTTCTGATTTTCTCCCACACTCCAAAGACACACTGATAGGATGTTTAGATTGTGAACCCCAATGGGGACAGTGTTGCAATGTATATAAACCACTGTGGACTCATTAGTGCTATATAAATGAATACATGTTGTTATTATTATGTACAGTGATGACAAAAAGTATTGGCCCTCTTCCTGACTTCTTATTCTTTTGCATTTTGTTACACTCAAATGTTTCAGATCAGTATTCAAATTTAAATATTAGGCAAAGATAAAACAAGTAAACACAAAATGCAGTTTATATAATAAAGGTCTTTATTGTTAAGGGAAAAACAAATCAAACCTACAGGGCCTTGTGTGCAAAAGTGATTGCCCCCTAAACCTAATAATTAGTTTGGCCACCGTTAGCAGCAACAACTGCAATCAAGTGTTTGGAATAACTGGTGATGAGTCTTTTGCAAAGCTCTGGAGGAATTTTGGCCTCTCTTCTTTGCAGAATTGTTGTAATTCAGCCACATTGGAGGGTTTTCAAACGTGAACCGCCTTTTTAAGGACATACTACAGCATCTCAATTGAATTAAGATCAGGACTTTGACAAGACCACTCAAAAAGTCTTAATTTTGATTTTCTTTAGCCATTCATAGGTAGAATTGTTGATGAGTTTTCGATTATTGTCCTGCTGCATAACCCAAGTGCTCTTAGCTTGAAGTCATGAACCGATGGTCAGACATTCACCTTCAAGATTTTTCAAAAGACAGCAGAATTCATGGTTCAATTTAGCACAGCAAGTTTTCCAGGTCGTGAAACAGCAATATGGCCCCAGACCGTCACACTGTCACTACCATATTCTGCTGTTGGTATGATGTTCCTTTTCTGAAATATTGTGTTAATTCTACACCAGATGTAATGGACATTCCAAAAAAATTCAATTTTTGTCTCCTCATTCCAGAGTATTCTTACAAACGTTTTGGGGATCATCAAGACGTTTTCTGATAAAACTAAGGGGAGTCTTTATGTTCTTTTTGCTAAGCACTGGTTTTTGTCTTGGACCTCTGCCATGTGGCCATTTTTGGCCAGCTTCCTTCTTATGGTGAAGTCATGAACACTGACCTTAACTGAGGCAAGTGAGGTCTGCTGATCATTGGATGTCATTGTGGGGTCTTTTGTGACCTCTTGAGTGAGTCATTACTGCATTCATGGAGTAATTTTGGTCAGCCAGTCACTCCTAGGAAGGTTCACCACTGTTCCATGTTTTCACAATTTGTAGATGATGGCTCTCACTGTGGTTCGCTGGAGTCCCAAAGCTTTAAACATGGCTTTTTAAAGTTTTCACTAATAGATCTCAATTGAGATTGAGATGCTGTGGTATGACCTTAAAAATGTGGTTCATGCTTAGAAACCCTCCAATGTGGTTGAATTACAACTATTCTGCAAAGATGAGTGGCCATAATTCCTCCAGAGTCTTGTAAAAGACTCATTGCCAGTTCTCGTAAACTCTTGATTGCAGTTGTTACTGCCAAGGGTGGCCCAACCAGTTCTTATTCATTTTAGGGGGCAATCACTTTTTCACACAGAGACCTGTAGGTTTGGATTTCTTTTTCCCTTAATAAAGAGCTTCATTTATAAACTGTATTCTGCATTTACTTGTGTTATCTTTGTCTGATATATAAACTTGTTTGGTGATCTGAAACATTAAAGTGTGGCAACCATGCACAAGAATGAAAAGACTGAATATCATTTTGCATACATTCTAATTGAACAAATTGGGTATATGATAGTATATGGAAATCTCAAATTTAGTGCATTAACTTACATGGTATGGTCCAGGAGGGGCCTGTGTTTTTCTTCTCCTGGATAAAGGGTGATTCCTTGACCAACAGACCACTGAAAGGCAGTGTCCCAGCGAAAAGAAGTTGTCCGAGGCTGGAACCATTTACATAAAGTCCCGTTTTCGAAGTTACAGTATTCTAAAACTGAGAGATTATACATATACCCCTTAATGTTTTGGTTTCATACTAACATACTAACTGCAAAACATGTTTTATTTATGATTCAGAGTTTATTATTATGTACGGTACTTAAAATGTAACTAAACTTTTTAAACTTTTCTAATGCGTGCTTTCACACACCCTACTGGGGGTTCAGGGTAAAGAAACCCTTCCTTCCGCTATCACTGAAGCCACTGTACAGAAGTAGGGATGGGCGAATCTAGTCGCTAGGGCTTGTTACTCTGCGAGTAATAGTGGAATCGCTGGACTCGGTACTCTGCGAGTTTCCAAGCTATTACTCGCACAGTAACGATTCCATCATCCCTCCGCCCCCCCGCAGCCTCCCCACCCCATCCTAAGTTAGGACCGGGCGGGGGGAGCAGGAGCAGGGACTCAGGACTCAGGCGGGGAAGCGGCGGTGAAATTTGCTCACTGCCGCTTCCCCGACTGAGTCCTGACCAGGGGTGGGCTTGTGGGGGGGGAAGAGTGCACCGGACCGGCCGGCTACTTACCCCTGCCTCCGCCGGCGCCGGCCGCAGCCTCGCTCCCCGACTCTCTGCTTCTGTCTCCAGAGATTCCCGAGCGGAGACAGAAGCAGTGAATAAATTAACTTCGGTCACCGCTCAGGAATCTCCGGAGGCAGAGCGAGTCGGGCTGCCAGCAGGGTTCAGCTCAGGTCATAATGACCTGACCTGAACCCTGACTGTTTAGTCAGTTCTCAGCTCTGCTACATCCCTGTGTGTCTAAGCACAGACAGGGATGTAGCAGAGCTGAGATTGCGTTTTGGACTACGTCGGACGGAAGAGGATTTTTTAAATAAAGATGGAGTCCCTAATCGTGTTCTGTTTTATTTATAATAAACTTATTTTTCTCTGTGTTGTGTTTTTTTTCCTATTGATTAGTGGAAATTCATGGCGGTCATTTCTAATATTGGTGTGACCGCCATAAATTTCGGGCTTAGGGCCAGCTGATAATACAAAGCTGGCCCTAACCCCTTTATTACCCAGTGAGCCACCCGCCACCAGGGCCACTGGAACAGCGGGGTTCAGCGCCAGAAGATGGCGCTTCAATGAACGCGCCATCTTCTGGGGCGGCTGCGGGCTGCAATTTGCATCGGGGGGTGCCCAGAAAGCTTTGGCCTCCCTGCGCTGCGGATTCCAGCCCCCAGCTGCTTAGCTGTACCTGGCTGGACATAGAATTTGCGCGGAGCCTGACTCTGCCGCTGCCGGCGGTAGCGCCGGCAGAGCAGTGCATAAATTAACTTCAGGGAGGCAGTCAGGCTCCCGCAGGGTCCCGGTGTCCTCCTGGCGTCGGCAGCTGTCTGCTCACAGGACCTGCCGTGATGTCACATGACCGATCTAGCGATTCCGAGTAATTTAGGATTCGCCCATCCCTTTACAGAAGCGCTCTGCTCCTTCTTTACTGCATGCACAGTGGTTAACATACTCGTACATTTTTTATGGAAGCCTATACTACTCTTCTAGTGATCATACATGAGCTGTAAGGGCTGTTTCTAAAATCGCATATGATAGGGATAATGCGCTAATCTTACTGGTCAGAGAACCAGCAATCCTGAGAGTGGAACTCTTCAACCCAAAAAATGGAGATTTTGGCTAGGGTCACACTTGGAAGGCACAATCCAGTAACTGGATCCATTACCGGATCAGGTATTGGACTGTGCCTTCATATTTAATTTAATGTGTAAAATTGCAACCCTCAGTCCGGATCTGAATGCATTAATGCATCTGTTTTTGGAATGAGGATTTTTGGAATTTTAAAAACCGCATCTGGATCCGGTACCGGTCCCATGTCAAAAAAACGGATCCGGTTTTTCAACCGCTCCGAAAAATGCAGCCTGCATGATTCTTATCGCAGACTGCAAAACCGGATGCGGTAATCGGATTGCAAATAGTGCAATCCGGTTTTACAATGGAAGCCTATGGGCTGCAGATCCGGTTTGGAGCATTTTTAATGCTTAAAACCTGATCCGGATGGATAAAAAAACGCAGGTGTGACCCTAGCCTTACAGAGACCTTTCTGGAATGGATCAGCATCGGGAATGTTCAGTTTCCGCTCCATTGATTGCCAATGAGTATACTGTATCAAACTGTCACTGGTATTATGTCTTACCACAGTTGTCTTCATCAGAGCCATCTACACAGTCTTCTCTGAAATCGCACAGCTTTGTGATTGGTATACAATGCCCGGTTGACCTGCAGACATGTTCATCTAGTGAGCAGTTGTGGACAGGAAGGGTGGCCTTAGTAGTGGTTTCCAAAGGAATTGGTGACCAGGTTGGCAAAATACCTATAAACAGACACATTCATAGACTAGATTTATGGGACCGCTAACTTACAGGACAAATTACTTACAACATAATACTGAGCTTAGCAATGAATTCTAAAATATAAAAACCTATCCACAGGACTTTCTTGTACTGTAAAACGCTATAAAAATGTTCATTTCTTCCTGACACTCTTTGCAGCTAAGGCTGGGGTTACACATAAGCCCCTGGTCCGTTTTTGGCTTCATTTTTGTTAATTTTTTTTTCTAAGTCCAAAAACTGACAGAAAAACGGATTGGATGTATTAAACACCCTGTCCGTTTTTTTCTGGACCTCAAAACATTTTTTTTACATTGGGCCCTATGGGAAACGCATGCGTTAACGCATGGCACATATAGGCACCTACATTAATGCATGCGTTAACGCATATGCGTTTTTAATGAAAATAAATGAAAAAATGACTAAGTCCAAAAAACGTTCAGAGGTGCAGGAGACACAAAATGCAGCCAAAGAAAAACGGATTGGTGATGAAAATCACTTCCAAAAACGGACTTCTATGTGTAACCCCAGCCTAACAGAGGCTGAAGGCCACTTTACACACACCAACTTATCTGTCAAACTTCTGACCAACTTGCTGGTTGCAGTGAAATCATGGACACATTGCTCCATTTTGTGGCTGTGTACAAATGGAACAATGTGTCCATGATTTCACTGCAACCAGTAAGTTGTTCAGAAGTTGGACAGATAAGTTGGTGTGTGTAAAGTGGCCTTAACAGTCAAGAGTTCAGCTGCTGGAGGGGGGATTAGAATTCATGGTCTCCTTTTGTAGACAGAGCAGTGGGGCAGGGCTCCTGCATTAGCCACTTTCCTCACATAAAGGGTTAATTCACATACTTGAAAAACACCTTTAAGTTTTCATATTCTCCTCACCTGTAATATGATTCTCGCACCGGAGAGAATCAGATTACAGTGAATGACACCTGTCTCACACTCTGATCGGAGTTTAAATGAGAGAATCAGGCTGATTGTCTCACATGAGAGAACATATGATTGTAGGTACTTTTTTAAGAGTGAGTGAGATGATCTCCTCAGGAGGGCCAGCATCATCTCCTAGTGCACCCACGCAAGTGCCTGGGCACTGGACAGGTGAAGGGCCCCACTCACTGTTTCTGAGCAGAAGCAAAAAGAGGAAACCCGCAGATAGATGGCTGCCCTGTCTCTCTCCTGCTCTGCACTGATTTATGAGCTAAAGGAGGTTGAAGTAGCTGTGCAGCAGAAGGACCTTCCAGTCATGCGATTGAACACATGACTAAATTGAAGGTCCTGGAAGATTCTACAGTTGTCCAACTTCTGCAGCCTCAGTGTAGCTCTAAGTGGCTCCTCTCCTGCTGTGTACTGATCAAGAACTGCAAGATGCGGTAATGTATAGTGTGTGTATATGTGTGTGTAAATGTAGCAGAGCTGTGTGTGTCTGTGTGTAGTGTGCATGTAGCAGAGCTGTGTGTCCATATGTTCATGTAGCAGAGCTTTGTGTCTGTGTGAAGCCCACTGGGACGGGGTACTCGGTACTGGACCGGGGTATCACGGGGGGTATCACAGCAGTCCTTGGTCCGGACCGTGTCCCGAGCCCACAAGTAAAAGGTGATATTTACAGGGGTTGTTTGTTGTGACGCCACCCACGGATTGTGGTCAAGGAGGGGACCACCGCTGCAGTGTACTTCTGTCAGGAGGATGGATGTATGCTGCAGCAAGGTAGATGAACCCGCCGCAGGTCGGGGCTGCTCCTGACAGGGTGTAAAGATGTAATAAAGAGTTCATCATAGATGCGTGCCATGGGCCAGTGTGTGTGTTGCAGGAGCCACAATTGACGACACGCGCGTGTATTTGTGACAAACTCCGATTTACAACGGCGTCATGTATTAGCCAGCCTTCCAGAGCAGGCTGACCAATCATAACGCTGTTGAATTGTCCAATGAACGTGTATGGGGCGCGGTGTAAACCACTGTGGCACGCCTGTCTCCTCGGCGCGCTGAACATGTACGCCCACATTGCCTTTGAGATTGCGGCGTGTCAAGCGGCGAGGGAATTAAGCAAGATTGGTTCCGCTGTAGGTGAGGTGATTTCCGGAGCGACACATCACCTCAAATCTAGGTCGAAATTGCGGCGTGTGATGCCGCCATCGGCGATCTGAGGCGACCATGAAAAACGTGAGCGCGCACGGCAGATCGCCACACATCGCCTGCCGAGATTGCGGCGTGTGACGGTACCTTTAGAGTATACAGACATTACAACCAAGGATCACAGAATACAAGAGTATACAGACATTACAGCCGGGGATCACAGAATATAAGAGTATACAGACATTACAGCTGGGACTCATAGAATATACAGACATAACAGCCGGGGATCGCAGAATATGATAGTATACAGACATTACAGCTGGGGATCGCAGAATATGAGAGTATACAGACATTACAACTGGGGATCACAGAATATGAGAGTATACAGACATTACAGCCGGGCATCACAGAATATAAGAGTATACAGACATTACAGCTGGGGATCACAGAATATAAGAGTATACAGACATTACAGCCTGGGATCACAGAATATAAGAGAATGCAGACATTACAGCTAGGGATCACAGAATATAAGAGTATACAGACATTACAGCCGGGGATCACAGAATATAAGAGTATACAGACATTAAAGCTGGGGATCACAGAATATAAGAGTATGCAGACATTACAGCCGGGGATCACAGCTGATTCTGATACTGGCAGCCACTATTAGAGGGAGTTCAGTGCAGACAGATTTATATAACTTAATTATTTTGCATTATAACTATTGAAACATAAATGGAGCTATTGTAGAAAGACAGAATTTTATCAATAAAGTGTTTGTCCGTGTAAGGACGTAGACAAACTCTAATGCCACCTAATAAAGGTAGCAATCCTAAAAGTCATAATTGACTTGCTACCTTTATTAGGTGGCATTAGAGTTTGTCTACTTCCTCACTGAAGTAATAATTCGCATATGAAATTTCCCAGAGGAGCATTGTAGCCTTAAGTCTCCTCACTGCTGGCAGGCAGATTCCTCTCCACAAAGAGAATAGCTGTTCACCCAGACCTTGTCTTAGCCTCTCATACAGCCAGATCAGAATTCCTACACACTGCACTGATGAGGGGCAGTCACCCTGAAAGGCAGTGTCTGCAGTTTGTGGTTCTGATCTGGCACAAATTGTCATATTACAAGGCTTGTTAAAGAGTCAATTATGACTTTTAGGATTGCTACCTTTATTAGGTGGCATTAGAGTTTGTCTCCTTCCTCACTGAAGTGACAATTTGCATATTTCCCAGTGGAGCATTGCAGCTTTAAGTCTCCTCACTGCTGGCTGGCAGAATACTCTCCACAAGGAGAATGGCTGTTTCCCCTGACTCCGTGTAAGGACAATCCCATATTTATGGCCCCAAATTGCTGCATGAATGAAAAAAAATCTACATTGTCAAGTGATCGCTGCAGCCAATCAGGGGTGTGTTGTAAATGTGATGACTGAAGGGGGCCGGTACGTGGCACTCTACTGTGTGTGCAATTTACCCAACCTGTATACAGATATGTTACTAAACCATGAGAAATAGTAACTTTAGCACTTTGAAGAACATTGTGCAGAGCGGGGATCACCATGAGTTTTGCTCTGGGGCACTATGATTTCTCAGCACGTCCCCGGTGTGTCGGTTCCCGTTCACATTTTTTATACTTCGGAGACTTTAACTTCATGGGAAAGTTTTACTTATGATAGATCTACCTGTATGATGAACAGAAATAAATTGATTTCCGGGACGGGGTTTTATTTGTTACATAAGACAGTTGGATGCACAATAAAGGGAATCCGGAATGTAATAGATTTCTTGACAAACGTCTGTAATTGCCATCTGTGGCGAATAAATTCTTTTAAGATCAATTTCATAGGGATTGGAAAAAAATGTTCTCGTACAGCAGATTGTGAGTTATGACCAGAAGATACAACATGAGAGAAGACTCTTGTACCAAGTATATTGTGCACTAAATATACAGAGAATGCATTTCCAATCTGTCATGTACGGGATGTAGCAATAAGCACAGACTCATCACCAACAATGGCCATACACCGAGAGGGCTGGGGGGGTCCTTCAACTACACATGATTAGACACTCTTCAGCATTGAACTACAACACTTAGAAAGAAATTTTGGAATTTGCAATTATAGAGAGCACAGGATGGATGGACATGTTAATTACATGTAAACAATGAAAAACAATGACATACGAGCACCAAGTGCAGAAATCCCTGCACTTACTGCCTTACGCAGTAATTAATGGTTGTCTGATGAATGCTCTGCTGTGCTGAATGCACTGGGGCAAATCATCAAGATCTGCTGCTGGCAGCTCCGGGTGTACTTGATGAGCAATGGACATCCCAGATGTGCTTGATGGGAGACAAGTCTGGAGACACTGGAGGCCATGGTAGCTTGTTTAGTAATGAAAAAAGGATAGAGTATGTGGTAAGCGCTAGGGAATAAGTACAGCTCCACGGCCAGTCTCTCATGAGACGCATACTGCGTTGAAATGCATCGTGGTTAATGGACCCGCGTGTTGTACACATTTTGATTAAAGCCTAAAGGTAATTTATTACTGGCCGTGGAGCTGTACTTATTCCCTAGCGCTTACCACATACTCTATCCTTTTTTCATTACCTTACATATCCTCCCTGCGGAGAGTGGGTTGTGGAGCTGCTCTGGGCTACAGGACCTGGCCGTCGTCATTTAGTTAATCTTCCTGAGCGGCCACGTGATTCTTGGGAAACTAGGAAAACGTTGAAGACGCTAATTTTTAACATCAGTCCAGAAGAGTGAAATTCATTATCTTAAAGACCTCGCAAGTGTGCAAGATATTCCAGTTGTGCGGACGGCACAACTGGTCAAGGTGAGCAATATAAAAATATACCGAGGGTAATTATTGCAAACACAGTATGGCGCAAATTGGATTTTATTTTTTACATGGTAGCTTGTTTAGGCCACACAGGCTGCTAACAGTAGCATTGGCAACATATGGCCTGGGGTTATCATGCTGAAAAATGTCTCCCGGGACACTATAAAGAATGGGAAAGCATTGACACCATTCTGATGAGGGTGCCAGAATTCAGACTTTTTCTAACATTTATTACCAAATCAGTGGATCAGCAATGAAAGCTTCAGGCTGAAATAGCTTTTTAAAGAAGAGCTCCAATCAAAGCTTTTATAGTCTTAATATATTTCAGTCATAAAAATATATAGCACTGTGTATTTACAATGGCTCATTTTGCCCTTTTACCCAGATAATGCTTCTCTTTTCCATTAGGTGTACAACATCACGTGATTAAAACTTACTAGCTGAATCCTTCTAAGCTTGTTGTAGAAACAGAAAGTTTTTAGCTCCATGAGTCATCATTAGAACAAAATATTTTCAGTTATATAGATTTGTAGAAGGGCAACATGAGCAATTTTAAGTACAGAGCAACATATAATATGATGATCACAATATAAGATAAGATAAAATAAGACACAGTTTATTGATCCAGAGGGAAATTACAGATATATTGCAAGTATAAAAACTTTGATAAGAATGCTTCTATAATTATAACGTACATCATTCTATTTTTACATTTCATTTTAAGAAATTACTAATTTTATAATACTTTAGTATAGGGGAGATTCATTTTTTCTGGTGTAATGCAAGTTATCAATAGCAGATGTTAGCTGCATCTGCATTGATAAAGCCAGTATTCCACTTAAAAGGAATCTGTCATCAGGTTTTTGCTACCCCAATTGAGAACAGAGAAAAATGTATAGACAGAGAGCCTGATTCCAGTGATGAGTCACTTACTAGGTTGCTTGATGTCATATTGATATAATCCCTGTTTTCTCTGTGGCAGAACTACCAATTCTGTGAATGCTGACTCTGTATAACCCCGCTTACCACTGATTGGCAGCTTTCTGCCCATATACACTGTATACAGAAAGCCTCCAATCAGTGGTGAGGCCGAGGATATATAGAACTCATGAACATGTTTGACTACCTTATAGAGGATTTACTAGTCCTCTGATGATAATCTCCTGCTGATTATATGATTGTATCAAAACTACAGCAAGCACCCCAGTAAGTGACACACCGCTGGAATCAGGATCTCTGTCGCTACATTATGCTGCGCTCAGATGGGTTGGGAAAAGCCTAGTGACAGATTCCCTTTAACACAAGTTGTCTAAGTCTGTCTACAAGGAATGGTGGTTGAAGGTAACTGCTATAACATCATCACACATTCCAATCATGGGTTCTACTTCAGTCTTGTTCTTCTAATATAAAAGGAAATATCTACTAATACAATAAAGGTAAATATATAATCAGGTCCTTTAGACTAATTTATGATATTATAAGTAATCTTACCTTGATGCAAATTACAATTAAAGAAGGAAATGTCATCGATGGCAATGTCCCCAGTAAATCCATCGCCCACCATACCTGCGACTAACAGCTGAAATGCAAAACAACATAATACTACATTTACATAACAATGTATAAAACCAATGAAATCCACATATATCCAAAGCATCATAAAAATCACATGAAAAACTGATCCAAATAGTAGAACGTAATATGTATGTGATTTACAGAGTACTCTGAATACTTGGCAGTTTATATACGCGAGGATAGAGAAAAGCACCTTCACACTACTACAAGACACCTATGGACAGTGGGAAACAATAGATTGTTATAGATTTATAGAACTTATAGATGTTTTTATTGACTCTCATCGTTACACCCCTTGGGACACGGAGGAGAACTCCACCAAATAGCAGTATCTTCTAAAAGGGAGTGCCCATTTTTTAACACTCTTTTAGATTTATAATATTAGTCTTATCTTCATAGACTGATTGTCGGATGATGCTTGTAAAAACAAATACTTTTGCGATTTACTGCTTATTAAAGTTTTCAGCCGTTCTTGAGATATTTCCACTTTTGTTTACAGCTTATTGCCCAGGAGACCGACCACCGTTGCTGTCAAGCTTGTAAGCACGGCACTGAAGCCGGCCAGGATTAGGTGGTCTGTAGTCTGCATCCTAGAGTAATCGGCTATGCAACGCACAGGGAGCGTCAACGCAGTGGTGGCCTACACTTACATTTATTATTGTACAAATTGGGATATAACTGATGCAGAAGATCAATATAGGTTGAAGGTGAGTGCAGTATATTCAGGTTACACACACATACAGTAAACATAAATTCAGAATACACATACAATGACCATAAGTCATATCTGCACATTTCTATTATGACTAACCCGAAGATAACAACTCCCCTCCTATGAGAAGGAATAACTAAATTAAGCTACCATTGGGTTACTACAGGTGTCGAGGTCATGGGCCCGAAGTCGACAAACAACTATAGTGAGCACAGAGAATAACCGGCAAGGGCTCAAGTCTTATAACTGAACTTGTGCCCTCAGATACCGCATATCCCAGCAGGTGGCAAGAACTCAGGTCACTACAGTTTATCTAGTGTGAGAGAAAGCTGCCCATGGGGATTTGTATGCCAAAGAGATTGCTGTTCTTCTCTGTGTCCAATTGAACTTTGGTGGACCTGCTTATCCATGGATTTACAATAGTAACAGTAGGTCCTGAGCTTGAGCCCAACAAATGCACTCTTTGGTGGGTAATGTGAGAATACTCTTTTTGGAACCAAAGCAAACCAATAGGCTGCAGCAAGTTCTACAAACCTGTAATGGACTCAAGGAGACTTGTACAGTACTGAGAGTTAGATACCCGGGTATTATTTCTGCTATAGTGTATATATTTTGGGTATAGGCTTAGTGTTAAAGAGAACCTGTCACCCCCCTGGTGCTTGGCAAACTAAATGCAGCACTAAATGCAGCATTTCTGCTGCATTCAGGGAATGGGTGCCCCATGTCTCTAACCCCTCTGTAAGCTTTAAAAAAAACTTTAGAAACCTTACAGTTAAGAGGTCATCTGGGAGAGCAGGAGCAGAAGAGGAGGGCAGACCCAGAACAAGAGGAGGTGGCAGCAGATACTTAGAGAGGGCGGAACACACAAGGAGGAGGCAGAGAGGACTGTGCCAGCGGCCAGGACCTCTTAATAGATCCCACCCAGACGACCTCTTAAGGTCTGTAAGGTTTCTAAAGTCTTTTTGTAAAGCTTACAGGGGGGGCTAGAGACATGGGGAACCCCTTCCCTGAATGCAGCAGACATGCTGCATTTAGTTTGCCATGCACCGGGGCGGTGACAGGTCCTCTTTAAATTTGTTTGTCATAATGCTGTTCCAAAGACTCGTTTTGCTATGCACTCACTAATTTACACTGGTTTAGTAGTGAAAAGGTTTCCTCTGTTCTTGATCCATTTTCTGGTTGGCACATTGTTCATGTGAATCTGGGTACACCTGAGGGAGTCGTTGGGTAGCACTTTGGACCCGTCCTCAGGAGCGGGTGCCTGTAGATATTTCTTATAGTGGTTTTTTTTGTGTAACGACGCCTGATTAACCCCATGACCCTGGTGTCCCTAAGTAAAGAGTTTGTTCGTATAGTAAACATCTGGCTTTATTTCCATCTGTTATCCACCGTATCCTAAGTGATTCCCTTATTTGACACATCTTTACGACATAGTTCAGGCTCGGGGTCTTGACTGGCGACATCTGCAGCTTGACAACGTAGTTCAGGTTCGGAGTCTTGTCAGGTGATGTCTGGGGACATGGGAGTAACTTAGCATACATATTTTGGGGTCAGCAATTAGACCACTCGACTCTTAAGCAGTGAGGACAACATCTAATGCTCCTGCGCACATGTCTCCTTGCTTCAACTTCTTGCCCCTCTGCTGATGTCTTGTGCTAGTATATCTTCCTGCTGCTCCACTGCTATCACCTGACCTTGTCCTACTCTGAAACTCTTCTCAAAAGGATATTGCTTCCTCATTCCTTGGTTCGGGATGGTATCTCTGGCCAGAAGAGGGCAGCATTCTTTTGCTAGCCTTGCGGGTCTGTACTGTTGTATCCACTTCTCTACATTATTACTAGTCTATAGGCTGGGGTAAGAGGACTACAAGGCTGCTTCTTCTATCATTTATTATATCTTCCCACAGTGTCTGACAGGAGCAAATGTATTAGTATCAGTATTTTAGGAAATGACTGTCCTTTGCAATTGTCTAGTATATACATTATCTAAAGTAATGTTTCTAAATCTTTTCAAGCGACAAATTGCCTAATAAAATGTATTGTCAATTAACATTCTTCCTTCACACCACCATTAAACGCTCAGTTGGGAACCTCCATGGCAGATTTGTCAGATATAATAGGAAGAACAGTAAGTAGGGCTATTCTTTCTATAGAAAAACATGCACCAAGCCAGATTCCCCACAGACGCCATTATCATTCTATGGGCCGTTGGTGTCAATTGTCTAATACAGTGGATCCAGCAAGGCATTGTGTTTGCTGTTTAGAAAATGGGAAGATCTCACGCTAGACATTGCGTTTTTTTTACAGACCCCAGGCCAGAACCCCGTGTATACAGACATCATGTTATACATTCCATAAAGACCAGTTTGTATGTACAAACAGCACCACACTGTATATACAAACCCCCAAATCAGATCACCTACAAAGCATAGACCTCATATCAGAATCCCCTCCTTGAAATGTACAGCCTCCTCACCCCATAATAGTGAGTGACCTAGATCACTACCCTCTCCTGCTTACCTGGTCAGATCTGAGGATCACAATGATTCTCATAGTGGGAATACACACCACAGAGGCAGCGGCACGACCGGCACAAAGTGAGACACTGAGGAGAGCCAGCTTCCTGAGATTTATATATTATTTTTGACTCATCTTTAAAATGTAGCCCTATAAGGTAAGAGTAACCTTCCAAATGAGAATTATCATTATCATTTTTAAATATATTTTTTTCAAGATTTCAAGGGTTATTCTCATCTCCATAGATATTCAGTCACTGCTGTATGTATAGTACTTGCTGTAACCTCGCCTCCAGCACTGACTGTCGGCTCAATCTGTCACAGAGCGAACACTAAACCCATGCCAGCATCACCCCTATGGATTAAAATTGAATGCTGCCCGGAGAAAATTAATTTCCTTCGGCAGCAGGACTCTCAGTATAGGCATCGGGCAGGTTCAAAATGCTGTTACATGAAAATTAACCCCATATCTGCAGGTTAAAAGCATTTTTTAATGTGAAAAGATCCCTTGAAGACAAACCCGTGACTTGCTCAAAATAATTAAGTTAAACATCTTTATACACCTGTTTCACATTCTGGCTTTGCTCCCATCACACTGGTCCGCTGAACTCTGTTTTGCTCTACATCGGGCTTTGCAGGTGGCCAAACGTGCTCCCATTTGGTCGTATACCTAGGCCTCTTTAAGGCACAACAAGATACTCATCTGTGTCTTGGTATTAAGAATTTTTTTCCTGTGTCCTGTCTGCCTCCAGCCTCCACTGCTTCTGCTACCTGTTTTGTGGTCTTCTGTCTGCCTGTGGCCTCTAGTGACCCTATTACTCATTTTCTGCCTGCCTCACCTGTCTGCTGTACCAATGCCTGTGGTCTTTGTGCCCACCTTGACCTTGGGCCAGAAGGATCCACCTCACCATGTTAGTCAAAGCAAATATATTCAAAAATCCCTAAACTCTACTTATTCTGATGTTTTTTTTCTTTTTGTACTGTGTCACTCAGTTACAGGGATGTTCACATTTTAGCTTTTGGAGCGCATTATGTGAAATTTCTGCTTGCAGTCAAACTGAGCATTTCTTTAGTGTCTTCTTTGGGGCGGGAGGGTGCAATGTCACTCATGTCTCCAATCATGACAAGACAGCATCTGACCCTGATAGATTACCTGCTAAGCTGTGATTGACAGGATCTGGGAGGGGTGAAAGTGTGGAGCACAAAGGGCTGGGGTACCCAGCAACGGGGCCATTAGTCAGGATCATGGTGGCTGTACCCAGTGTTTTGGCTCTGATTCACATTGAAAAGGGAGATGAGAAATGGAGAAATAAAAACAATAAGAAAATAATTACTGTAGATTGTGACACCAGATGAGATTTCCAGACAGTAGGTGGCTAGCACTGCAGATAATCCCTAGGAGATAGGTGATATGCAGTGAAGATGTTTAACTCTTCCCAACCAAGGCTGGCTTCCAGTGGATGATGGAAACGTAGTAGCAGTGATGGGTACAGAGGGAAAGGAGGCACACAAAGTCAGTCTCTTTGCTCTTACCTTTTACTGAAGGTTATTGCAGCAAATCCAGGGTTTAGCAGTCTGCTCTACTGGGTAAGTATAGTGGTCTACCCGCTGACTGTCCTTGTAATAGGTTTCTCGGTGCCCTTGAGCCATCTTGCAGTCCCTCTAGTTGCTGTGGGTTACCCCCAGCAAGGCAGGTAATGCGGGCCCTATGTGTATCCCTCAGAGCAGTTCTCTGGCCCTCTGTATTACTGGTGCCCCAGAAAGTTCCACTTAAGGGGCTAGTGAGCATGAAATTCATGAGCCTCCAGTTTCTGTCACTAGACCTTGATAGCCTAGTAACCTAGGGCCTGAAACCCTGTTCTGCAGCTAGTCCCTCAGAGCGGCCTCCTGGCCCTCCTCTGACTAAACCTCCTCCTTTTCCTTACTCTATATTACTACCCACTACAACTAACCCCACTCTCCAACTAGAAACAGAGTCACAGCCTTAGCCAGCCACTCAGTGCTCTGCTTCCTGATTGAAGTTCAGGCTGTGTTGGATGCTTCAGACTTCCAGCAAAGGGGAACGCCAATTCTTTCCAGACATGGCATTGTAGGCAACTGTGGCACACCTACGGCTAGGCGCCACAGGGTAGTATTGCACTTTATTATTAAATGTGTTTTCTTTTCCCTGTGAGTTGCTAGTTCAGGGTTTAAACCTTATGGAGTCTGTTTCTATACCCACTTAGGACCACACCACTTAGGATAGGGGGGACCAGTACTTTGGTAGGTCCCAGGAGGGTGTGGGTGGAGCCTAGGATAGAGGAGAGAGAGGAACAGTAAGTTTACCTCGGACGGTGCTGGGAAGGCAGGCAGGAGAGTCAGGCCTGACAGCCCAGCTGAGAGGAGGGAGCCCCATCTTCTAGTAGGGGCCCAGGACAGAAGACAATGGGCCAGGACTGGTAGGAGCCAGCTGGTCACGTTGAGGGAGCACCGGCAACACGGAAAGCCGAGGCGGCCAGGAGTTTAGCCCTGACCGCAAACCGACGAGCTGCAGGCCCATAAAAACCGAGTTTCTGACAGCACCACAGAGGCACCTCACCCCTCAGGACCAAAAGACGGTTATACACTAGAGGTGGAGGACTGAATCCCGGAGGCGGGGGGGGGGGGGAAATTGTGCGTTCCTGCTGTTCCTGTCTGCACCAGTACAGGTCCAGTTGAGCCTACTAGATACAGACTGCAGGATTGGCGGATGAGCTCTGCAAGAGTGGGAAAGACTGAGATGGAAGGAAGGAGACCCTGAAAGACAAAGGCAGTGAACATCTAGAAACTCCATAAGGGTGACCCTGAGCTGGCAACATCCACCCTGTAAACCAAACTGTACCGTGTCTTGTTTATGCCATCAGCCGGTACCCAGTAAAGTGGAGTTAAACTTGAACTGGTTTCCGTTATTCCTCCCACCGCAGCACGGAGGGCTCAGCATCAGCAGCAGCTCAGCAGAGGGGTAACAACTGCAGTGCCATCTTCATTACTGCCCTCCCTCACCATCTTCCTCCATCGCTGCCCTGAGGTAAAGCTCCACCTGTGGGGAGCTTTACCACACTTTGCTGCCCCAACCATCACCTCAGCGGCCAGCTGGCAGCGCCGGTACCATCTTACTGGGAACTACAGGTGGCGTCACGTTCCCCTGTAAATAGCCCTTTCACCCATTATCAACAACCCCTTTCAAATGATCCCCAGGGCACGGCACCGGGATCCCGTCCACCCGTGACTCCCTACTCAGCAGACCCGGTGGCCGAGTAACCCCTAGCCTTGGCCGCATCACAACACCAAGGAAATTCCATATGTGGCAGCCAAACCGCAGGGGCGCCACAAAAGCAAACATCCCCAGAGTTGGACTACAAAGTAGAGATTTCACATACTGCTCTCTGCAATGGAGAAAAAAGCAGATCAATCAGAGAAGCACAAGGATTTTTAAAATATTTTTTAGAAAGTAACAGGTCCTACAACATTAGCACAATGTGCAGCAACCTCCCTCAAGTGGTGGGTACTGGTAGCCAACATGTTATCTTTTATATCTATTTCTTTCCAGGGGATTTGGAAATGAGCACATTTCCACTTTAATCATAAGTTAAAAGTGTAATCAGCACAAGGCTTTGGTCCAAAGAATCACATAATAATGAAAGTTTGGAATTCTCTTTCAATTTGAAGAAATGTAACGATGCATTAAAATAAAGTTTAGATTTATTTCTTACTTAGTCTTATTATTTATTATTTACGCCTATACAAACACACCAAGAATGTAATATGCGCCAGGCCTGCAGCTGCGCCGACTTAATCCTTTTATATCCTGCATTTCAATATTTTATTATCAATTCATTGTAATATTGGAAAAAATATGACTACATTGTAAATAATGCAAACAGAAAGACTCTGTGATCCGGCTAGTTAAATAAATAATATTCTTTTTTTATCTTTTTCTGGCAGACAATTGCCTGCAGCGCTCACGATAGCACTTCGAGGACACGAGCCAAAATTTACTCTGCTTTAATATAGGAAAGAAACTTACATAAGAAAACGTCTCCGAGCTGATCTGGGCAGTTCTGCAACACTGCATCTGTCTGGGAATTTAGCAGCCGGGTCAATTTCCCATCTACTTTTTTTACCCTCTCAGTAAATCTTTGTAATTGGATTTCAAAGGTAAAAATGTGTTGACCACCATTCAATGAAATGCCATTTCCAAGAAAACTTGCATGTCAATGTAAAGCCTCCTCCGGGGAGCGCAGCCACCGTGAAGATAATTTCACAACTCATTTATAATGGGAATTAGGACAAATAGCACTACATTTTCTTTACATATGAGAAAAGCACCTTGTTCGGGCGGGTCGTCTAATGTTTTATCCAATTGTCAGTAACTACCCATACTCTACCGGCATCGCCGCTCCTTCTTCAATATTAAATTGTATGGATTTTATCCACTAAGCCATACAGACAATTAAACACATTTCTCACCCGGAGATAAGATACCGTAGCTATTTATCATGTATATAAGATGACTCTACAATGGATCGATAGAAGGAAAAATGATGGATGGATTGATGGTTAGAAATGAGAGATAGAAAGATAGATAGATAGATAGATAGATAGATAGATAGATAGATAGATAGATAGATAGATAGATAGATAGTTCTTATAGGAAGTGCTCGTTAGCATTTTTTTTTTGGTTTCTATATAATGGAGTTTACTGGCTTTATAGCTTTACTCTGCACTCCCCATCCATCAACTCTACGTTGCCTTGATTGAAATGAGTCGTCCCACTTCCCATATAAAAATATAAAATTGGAGGCTTTGCTAAGTCCAGAGAGAGAGTGGTATAGTATAGTCGCTAAGGGACCCATCAGATCCAAGGTCACCTTGCCGCGGTTGATGGGCAAACATCTGTTGGCTAACATGTGTGCCAAGAACCTTACTTTACAGAGATAAGAATAAAAAAATCCACAATTTGAGGTTTTTTTTTGAAAAAATGTATGTTTTTATTTTTTCTTAAATGCATAGGTGTTTTTACCTCTATCTATATAGTTATATACACACATGTTTTGGCAGTGACTGTGTGATGCTGTAAACTTTTTTAGGATAGATAGATAGATAGATAGATAGATAGATAGATAGATAGATAGATAGATAGGATAAATTCGTTTAGGAATGAAACGTTGCCATGTTATCCTGAAGGCCCAATAAAGGCATCTAAAACCTCTAAGAAGGAATGTTGTAATTTTTTGATGGTCTAGATAGAAGATAGGTAGATAGATATTAGATGGATAGAGATAGATAGATAGATAGATAGATAGATAGACATGCAATGACTAACTGAGGTATAATGGCAGGTAGGGACTTATCAACAGGGGCGTAACTACAATAGGTGTAGGGGTTACAATCGCACCCTGGCCCTACAGCCTAGGGGATCTCCAAAAGTCCCTTTGGCCTATAGAAAAAGACTAATGCTATTAAAGATTTGCAATATGTTGAGGCCCTGTTGGAGCTTTCGCATCGAGGCCCATGAGCTTCAAGTTACGCCACTGATGGTCAGGAACTGTAGGGGGGGTTATAATTTATCATTTAGAGGGCACTAGTGATTTAAATGGAATTTGTCATCAGATTTTTGCTACCAAATCTGAAAGCAGCATGATGTAGAGACAAAGACCCTGATTTTGTGTCATTTTCTGAGATTCTGCTATTTAAAGATTTTACAAAATAACTGTTTTATCAGCAGGAGATTAGCATTAGAGGACTTCTTGACTATCTGGCAGGTAGTCTAACAATGCCTTTTCAAGTATTTGTTAGAATTCTGCCTTTTCACAGTCTACATGTAAAGCTGTTGTGATGCCAGTCATCACTCACACAGGCTAGTTGTAAGGCTAAGTAGGAAAGAGATCCGGGGTCAGATACCAGGAGGGTAAGCAATAAACAGAGGTGTGAGACAAAGGCTTAGTCAGGTCATAATCCGAGGTCAAAATACCAGGAAGGTAGTGAATCGAGAGCAAGGGGTTTGGCAAATGAATCGTCAGAAGCAAGGTCAGGTAAATAATAGATCAGAGTGAGCACAGGTATATCGAGCACACAGACACCAGTGAGCTAAAGCTATGACTGGCAGTAATTAATGGCAGAGAGGCAGCTAAATAGGAAAGTAATCACTCCAAACAGGAGTCACAAGAAGGCTGAGCTGTCTATCACACTAAAATATGTCGAGCCCCATGCCCTGGGGTACTCGGGTATCAGGCTCTGTGGGTGTTTTCACGGGGATGTCACGGGTGGCAGAGCCTGAGCCCGTGGCCTGGGTGACACTTCGATAAGGGGTGTATGTACAGGGGATTAGAGTTTGTCATGTGACATAACCCGTAGTACCTGATGATGGGTCACCAGTGCCGCCACAGTCCTCCGGAGGTCGATGGTAATGCGGCAGAGATGGCAAAGCTCCCTACAGGTGGAGCTAGGCAACCGGGGCAACGTTCCTGTAAGTAAACAGGTTGACAAAGATAACCACACAAAGGCAAAGTCACTTTCTCCTGGGTACTTTACTGTAAACGTTCCGCAGCAACATACAGAGTCCACAGTTCACTAAGATGTTATTCAAACAGGTAGCCCTACCGGTGGCTGCAAGTGGATGCCAGGTGGTATGGTGAAAGCCGTGGGAAACCTTAATTGACGAACCCGTGTCCTTTCTTCCCCGCCTAGGATGAGTCTATACCCAATGGCTCCTTGTAGGTAGACTTGGGGCTCCCCTCCCTCGTGGTGAGGAAGCATGCAGACCGCTCCGTCTGGCAGGGTGCCGCAGCCGGTGTACAGACGCAGCTGCCGTTTGAAGACTTTCAGAGGTAGACTCTGGCCGTTTCCTCGGGTCCGGTGTTCCCGTGGTGGACTGGAGAACCTCCTGGAGTATGGTCGCTCCACGCTGGGGTTCCCCCCTTCTCTCAAGGGCCCAGACTCCGCACATCAGGCACTCTCTCTCAGGATCCCCTCAGGATCCTCTCTCTCCTTCCTCCGGATCAGCATAAAACTGTCCGGGTTAAGCTCCACACTCCTTCTTCTCCTGTCTCGACTCTCTCACTCACTAGAGACCCTCTTGTTCCCCCTAGAGGTGAATATATCTCCCTCCCGGGTAACCTCCCACTCCTATTCTAATGTGGGAGTGCAGGAATGGGTCCCACCCACCAACCTAGTATCCACTTGCAGCTGGGGAAGATTACACCTCTTTTACGGGTGCAATACCCCACTGTGATGCCTGACCATGTGGGGCGCCACACATACAGCATATGCATATATGTTGGTAAGGTAAAGAATGTTTGTACTATGCATACTGTATATGTTTGTCTGTTACTCTAAGATGTAGTCCATGACTTAAGACCGTGTAGATTGAAATGCATAGGATCCGTTCCATGCACTGGGATTGCCTCCTTCTGCATGTCCATGCTTCTAACATGATGGCTCAATAAACATGAAATTTTAAGAACCTTATGAGGCGGTCGACAGGATAGGGGGTACTCGGGTACCGGGGCTGATGGCGACTTTGATGGGGAATCACGGCTGGTCGGTCCCCGGTCCCGTGCCCTGGACCCTCAATGGCGGGGAATGGTGGGGGATAAGGGGATTGGTAACGTGACGCCACCTGTAGTTCCTGGTAACGGGTATACCAGCGCTGCAGCCGGCCGCTGAGGTGATGGAAGTGCAGCAGAGTGTGGTACAGCTCCCCACAGGTGGAGCTTTACCTCAGGGCATCGGGGATGGATGAGGGGAGTTGTAGTTGCATATCTACAGTCAATGCGGTGAACAGCGGTGGTTAAGCAGGCACACACACACACAGTTATCTTTGTTTCGGTACCTTTTACTGGTGACAGGGTAACAGGTACAGTCGAGAGAATTAACCTGGTCCCCGATGCAACTTGTGACTTCCACCTTAGAAAGTTGTGAGGCCTCCTCTGTTTCTGTGCTCTGTGGTTTGGGGTAAGTCCTTCCTGTGACTGAACTCATCGCTCCTTCTCCCCCTCAGGGCTTTGCTCTAAACTGACAATGAGATCCTTCTGCGGGGTCCCTATTCCTCCTATGGCCCCTGGTCCTGTACTTGGTAAGTTTCAAGTGTCTCATACTGTGCTTTCTTCAGGGGTTAACTCCTCCTGGTCCTTCCGAGCTTCGCTGCTACAATATATGCTGGCAGCGTCGGATTCCGGTGTCCGGGTGTACTAAAAGGAAACCTTGACTGGTTCCCTTCCTTGATTCTCCTACTCTCCACTGGCCTCCGACCCTCTCCCAAGTGTGCAGCACAGCTGGGTCAGTGTTGCCTGGTCCTGGGCCTGGATCCTTCCCAGCGACCAGCTCCTCACTCCAGATCTCTCCACAGACTCACTGGAACTAACTGAGATTAACGGACTCCTCCCCTCAGGCCTGGATCTTTTAAAGGGGAACTGGCTTAAGGCAGCCAGTGGAGCTCCACAGGTCTGGGGTGGAAGGTGGTGTGTGCTGTGTGAACCAAGGTGTCATTCCCTCCTTGCACCGGTGGATCCTGTGGCAATCCCCTCAAGCGGTGCCACACTTATCTCCTGTGGTCGCTGGAGACAACTCTTCTTGTATATCGGATTTACTCACCGTCGGGACCAGGGTGGCTCCGTTTGCCAATGACCAGCCAAGGAACCAGCACATAACGGGGTGAGCTGAACATTTTTCTTTTGACATATAAAAGTGTCTGTTTTTTTATTGAATAGGAGTTGGGTTTCAATGTACCTCTAGTTATTTGAAGGAAGTAGTTTGGATGCCAACAATATTCTTTGCACTTCGCAGAGGAGATGTTTATAAGACGTACCATCCATCTATACACTTGTACAGTCTGTTATCATTGCACACACATGACAGATCATCAATATCATAATAAATAGACCCTAGCCATAAATGGTTAACTCTAAAATGGAATCCAAATATTGGTTTTCTTCTACTGGTTCCTTAGAGCATGATCCCACTGGAGAAATCAATGGTACTGTGATTCGTCCAATTTATTCTGCCCAATGGGTCCTAATAAATTTAACTTTTTTGCTCATTATTGATTGAGAGCCAGTTTCAGGGCAACCAGGGAGCAGAGGGAGCAGTCAGTGCCACTGATAAGTATATCGGCGGGCACTGCTCTGCATTAAGGCAAGGAGACATGATCTCCCTGCTCTGCCACTCTATGTTCTGTAGACCACAATCTACAAAACAGCAGCATGATGGCGCATGCAAAGAACATCAGAGACCTAGTATGGTGATGTAGTAGCGCAGTGTCGGGACACTGATGTCCTGTGCATGCGATGACAGCTCAATGATCCGCTCCAGCTAGATCCTTTAGGATTCTAAATCCTGGATTAGGTGAGTATATTATGTTTTTTATTTTATTTTTTTTAATGCAGGGAAATACACCAGGATGGGTGAAAGATGAAGCAGGATTGAAACATATATACCAGAATGGGCCCAAAATGGGGGGCATATATACCAGGATGGTCCAGGAAGGGGGACATATATACCAAGGTTTAAGACATATATACCAGGATTTGGGACATATATCCCAGGATGGGGTACATATATATCAAGATGGGGAACATATATACCAGGACTTGTGACATAAACTAGAATGGGGGGACATAAAATATATACCAGGATGGGGGACATATAAACCTGGAAGGGGCCAGGATGGAATATATACATATACCTGGAAGGGGCCCAGGATAAGGACTTTAGTACAGGATGGGGGGCATTAATAAATAATGAAGGAGGGAGAGCAAAACATATGTCTTTGTAGGATTTAGAACTCTATAAGAGCCCATACAACTTACCAACTTGCATGAGGGCCAGATCCAAATCTTGCACCGGGGCCTCGTAGATTCTAATTATGCCACTATTATAGGCCATTATTATAGCCAATGTGAGGGGGCGTTATAAAGCGTGGGAGCTAATGTTGAGGCTATTATACTGTGTGAGGACCATTATACAGCATGGGAGCTAATGTAGAGGCCATTAATCACAATGGGAGGTAATGTAGGGGCCATTTATCATTTTAGGACTTATTTTGGGGTTCATTATACAGGGCAGAAGCTAATGTGTGAGCCATTATACAGTATGGGAGTTACTGTGGAGGGCTGCCATAAACTGTGTGGACTCCTATGGAGGCCATTATACAATGTGGATGGCTACTGTGGGGACCATTAAACAGTGTGTCATCTACAGTGTTGGCTATCATACTGTGTATAGGAGAGCTGTACATCTGGGGACTCAGGAGACATTATCAAATGTTAAGTAAGCACTTAGACACCATTATTTTTATAGCTAAATACATGAGACAAAAAGGCACATAGGGTTTTATCCTTTGATAGGCTAAGGAGGGTAATGTCGCAATATGGTTCACTCACCTGGGTTGGTTGTGACACTTGTGGAGTCCACTTGGATGGGGTACTCGGTACTGGACCGAGGTACTGCTGGAGATATCACGGCGGTCTTGGTCCGGACCTTGTCCTGGGTTCCGCAAGTAATGGGGGGTATATTTACAGGGGATTTTGTCGTGACGCCACCCACAGGTTGTGGTCAGTGAGGGCACTTCCACGGCTGCAGAACCTCCGGGGATGATGTTTTGCAGTTGGAGATGTAACGGCTCTCTGCGGGTAGAGCTTGGTTCCCCAGGGCAGTGATAGTTAAAGTCTATGATTGAGGCTATGGATGTTGTAGGATAGGGGTAGTAGTAGAGATGATGGGAGTTTGTGGGGGTACGCAGGGTTTAAGCACAAGGATCACACACTCACGATTTTGAAGTTTTCCAAGGCTTTACTTGTGATGGTATTCAGTAGAGTACTGTCCACGGAGTCTGTGCCGGGGCCGGGTTGCTCCCACCCTGTCCGGGTCCTCAGCTTACCACTGCTGCGCTGTGTGTGTGGCCCTGCTGCCGCTTTAGCTAGGCTGCTGGCCCTGTTTCTTCTCACAGGTACCCCCTTTTGCTAGGCAACTTGAGTCTTTCCTCTGTATTTCTGACCCTGCCGTGTTGCTTTGCTGAGGTACAGTGTAGATCTACAACCTCCACTATCCCGGTGTTTTCTGTGCTGCGTGTTTCAGTCACAGATTCTGATTCGGTATCCGGTCTCTGCGCTCCTCTGCGGCGAGTTATGAGGTAACTCAGTCTCCCAGATATGTTCCTCTGTTTCTTGTACTCCTCTCCTCAGACCCTGGCTTCATGTCTGAAAGTAGTCATTGGTCCCTGTCAGGAGCTCAGCACTGCTCCCATTTACAGGTCCTCCTCCCATTGCTCCCTGCGCTAAACTTAACTATCAACTGTCAACTATCAACTAACTACTTCCTCCTCAGACCAGAATATATAAGGGAGTTGCTTTAGCTCCCCCTTCTGGCCTAGAGGTGCTAGTGCAGTGTCAGGTGTTGTGTGGGGAGTTAACCCCTGGTTGTTACTGTGGCACATTAACCCCTGGGGTGCCACACACTCACAACCAATATATGAGCTTGTCCAGCTTGCTGCAGGATCCACACTCCCACGATACACATGGCACAAGAAACTGAAATACGAAATGGACAAAGTGCCGAAGGATCCACGCTGTTGGAATGGAGGCCAGAATCAATGCAGTCTGGTCAAATGGTGCCTTTTATTCCGACACATTTCGGAGCCAATACCTCGCTCCTTCTAGGTTAATCACTGAAGAAGGAGCGAGGTATTGGCTACGAAACGCATCGCAATTAAAGGCAGAATTTGACCAGACTGCACTGATCCTGGTCTTCATTCCAGCAGCGCGGATCTTTGGGCACTTTATCCATTTCGTATTTCAATTATTTTTTTAGCGGCACTCAGAGTATTGTGACCGTCACAAGTGCACAAGGGCATTATTACTTTCTAAGAGCAAAATATGGACACAGTTTTCTAGGACACTTGCACAGGGCATTAATATTTTCTAGGTGTGGCAATTTTACCATCTAGAGGCTACAAAGAAGGCATTATTGCTATGCAAGGGATGCAGTGGTGGCATTATTATGTGTGGGCACAAGGGTGGAGTTATTATGTGGGAGGCACAGTGGTGGTATTATGTGGGGGGCACGGTGGTGGAATTATTATGTGGGGGGCACAGTGGTGACATTATTATGTAGAGGGCACAGTGGTGATATTATTGCTATGCAAGGGATGCAGTGGTAGCATTATTATGTGTGGGCACAAGGGTGGAGTTATTATGTGGGAGGCACAGTGGTGGTATTATGTGGGGGGCACGGTGGTGGAATTATGTGGGGGGCACAGTGGTGGCATTATTATGTGGGAGGCACAGTGCTGACATTATGTGGGGGCACAGTGGTGGCATTATTATGTGGGAGCACAGTGCTGACATTATGTGGGGGCACAATGGTGGCATTATTATGTGGAGGGCACAGTGGTGATATTATTGCTATGCAAGGGATGCAGTGGTGGCATTATTATGTGAGGGCACAGTGGTGATATTATTATGTGGGGGGCACAGTGTTGACATTATTATGTGGGAAGCACAGTGGTGGCATTATTATGTGGGGACACAGTGGTGACATTATTATGTGAGGAACACAGTGGTGGTATTATGTGCGGGCACGGTGGTGGAATTATTACGTGGGGGGCACAGTGTTGACATTATTATGTGGGAAGCACAGTGGTGGCATTATTATGTGGGGCACAGTGGTGATATTATTATGTGGGGGGCACAGTGTTGACATTATTATGTAAGAAGCACAGTGGTGGCAATATTTTATGTGGGGGTCACATGGGGTGATATTATTATGTTGGGGCACAGTGGTGATATTATTATGTGGGAGGCACAGTGGTGGCATTATTAGGTGGGGGGCACAGTGGTGGCATTATTATGTGGGGGGCACAGTAGTGGCATTATTATGTGCAACACAGTGGTGACATTATTATGTGGGAGGCACAGTGGTGACATTTTGTGGGGAGCACAGTAGTGGCATTATTATAAGGGGGCACGGTGGTGACATTATTATGTGGGAGGTACAGTGGTGGCATTATTATGTGGGAGGCACAGTGGTGACATTATTATGTGGGGGGCACAGTGGTGGCATTATTATGTGGGAGGCACAGTGCTGACATTTTGTGGGGACACAGTGGTGGCATTATTATGTGGGAGGCACAGTGGTGACATTATTATGTGGGAGGCACAGTGGTGGCATTATTAAGTGGGCAGCACAGTAGGGGTATTATTATGTGGGGGCACAGTGGTGGTATTGTATAGGGGCACAATGGTGGCATTATTATGTGGGGAGCACAAGGGGTGATATTATTATGTGGGGGGCACAGTGGTGGCATTATTATGTGGGAGGCACAGTGCTGACATTATGTGGGGGCACAGCAGTGGCATTATTATGTGTGGGGCAAAGTGGTGACATTATCATGTGGTGGCACAGTGGTGACATTATTATGTGGGGGGCACAGTGGTGGCATTATTAAGTGGGCAGCACAGTAGGGGTATTATTATGTGGGGGCACAGTGGTGGTATTTTATAGGAGCACAATGGTGACATTATTATATGGGGGCACAGTGGTGACATTATCATGTGGGGGCACAGTGGTAACATTATCATGTGGGGGCACAGTGGTGACATTATTATGTGGGAGGCACAGTGGTGACATTATTATGTGGGAGGCACAGTGGTGGCATTATTATGTGGGAGGCACAGTGCTGACATTATGTGGGGGCACATTGGTGGCATTATTATGTGGGAGGCACGGTGGTGGAATTATGTGGGGGGCACAGTGGTGGTATTATTATGTGGGAGGCACAGTGCTGACATTATGTGGGGGCACAGTGGTGGCATTATTATGTGGGAGGCACAGTGGTGACATTATTATGTGGGAGGCACAGTGGTGGCATTATTATGTGGGAGGCACAGTGCTGACATTATGTGGGGGCACAGTGGTGGCATTATTATGTGGGAGCACAGTGCTGACATTATGTGGGGGCACAGTGGTGGCATTATTATGTGGGGGCACAGTGGTGACATTATCATGTGGGAGAACAGTGGTGGCATTATTAGATGGGCAGCACAGTAGGGGTATTATTATGTGGGGGCACAATGGTGTGGTTTGTATAGGGGCACAATGGTGGCATTATTATGTGGGGACACAAGGGGCGATATTATTATGTGGGGGCACAGCGGTGGCATTATTGTGTGGGAGCACAGTGGTGTTATTATTATGTGGGGGCACAGTGGTGGTGTTATTATGTGGGGGAACAGTGGTGGTATTATATAGGGGCACAGTGGTGGTATTATTATGTGCGAGCACAGTGGTAACATTATTATGTGGGGAGCACAGTGGTGGTATTATTATGTGGGGGCATAGTGGTGGTATTATAAGAGGGGACAGTGGTGACATTATTATGTGCGGGTCACATGTGGTGATATTATTATGCAGGGGAACAGTGGTGATATCATTATGTGGGGGGCACAGTGGTGGCATTAATATGTGGTGCAACAAAAGGAGCGCTGATTTTGTACTACACTGCAGGGACAGTAATATGGACACATACAGCAGCAGCGGCTCAGCATTGTGGTAATAGCACGATAAGGAGTTAGTTGAACTTGAGAATAGACAGTGCTGGAAATGTGAGAAGTCAGATCTGTATTTGTTGTAATCTCTGTAGACGATTCATGGCTGGAGAATATGTCATAATGGTCTGGGCCGGATGAAAAGGACAGGAAAAGTGAACAACTTTATAAGAAGAAATGTCAGAGGTAATTGTGATGCCCGCCAGGGCTGGGGGGTACTCAGGACCGGGCTGGTGTGGGGGATCATGGTAGCCATGCGCATGCAGTTAAGGGGATATTTACAGAAGAAAGTTCCTGATTCCACTTGTGGTACTCGGCCAGGGGTGGCCGACGCTTCAGTTTCCGACCGCTGGGGCAGATGGTAGGGCAGCCAGGAAGATATCGCTCCCCACAGGCGGAGCGGGGCCCCAGGGCAGATGGGAAAGTCTATCGCAGGGACAAGGCTTCGGTGATGAAGAGGGCCGTAAGGTGTGAAAGGAGCATACACAAACAGTTCGTGCAGCTCTTCACCTTTCCTTGCTGATCAGGCAAGGTTACCCAGCCGGGTGCTGTACTTCTCCAAAGTGCAGCCAGGTTAGTCCCCAGGAGATTAGGATCACTCTGCCAAGACACCTCTCATGGGTCTTCCCAGGTTTCTCTACCCTGCACCTTCGTGAACAGGGTCCCAGGCTGATGGCTGCGGGCCTTGTCGGGCGACTGCAGCAGGACATCCCCTGGCCCTAGTTCTAGCCACTGTCCTGTGGATTATCCACGGTTTGTGGCCATTGCTTCTGCAAAGCCAGTGGCCTCCAATTTTCCTGGTCGGGGCCTGGAGCACCCAAACCAGATCGGGGCCTGTCCTCTCTGGCAACCATTCGCTCCCCACCCTACTTGGACTGAATTGGGGGCACACACATGGAACCCCCACTCCTGAGTCTCCTAGGACTCTCTCAGTCCTGCGTCCACTCCGGACGCCTTCCTCCGACGTTCTCTCTCTCACTAACTGCTAACCCCTCCTCCTGACTAGAAAATGGGGCCCTCCCTCTCAAAAGGGGCCCCCCGACCCCTTAGCCTGGAATCGGGATGTGTGCAATTCTGTGTGTTTCGGGTTTGCGACCCCTCTCACCAGGGAACGGTGACACCACACCTATGTGAGTAGGTGCAGCATCACTGTGGCTACCAGTCCACAGGGGCGTCACATAATCACCATCTATAACTGTACTGATCAGTTGTATGGTCTGCAGGACTGGTATCTACCACTGCATGGTCTTTCTATAGAGATTTCTTTCAAGTAAAAGCCCGGTCATCTGCTGAGTTTCCCCTGTAGCCACGATTAGGGTGCACTACTGTAGTTTTTACACTGGTTATCTGCTTAGAGGCCAACTTCAATGTTTTATTCCCCCTAAGCTGAACCCCTATCTATACCTCTGGTCGGAGCTTTCTGTTCTGTAGGTCTATGGAGGATATTTTGGCAGTTTGGTGTGTCTGTCCAACCTTGTGTGCACATGGTCTGTACTAATGTAGGTGGTCAACCCATCAAAATTACATTCTCTGGCCACAAAAGCCTTAGCTTGGTACAGAAGTGATTATACCGGGACTTGAAAATAACATTTACTTGTTTAGTAGTTTACTTATTTAGTAGCTTATAAATTGCTCACATTCATCTTTATAGAAGCTCAATACCAAGATTAATTTCCCTACAAGGCTCCAAACTAATCTTTTACATTCAAGGGCAGTTGCAGCAAAATTACATTACCTACTGCACAATTGGGACATTTTATTCTACTTTTTCCCTGTGACACCTAAAATGTTGGATTTTCTCTAAGATACATTCTGAGAACTGAAGCATAACTCACATAAAGATCAATCTCACAGAATATAGAACCTTTATATACCTAAACATTGGCATACACAAAGAAGATGTAGGACAGAATCAATACCGGAGGTTGGGTTCATATATTAAGTTGTCCATACAAATAGTAATATAGGATGAGTATATAGGATATAAATATAGGATGAGCCATGGCTTTTGATGCAATAATAGAGCTACACATGGCAGTGTACATGCTATCATAAATGACACTCATCAGAGTCGTCTCAACCATGAAGAAGGTGAAACATTCAGCCCCAGTACATTATGACTTCTAATGGTTGCAGTGGTGTAAGTTGAAGCTCATGGGCTCCAATGCAAAAGTTCCAATGGGGCCCCCAATTATTGCAAATCTTTAATAGTATTAGTCTTTTTCTAAAGGCCAAGGGGACTTTTGGGGCCCCCTAGGCTCCAGGGCCCATGTGCGATTGCGACCACTGCACTATTGTAGTTATGCTCCTGGTTGCCCCTCTCAAGGCTCCAAATATTTCTAGGTTCTATCAGAGCCAATGTTCAACTTGTACAACCCCTGGCAAAAATTATGGAATCACCGGGCTCGGAGGATGTTCAGTCACTTGTTTAATGCTGTAGAAAAAAAGCAGATCACAGACATGGCGCAAAACTAAAGTAATTTCAAATGGCAACTTTATGGCTTTAAAGGGACAATGTCACCAGGTTTTTGCCATCTCATCTGACAGCAGCATAATGTAGAGACAGAGACCCTGATTCCAGCGATATGTCACTTACTGGGCTGGTCAGTGTGGTTTTGATAAAATCACAGTTTAATCAGTAGGAGATTAACATTATAGGACTAATCAAATAGTCTAGCACATTCATTTACTGCTAAATATGAAGCAGGGAAAATAGTAATTATATTAAAATTACAGCAAGCAGCTCAGTAAGCTTGTGTTTAGTGTGTTTAGTGTTTAAGAAACACTAAAAGAAATCAACATAAAAATGTGGTAGTCAGTAAGGGTAGCTTTTTTCAGACCAAGCAGAGAGAAAAAATGATGGAATCACTCAATTCTGAGGAAAAAATTATGGAATCATCCTGTATATTTTCATTACCAAAACTAACACCTGCATCAAATTAGATCTGCTTGTTAGTCTGCATCTAAAAAGGAGTGATCACACCTTGGAGAGCTGTTGCACCAAGTCGACTGACATGAATCACGGCTCTAACACGAGAGATGTTAATTGAAACAAAGGAGAGGATTATCAAACTCTTAAAAGAGGGTAAATCAATACGCAATGTGGCAAAAGATGTTGGTTGTTCACAGTCAGCTGTGTCCAGAATCTGGACCAAATACAAACAACATGGGAAGGTTGTTAAAGGGAAACATACTGGTAGACCAAGGAAGACATCAAAGTGTCAAGAAAGGAAACCTAAAGCAATATGTCTCCAAAACATGAAATGCATAACAAAACAAATGAGGAATGAATGGAAGGAAACTGGAGTCAATGTTTGTGACTGAGCTGTAACACCTAAACAGAAAAAAACAAGGTTACAATGGGTTATGGAAAAACAATCGTGGACTGTGGATGACTGGATGAAAGTCATATTCAGTGATGAATCGCGAATCTGCATTGGGCAAGGTGAGGATGCTGGATCTTTTGTTTTGTGCCGTTCCAATGAAATTTATAAAGATGACTGCCTGAAGAGAACATAGAAATTTCCACAGTCATTGATTATATGGGGCTGCATGTCAGGTAAAGACACTGGGGAGATGGCTGTCATTACATCTTCAATAAATGCCCAGATTTACATTGATATTTTGGACAGTTTTCTTATCCCATCAATTGAAAGGATGTTTGGGGATGATGAAATAATTTTTCAAGATGATAATGCATCCTGCCATAGAGCAAAGACTGTGAAAACATTCCTTGAAAGAAGACACATAAGGTGAATGTCATGTCCTGCAAATAGTTCGGACTTCAATCCAATTGAAAATCTTTGGTGGAAGTTGAAGAAAATGGTCCATGACAAGGCTCCAACCTGCAAAGCTGATCTGGCAACAGCAATCAGAGAAAGTTGGAGTATTGATGATGAGTATTGTTTGTCACTCAATAAGTCCATGCCTCAGAGACTGCAAGCTGTTATTAAAGCCAGAGATGGTGCAACAAAATACCAGTGATGTATTGGAGTGTTCTTTTGGGTGTTTGTTTTTCATGATTCCATAATTTTTTCCTCAGAATTGAGTGATTCCATCATTTTTTTCGCTCTGCTTGGTCTGAAAAAAATTACCCTTACTGACTACCGCATTTTTTTTCTTGATTTCTTTTAGTGTTTCTTCAAGGCAGAGAGTTGCCATTTGAAATGACTTTAGTTTTGTGCCATGTCTGTGATCTGCTTTTTTTCAACGACATTAAACAACTGAATGAACATCCTCCGAGCAAGGGGATTCCATAATTTTTGCCAGAGGTTGTACTTCCAAGGAAGAAACTTAATTTGCTAATGATTTTTCACTTTGGGGGGTGCTTTAAAGGAAAGCAACCTCCATGATTTTAGGTTATGAGGTGAAAGCAGCGTCATACAGGTGATAGGATTATGAGATGAACCGTACCTTCAGTCTTTTGATTAGATGTTTGATTGCAGAGATAAAGTTTGTCAAAGTTAAGGAAATGTGTTCAGCGGTGATTGATGTGTGCAGCAGGGGCGGGACATTGAGGAGCAGGTCCTCCGCATAGATTATGCTGTGCCCCCACCTTTATTTAAATCTCATTCCGTGCCCCCATTGCAATTCCTGGCGATGCATGTGCACTGCAATAGAAATGGTGACATCATTAAAATGGCGCCAAAGTCAGCATATGCATTTAGTGCAATCTCTGGTGCTATTTTACCGAGGACACTTTGAAGATGAATATAAGTAGCATTGGCGCATGGGCAGTTTGAATTATTTTTTTAAACTGTGCATTTCCCAATGCCACTTATATTCATCTTCAAAGTGTCCTCGGTAAAATGGCACCAGAGATTGCACTAAATGCATATGCTGACTCCGGCGCCATTTTAACGACATCACCATTTCTATTGCAGTGCACACGCATTGCCAGCAGCGGCAATGACGGTGTGGCACGAGATTTAATTCAAGAAAGGAGAGGGAACAGGGGAAGGAGGCATAATCTATGCAGATGACCTGACCTCAATGTCCTGCCCTGCTGCACACATCAATCACCGCTGTACGGTTCATCTCACCATCTTAGCGCCTGTATAGTGCTGCTTTCACCTTATACCCTAAAATCATGGTGGTTTTGTTCCCTTTAACCCCTTCACGACCCATGACGTTGTACAACGTCATGGGCCGGTAACAAGGGTTTGATGTGAGCTCTGGCACGGATCAGCTGAGATGTCAGGCTAACAGCACCGATCAGATCGGGATCCGATCGGTGCTGTTAACCCTTTCGATCCTGCCGTCAATCTCTGACAGCGGGATCCAAAGGCACTGCAGCGGGAAACGCGCTGTTCCCCACCTGCACCAGAGATCAGCTATCATCTTGTCAGGCTCGCAATAAACAAACTCGAGTACACCATATTCCAATAAGTCATGTAAGTGATGATGTTTTACATCAATGTGCTTAGTCCTTGCACTAATCTTCTCACTGCTGGCAAGTTTAATACATCGTTGGTTGTCCTCATAGACAACCGTTGGCTGAGCTGGTGGCTTGCCGAAATCTTCAAAAAGTTGTTTCAACCAATTTACTTCTTGACTTGCATAAGCAGCTGACATATATTCTGTTTCTGTAGAAGACAATGTGATTGACACTTGTTTTCTGCTTGACCAAGAAATTGAATTATCTCCTAATTTGAACAAGTAATCACTTGTTGATTTCCGATCACTTGAATCTCCAGCCCAATCTGCATCCACATAACCTCTGAGAGTGAGATCTCCTGATGCAGATATCTTAAGATTTAGCCTTTGAGTTTCCTTAAGATATTGTAGAATTCTCTTAATTGCATTCCAGTCTCTTTGACGTGGCTTGCTTACACGTCGGCAGTGACTGTAATATATGGACGAGTTGTGGTTGCTATGTACACCAGCGCCCCAACTGCTTGTCTTTAACTCTTATTGCAGGGCAACAGATCTTCTTCTCCTTCCAACTTTAAGTAGGATGGATCCATTGGTCTTGATACACCTTTGGCTTATGACAGCTCTTTTTCCTTGTGGTAGCTCTGTAAGCTCCCATGTCTAGAGTTGGTGAAGGGACTCCATCTCCATTTATCCCCTTCTGCTTCTCATGAACAAGCAGTTTTTGCATCTCTTGCCATGTCTGTGGCGCTGGTTCAGGTAGTGTTCTGACCATATAAGAAGGGTGTCTAGCTAGGATACCTTTGTTTGGTCTTTCTGATCTCCTGACTGGAGGTTGACTTGGTTCTTCTGTGTCTTCCTTGGTGGCATCAGAGTTTATCCAGACTTCAGTGTTTTCTTTTTCAGTTTCTGGGTTTGGTGATTGAGATTCTTGTACTTGTTTTTTGGGTTGAATAACTGGTGTGATTTCATTTAATTTTAGCAAAACAGAGTTCCCATCAATCACTTCATCTCTGCTGATTGTTACTGAGTTGGTCTTTGGGTGCAGGATCCTGTGTCCCTTTTGAGTTTCGCTATAGCCCACCAGGACTCCTTGCTTTGCATGTGATTCCACTTGGAACGTTTTTCTTTGGGAACATACACAAACGTTTTGCTTCCAAATATCCTGATATGCATCAGGTTAGGCTTCTCCCAGTTACCTAGCTCATATAGAGTTTTATTTTTGGCTTTACTTGGCAGTCTGTTTTGAAGACAGCAAGCTGTCATGATGGCTTCTCCCCAATATGTTGTAGGTAGATTTGCATCAAACAATCATACTTCTTCCACTTTAACATAGATTACGGTTCTTTCTCTCTGTAATGACATTCTGTTCTGGGTTGTATGGAATGGTTGTCTGGAACACGATTCCATTCTTTTTCAAAATGGTTTGCACCGTACCACTTGTATATTCAGTCCCATTATCTTCACACAGGGCTTTTGGCATTCTTCCAAATTTGTTAAACACTACGGCAAGATATTCTTCAAGTTTCTGTGGAACTTCATCCTTACTGTGAAACAGGTAGGTGACTGTATATCTGGAGTATTCATCTATAAATGTAAGGAAATATCTCTTCTTGCTTGGAGTTTGAACACTCATTGGACTGCAAACATCTGTGTGTATCAAATCCAGTGACTGTGCAGATCTAGGGGTGCTTACTTTACGAAAGGATTTTCTGGATAAGTGCACTTCATCATTTTACTACAGTGGTTGATTTCAACACCATTTGCAAGTTGATCTAGCTTCCTTATTGCTTCTGGGTCTCTGTGCCCAAGACGTCTGTGCCATACATGTATACAGTTCTTATACAGATGTTGTCTAGCACTGTACACTCTTTCTTTGCATTTTACCTGATAAAGTTCATTTTGTATTTTTCCTTCTGCAAGAGTGTGACCCTTCTTTGATATAATGCAGGTGTTGTCTTTAAAAGTAACTACATTTCCTTTTTGCGTAAGCTTCTTTACTGACAGAAGATTGCTTTCAAGACTGGGAACATATAGAACATCCTTTACTGGGATCTTTCTGCTTTGTTCTGAGGAAACTGGGCAGTGGAGGTAGCTGTCTCCTACTACTTCTGAAGTAATATAGTGACCATTAGCTAGAATGACCTTTTCTGACTTGCTTTCATCAAGGTCAGTGAAGAAATCCTTGTTATTCATCATATGGATGCTAGCACCAGAGTCTATACACCATATAGGATTTGCAGATGGGCCTGTACTTGCATTAAATGAAACTTCAACACACGCAGAATCTTCCTTTACAACTGCTTTAACCCTTTGATGACTGTTCTGCTTTTTAAGCTGACTCATTCTTACTTTCCAAATTCTGCAGTCTGCTTTAAGGTGGCCGGGCTTTTTACAGACAAAACATTTCTGAGTTTCCCTTAGATTGCGCTTATATTTAGGAAAGTCCTGTGTCTTTAATGCTGTTTTTGCTGGATTCATTACTGCTGCTTACATTCTGTGTTTTACTCTTGAATTCATCTACAAGCTTGCCTTTGACATATTCTAGTGTGAGGTCATCATCTCGCTGTGCATCTAGTGCAGTGACAAGTGTGTCATAACTTTCTGGAAGACCACTTAAAAGAAGTGCAGCAACATGAAAATCTTTAATTTCTTCTCCAATACTCCTGAGACGCTCCACAATCTCTAGGGTGTTTCTTATATAGTCTTGCCTATTCTGTCCATCACTTAGCTTAGACTGTTACAGCTTTCTCATGAGATAAAGCTTATTGCTGAGATTTGATCTTCCATGCACTTTCTGTAACTAATCCCACATGTCTTTTGCAGTTGCACACTTGCATATATGCACAATCTGATCATCATCTACACTGACGTAGATAGTGCTCTGTGCTTTCTGATCCTTCTCTAGCCAATCATCTAATAATGGATGAGGCTCTTGTTCCTGTGTATACTTCCACGTACTTTCTCTTACGAGCAGCATCTTCACTTTGAATTTCCAGGACTGGTTGTTCTCATTACTGAGACTTTGCACTGAGAACTTGATAGGATCACCGCTAGTGGAATTCTCTGTTGCTCTGTGCTGCTTTTGCTTTGGACTTCGGTTGCTGTGTCACTCTGGGGTTCTGTTTCACTCTGGGCCCATAACCTGTTGGCAGAGGATTATTCAGGATACTCACCAAGCATGTGACAACAGAGCTTCTTTATTCAGCAACAAACAGGAACAAATATGATAAGTTTAATAAATTAGGAATAAAACATATCTTATGTGTCTCAGTCTCTGTGCAGCATTTGCAGCAGGCTGCTTCTTCTCTCTCATACACACACAGGAAACAGATACAGTCACATGCTCTTCCTGTGTGAGCCTCAGGGAAAATTTTTTTGTGTTAACTTTATAGACAACACACAAATCTAGCAACTAAACATTCATATACAGGAATGGAGTTGTTGCACTAAACATATTCCAATGAGCTACAATCTTGCAGGAACAATTCTATGAGCTGGACTGGAAAAGAAGAATGGTATAACAGAAAAAGACCAAATTTTAGTTTTCTCATGAGCTCATCCGAGTGACCCCACCTGGTCCTCAACGTAAGGTTGTAGGGTGTAGGAGGTGTAACCTATCAATTCACTTTCTGAAAGTGGTAGATACTGAGAAGAAAGGGGCAACTTATTTTGCAACAATTGTTATTGCATTAAAAGAACTAAAACTGATTTGGGTTTTCATTGCTGAAGGCGCCACCATGCAGATATGTACATGGCAAAGGACAAGTTTATAATTCTATACACCAAAAATAGCTCCTAACAATAGTCTGTGTGGATTCTGGCTCCATTCATTTCCCCGAGCCGTACTTTGTAGAATAACTTCTTCTGTAAAATGTTTTTGTAGCTCGGATTAGTTTTCATCTTTACTCTGATTCTTGTTATTCCAAATGAAGATCAGTTCAATGAAAGTTCAGTTTAGTTCATAACTATTCTGCTCGAGTCTGGATTTCCACATAGAGAGTGAACCTTGTGTTTCATGGTCGGAGTTACTTAATCATATGAGGAATGATATTCTTCTGGGTGGGTGGATGAGCTTTATCTCAAGTAATATGTACCTATAAGTATTAGAATGCATGGCTTTATAGTAAAAATAAATTAAAACCACTTCATACAGTTCTCCTTGCAGAGAGATCCAACAAAAAGGAGGGAGATGTAAGCAGAATTGGCTTAAGGTTTTATAATGCCATGAGGGCGAATGAGAGGTCTAAGTTTTGGGTGATTATTTCCCACTGGCAAAGTTCATTTTAAAGTTGATTTTAATCAATAAATATTGAAATAATAATAATTTCCACAATTAGATGTTTAATGAAATGTTCCTGTGCTGAGATAATCTTATATATGAGTCCCTGCTATGTACTGTATAATGGATGTGTCTGACTGTACAGGGACATGTTCTGATCATACCACATCTCCTGTGCTGAGATAATCTTATATATGTGTCCCTGCTATGTGCTGTGTAATGGATGTGGCTGACCATACAGGGACATGGTCTGATCTTACCACATCTCTTGTGCTGAGATAATCTTACATATGTGTCCCTGCTATGTACTGTGTAATGGATGTGTCTGACCATACAGGGACATGGCCTGATCATACCACATGTCCTGTGCTGAGATAATCTTATATATGTGTGCCTGCCATGTACTGTGTAATGGATGTGTCTTACCATACAGGGACATGGTCTGATCATACCATATCTCCTGTACTGAGATAATCTTATATATGTGTCCTTGCTATGTACTGTGTAATGGATGTGTCTGACCATACAGGGACATGGTTTGATCATACCACATCTTCTGTGCTGAGATAATCTTATATATGTGTCCCTGCTATGTACTGTGTAATGGATGTGTCTGACTGTACAGGGACATGGTCTGTTCATACCATATCTCCTGTGCTGAGATAATCTTATATATGTGTCCCTGCTATGTACTACGGTATGTAATGGCAGGCCAGAGGGGGCGGGAATAATTCATTAGCGGGTGGAGGCAGCAGCACACAGCCCCGCCTATGGCTTCAAACTGAAACTGCCTGGCACAGCACGTAACTATGAGCTCAATTCTCTACTTTAATACTTAGCTTTTGTCACAAAAAGGGAGAGCTAGAAAAGAGGGGTGCAGGGACCCCTCTATATAGATACGGGGGGGGTGAGTTTGGGGGCATGCACGGAGCTATGAGGACCGTGGCGCATTTGGACACTGCAGGATAAGCCCACCTGAGTGGCTGTACGGTCTCTAGGGGGACTAAGCCCCCCCTAGAGACATCAAGCTATCATTTATTTATTAAATTTATCGATTTACAATACATAGAACAGTTTGAGCAAACTATCCAGTAGCTGGATTACTCAGGATTACACATCCTGAGCAATCCGGTTACTGGAGTGCGGATGCTTAAACCGCTCCGAAAGCTGCAGCCTGCATGATTTTTCACGCAGGCTGCAGAGCCGGAGACGGACACCGGATTGCTTGTGAAGCAATCCGGTGTTTAGCATTGACTCCTACGAGGAGCGTTTCTTGATCCGGTTTTGAGCTTTTTGAAAACTCAAAACCGGATCAGGTTTCAAAAATAAAAACGTAGATGTGACATTAGCATATCTCAACACAGGAGATGTGGTATGATCAGACCATGTCCCTGTACGGTCAGACACATCCATTACACAGTACATAGCAGGGACACATATATAAGATTATCTCAGCACAGGAGATGTGGTGTGATCAGACCATGTCCCTGTACGGTCAGACACATCCATTACACAGTACATAGCAGGGACACATATATAAGATTATCTCAGCACAGGAGATGTGGTATGATCAGACCATGTCCCTGTATGGTCAGACACATCCATTACACAGTACATAGCAGGGACACATATATAAGATTATCTCAGCACAGGAGATGTGGTGTGATCAGACCATGTCCCTGTACGGTCAGACACAGCCATTACACCTTACATAGCATGGGCACATGTATAACATTATCTCAGTAAGGCAGTGCCTACTGAGAAAAATATGGATGATGGCTCTGCTCCAAAAGGAAGAATGCCACTCTAGATGTTAATAATTTATTCTGAATTATTAGCTCAATATGAGCAAAACCAGCAATGTCCCAACTATACAAAGTAGTTGTTCAGAGAAGCCACTATTAGGTCATACTTGCTAAATTTCCCAAAATGTTCAGGTGGTTAAGTATAACTCTTCCAAGCTTCTGGAGGAGTTGGAAAATCCCTTGGGTATTGCATCTGCTTCTAGAAAAGTTGCGTTCCTCCAGAACTTTTTTTTTTGCCATGATGCTAAGTTCCAGCATTTAGGGGCACATTGTTGGGACATGAAGTGTCGGAAAGGGAACGTGGTTATGCCATACGTGGAGTCGGGATGGAGATTTCTCCCAATATGGAGCTTAGTGTCTGACCCATGGGGTTTTTGCCTTCCTCTGGATCAACATGTTAGGCTAGGGTCACACTTAAAAATAGAATTGCGTTCACCGCATCCAGATCCGGATGTGGTGAACGCAATTGGCTTCAGACAAGCCGCAATCCCTTAACCGGATTGCTGAAGCTGCAATCCGGTAACCGGATTTCTCTGGATGTGTAATCCGGAGCACTCCGGTTACCAGATAGTTTGCTCATCCCTGCTGTCGCAGGGATGAGCAAACTGTTCTCAGTGTTTTAAAAGATTAAAGTTTATTAATAAATGTGTCTATAATGTCTCTAGGGGGTGCCCACCCCTCCTTGAGACATACCACCCACTCAGGTGAGCATATAATGATGTTATTGCAGATGTACAGTAGCCAGCTCCTGTCAGCTGCTGTACATTTTTATGAATGAAGCCGCCGGCTCCTCTGAGAGCAGCGCGCATACTATAGCTATTGTAGGTATAGTATGTGCGCTGTCCGAGGACCTGAAGGCTTACACAGTAAGAACTATGGGCAGCGCTGCCCATAGATCTTACTGTATAAGCCTTCAAAACCGGATCAGGTTTTAAAATAAAACCCTGAAGTGTGACCCTAGCCTTAGGCTATGGGTTGAACTCGAAAGACTTAAAGTCTACCTTCAGGCTTAAAATCTGTGAAATTTTGAAATGTAAAGTTTTCTATTTTCCCAGACTACAATGTGATTGACAACTTTAACTGTATCTATATGGACAAAACCTAAATCTATGACTCTAAGGGTGCCATTACACACAGCGATGTTCCAGCGATCTGATCCCGACAACGACCAGGATCGCTAGAACATCGCTGTGTGGTCGCTGGGGAGCTGTCAAACGGGCAGATCTCCTTAGCGACCAGGGACCAGGGAGCCACCTCCACATCGCTGGTAACCATGATAAACAGTGGGTATCTAGGCAGCGCGCGCTGCTTAGTTACCCAGTGTTTATCATGGTTACCAGCCTGTGAGGTCGCTGATCGCTGGACTCTCGCTGTCACACACAGCAATGCGTGCTGACCAACGGGAGACCAAGGACCAAAAAATGGTCCTGAAGGATGTACAGCGATCAGCGACCTCACAGCAGAGGCCTGATCGGTGCTGCTTCTCACACACAGCGATATCGCTGGCGAGGTCGCTGATTTCAGTGATATCGCTAGCGATATCGCTGTGTGTGATGTACCCCTAATACATTTTGTGTGGGTGTGTGTTTGTTTCTCCACTCTCTTCTTTCCCAGGTCCAATTTTATTTGTAGGCATCCATCATTCCACTCCTTTTACTTTCCATTTTTTACCCATTCATTCACCTTTGATATACCCATTGGCTTCTTCTTTGTGCCTATGCACATACACCAGAAAATTAAAAATGTGTCAGGAACATGTAAAAACTCAGTCTGATTACTTGAGTAAGGGCCCTTTCACATCAGCGTTTTTCGTAATTTTGCACTTGCACTTGCGGCAGGTGCGTTTTCTTCCGCGGCCGCACCTGCCGCAAGTGCAAAACCGCACTTGCCGCACCTGCCGCAAGTACGCCTATACTTTGCATAGAAAAAACCGCAACCGCGCCGCAAGTGGAACGGTTAGGGCCCTTTCACATCAGCGTTTTTTTAAATTTGCGGCAGATGCGGTGAAAAAACCGCATCTGCCGCAACTGCCGCATAACGGTTCCACTTGCGGCACGTTTGCGGTTTTTTCCATAGGAAGTATAGGGGACTTGCGGCAGATGCGGCAAGTGCGGTATTGCACTTGCGGCAGGTGCGGCAGAGAAAAAAACCGCAGTAAGCCGCGTTTTTTTTCTCTGCCGCACCTGCCGCAAGTGCAATACCGCACTTGCCGCATCTGCCGCAAGTCCCCCTATACTTCCTATGGAAAAAACCGCAACCGTGCCGCAAGTGGAACCGTTATGCGGCAGTTGCGGCAGATGCGGTTTTTTCACCGCATCTGCCGCAAATTTAAAAAAACGCTGATGTGAAAGGGCCCTTATGCGGCAAACGCGGCAGATGCGGTTTTTTCACCGCATCTGCCGCGAATTACGAAAAACGCTGATGTGAAAGGGCCCTTAGAATATGACAACTCTATGAGACCATGATGTCCAGCAATACTAGTGACATAGAAGGTCTAGTATTAATGTAAAGGTATTGTGAATCCAACACAAGTTTACTCAATGGGACTTGGCCCTGGCCACTGTGTTTAACAGTTTCTGAGGAACTCTTTGGTTTTTACTCTTTAGTCTTCATATAGTGATCTAGAATTTGTTGCAGGGGCTCCTGGTTTGCATCTGCGGAGAAGTTGCTGACTGTTGAAGAGAATGGAAATTGAGTGGTAAAACCAGCCAGGGACAAAAATAGAATCACTAGTGTATACACAATCAAAAATTAAAGTGAGAAAACATTGGGTTACCTAGAAAAAGGAGGATCAAAGAGTCCAAAATCAAAGAGGTAATCCAAAAGGAAAATCAGTCAATTAATACTAGGCCAGTATGCAGGATCAATATCCGATACAGTGCACAAGGTAGTATAAAACACAATAATTGGCAGACGTCTTCTATGTTACGGTAATTAATTTAGAAGGTCCTCTGGTTACTGATTAGTCCTTTATCAGCCGGTCAGTAGGACCTTTTCATTGTTCAGACTGTTGGTATCTCTTGGTTACTCTTGAGGTCCTGGGTTCAATTCCCACCAAGGACACTAAGGACAACATCTGCAAGGAGTTTGTATGTTCTCCCCGTGTTTGTGTGGGTTTCCTCCGGGCACTCCGGTTTCCTCCCACATTGTAAAGACATACTGATAGGATGTTTAGATTGTGAGCTGCAGGAGAGACAGCATTACCCATGTATGTAAAGTGCTTTGGAATTAATAGCGCTATGTAAATGAATAAATATTATTATATTATTATTACTGGATTGTTGAGTACTTCACAACACAACTGAAGAAAAGACCGGAGTGGTGGTAGCTGGCAGTGAAATACATGACAGGACAGCAGGGAAGTAAAACGTAGCAAATAGGTTAGAATTAGTGGTCTCCAAAAAGTCATATAGCTATGAAGATATTCTGCTGGAACCCAGAAATACAGAATTTTGCATTAATATTCAGAAGTGAGTGCTAAATCGTCTGATTTCTTACCTGAAATGGCAATGAACTGTTTACGAAGAGTATTTTTTTTGACCATCGATTTCCTTTATTCCCAAACGATTGCCACAGTAATTGGCCTCTGGTGTTCCTCACGGTCCTTTTATAGACTGCCAAAGAGTAGATTTGCCTTCCAAACATGTGGTAATGGAAGCGGAAAATACAAGTTTTATTCTCATTATTAACTGTAGATTCCATTTCAGGACTTAGTAATATGGCTTGATTTCTGTACAGCTGAGGTTCGGAGGTCTCGATATAGAGGTAATGTCCTTTGGCTGTTCCCAGAGTATGGTCTTTCATGGGTCCCGTGTCAAGAGTTGGCGTCTGACCTTGATGTCTCGTCCAATCAAAGTCATCATCAGAGTCTTGCATCCAGTTACATAATCCATCTTCAAAGTCACATTGTAACTCAGAAGCTGCAATAAATCGTAGGAATATTCAATATATTTTACTAACTTCTACGTATAAGTTATAATGTACCTTTGAAATAGTAATGTTTTCTTTATAAAAAAAAGGAACCATGCAGTATCTGATTTGAAAAACCCTTATCCCTTTGGGTTCAGTAAAAGAATTATACAATAAAGGTAATTGTAACTTGTTACGTACTGACATATGCATATATACAGATACAGCAAACGGGTACAGCAGTGTACCCACTGGCAATCTACTCGCTACATACCGTCATGGCCAAAAGTGTTGGCACCCTTGAAAATGTTCCAGAAAATACAGTATTTATTCCCCAAAATTATAGCAATCACATGTTTATTTCCTTTGAGTGTATTGGAACAACACAAAAAAAGTAAGAGGCAAAAAAGGCAAATTGGACATAATTTTACACAAAACCACAAAAAATGGGCAGGACAAAGTTGTTGTCACCCTCAACTTAATATTTGGTTTCACCCTTTGGAATAAATAACTACAATCAGTCTCTTCCTATACTCTCCACAAGCTCCTTCTCACCTCGAATTTTGGCCTCTTCTTTATAATCTGCTCCCGGTCTCTCATATTTGAGGTGTCTTCTCCGAACAGCAATTTTCAGATCTCTCCACAGGTGATCAATGGGATCTAGATCCGGACTCATTGCTGCCACTTCAGAACTCTCCAGTGCTTTGTTTACATCCATTTCTTGTGGCTTCTTGAAATCTGTTTGGGATAATTGTCCTTTTGGAAGACCCATGGCCTAGAACACAAACCCATCTTTACGACACTGGGCTCTACGTTACAACCCACCATCCTTTGGTAATCGTCAGATTTCATGATTCCTTGCACACAGTCATTGCTCCCAGTGCCAGAGGTAGAAAACAACCTGAAAATATCTTTGAACTTCCACTATATGTGACTGTAGGTCCTGTGTTCTTTAATCTGTAGGCCTCATTCCATTTTCGGTAAACAGTAGAATGATGTGTTTTACCATAAAGCATAATCTTGGTCTCTTCTGTCCGTAAGAAACTTTCCCAGAAGGATTCTGGTTACTCATGTACATTTTGGCAAACTGCATTCTAGCTTTTTTGTGTCTTTGTATCAGCAGTGGGGTCCTCCTGGGTCTCCTCCATAGTGTTTCATTTCATTCAAATGTCCATGGATAGTTCTTGCTAACACTGATGCCCCCTGACCCTGCAGGACAGCTTGAATTTCTTTAGAACTTGATTGGGGTTTATCCAATATCCGGACCATTCCGCATTACAACCCTTCATCATTTTTCTCTGCTATGTACTTCAAGGGAGATTAGTCACAGTGCCATGGAATGTAAATTTCTTGATTAAGTTGTTCACCCTGTACAAAGGAACATTAAGATCTCTGGAGATGGACTTGTAACCTTGAGATTGTTGATATTTTTCAACAATTTTGGTTCTCAAGTCCTCAGACAGTTGTCTTCTCCTAATCCGGTTCTCCTTGCTTAGTACGGCATACATAGACATGCAATGCAAAGATTGAGTCAACTTATCCCATTTTTATCTGGTTTCAGGTGTGATTTTCATATTGCCCACACCTATTTCTGGCCATAGGTGAGTGTGAACGAGCATCACATGCTGGAAACAAAGTTGTTTACCTACAATTTTGGAAAGGTGTCTTCAATTTTGTCCAGCCCATTTCTGGGGTTCTGGGTGAAATTATGTCCACCTTTCCTTTTTTTTTTTACATTTTTTTGTGTTGTTCAAATACACACAAAGGAAATAGACATGTACTGTATATGACAAAACATGTAATTACAATACTTTTCTGAGAGAAATGCTTCATTTTCTGGAACAATTTCAAGGGTGCCAACACTTTCGTCTACGACTGTGAATACATGCTCATTTGCAAACATGTAAGGCTGGTTTCACATTTGCGCTCGCGACGCAGTGTTTGTGTCGCAGCCAAACACATGCGTACTGCATTCCTATGTTTAACATGGGGACGCATGGCAGCTGTGCTTGGCTGCGTTCACATGCATTTGCGTTCGCATGTGTATTTTCTATATACCCTCCAAACTCAACTTGTTGCAATTCTTGTGCATCTGAGGATGCTTGTTCCTACATAAGCATCCTGAAGCGCACAAACAATGTGACTCACCCAGGGTATGGGGACTCGGGTGTCTGGGACTCTGCTGTTGTTGTCACTGGTGGCCTGCCCAGACCTGTGACCCTGGTGGCCTGCTTTTGAAAAAGGGTAGTTTGAATGGGAGTAATAGAGTTTATAAAGTTTATCGTGACGCCACGCGCAGCTTCTGATGATTGAGCACCAGCACCACTTCAGACCTCCGGAGGGTGTTGGTATAGCGGCAAAGATGGTACAGCTCTCTGCAGGTGGAGCTGGCTCTCCGGGGCAGGGATGCACCGGTGGTAATTGAGGTGCTGATGAGGAATGGAGCAGAACACAATATAGCAGAAGAACAGATACACAGAGAGTCAGTCACTCTACCTGGGTACTTTACTGCAACAATGCAGATGGTGGTACAGTTCACAATGGCAAAACAGTCTTTATCCAGCCGGGTAGTCACAGTGGGCTGCAAAGTCTCTGGAAGTTTCCCGTGGAATGCCTTCCTGGATCTAACCTGTGTCCTTCTGCTTATGCCTGTCCCGGGGTAGCCTGCTTAATATCAGACCTGTTGAGGTGCTCTGAAGATCTCGGCTTCCACTCTCTCTCTCCCTCCTGCTCTAGGACTCGACCCCGGTGGGTTATCCTGGTGTGACCAAACTTGCCAGACAGGGTGTCGAGGCCGGTAAACAGACCCACGATCTCCGGTGTTCTCAGCTCAGGGGCAGGACTCCCTGACTGTCTTCAGAACTGGTTCTCTGGTAAAGTGGACGATGGAGTGGGTGGTCCGCAGCTGGAGTGCCAACCAGGTGGTAGAGCTGATGTCCCAGGCGGTGGTCCAAGAAGCAAGAGAGGCAGTGGCCGTTGCACGAGCTGTGGAGGAGGTCCTGGCAGTCAAACCACCCGTGCAGACCCAGGAGGCAGGGGCCCAGATGGACGACCCCGTGGACCCACCAGCGTGGGTCCACGGGTGGGGGTTCATTCGCGAAACTGGCATAAAAGACATTTTTGTGGGACGACGAGATGTAGAGTCCCATCTACGCTTAAATCACCCGGATCGAGGCTCCCTGTTCTCCGTCTTTCCTCAGTGCCAACTAAAACTGACTGTGTGTCCTCTCTCCTCCCCTAACTCTCCCCCTAGGGACAGGGCTCCAACCATTTGCCTAGGCTCGAGTGTGGGAGTGCTGAGATTGGATCCTCCCACAGACAATTGCCTTCCCACAGTGACAGGGGTTACCGCACACTCATTTATGGGTGCAGTACCCCAATTGTGACGCCTGACCAGGTGGGGAGCCACAAATGCATGCAGTTCAATGGATTCGCACTGCTATCCGCATGTCCCCGCAGCCAAACACAGTGTTTTTTATGTTCTTCTTTCTCCTTTTTTCTCTCTCTCTGCAAACCGCACATCATTATTTCCTATGGAGACCCACTTTTCAATGGATTCCTATGGCGATTTCACTGTCAACGCATGCTGATAATCAACTCTGTGTTGACATCAGGATGCATGCGTTGGGCGTGCATTGCAACTGCTCACCCGACGCATGCATCCCGAACGCAAATGTGAAACCAGCCTAAGTGTGTACAAACATATTTGCTACGTACAGTTACTGTTAAATTAAAAAATACTCCCCTTACAGTAATGCCCCACAATTTCTGTTGTCCTAGAAGCCCAGTCTCGTGTGCCTACCCCTGAACACTAGGCAGTGCCTTGTGCACTACATGATATAGCTTTCCCTCTGGACACCCAGATCATCTTTACATTACCTGAATGACTCACTGATTTTATATCAGGGCTCCGTAGACTCAAAAACGGCTGACAACTTACAACTTCATGTCCCCACCAATAATAGGAAGAGCAAATCTGCCCAATGTTAAAAGGTGCATTTGTGTGCAGATGTTTAGTTTTATTTTGGTGAAGATATTTTCCTAATAATATCATGTGCCCTAATTCAGAGGATAAATTAGATTGTGATAAACCCATTGCTATGCCAGGTACTCCATTGAGCGCTAGAAGAAGTCCCATTCATTATTCTGATCATAAAACAGACCCTATTATTTCTATGGGGTAATTGTTGTACTTGGTTGTAAACCATAAATAAGGCGCAATACCGAAATGCATAGGTCTTGCCAATGGTTCTGTGGTGCACCAAGCTGCCATATTTTTTAACTGAAACAATAATTGTGTAGTTTTTCATCTTGCACCACTAAGAATTTTTTTCTTTGATTGCCTTTGTAGTAGTTCAGGTGCCTGGTTTTACCTCTTAAGTGGTCCAGATCTACTGATTGGACCAGCAGATCATCTAATATGTGTGAGGGCTTCCTTTTTATCCCCTGATGTTAGATGTAGAGTGGAAACAGATTCCCCTCTTCCAATTATCACTGAGCATGTAGAGAGGTCAAAAGGTATAACTGATTGTAAATTGGAAAGGGGAGGGTTGGTCCACCACTATCAAAAGTAAATGGCCAAATTAAAGAATAAGGCCACGCTTGGCAATTTTGGCAGGACCATCAGGACATTTAATGTGTATCAGATGTTTACACATTAAACATTTGTTTGTTATATTTCAGGGAAAAATATATTACCCATGTTTTATTTCAATTGAACGGTCCTCTTATCTCAAGAAAGATGCTAAGCTGCCTGTGGCTTATTCCCCTCTGTCCATTGAGAAGACAAGAACGTTCTGCCAACTACGTACTTGACTAGCCCAGGGTATGGGGACTCGAGTATCTGGGCCCTCTGCTGCAATAGGGATGTCACTGGTGGCCTGCCCAGACCCGTAGCCCAGGTGGTCAACTAAAAAGGGGGGTAGTTGGAAAGGGAATAAAAGTATATAAGTTTATCGTGACGCCACCCGCAGATTCTGGTGATTAAGCACCAGCGCAGTTTCAGACCTCCAGAGGGTGATGGTACAGCAGCCGAGATGGTACAGCTCCCTGCAGGTAGAGCTGGCCATCCGGGGCAGGGAAGCACCTGTAGTGATGGAAGTGCTGATGATGGAGATAACCAAGTTGCAGTGCAGGTGTAAAATAAGTACACGGAGACTCTGTCACTTTACACAGGTACTTTACTGTAACAATGCTGGTGGTGATACAGTTCACAGAGGACAACAGTCGTCAGGTAAAGGTAGCCGGCCGGGTAGTCACAGTGGGCTGCAAGGTCTCTCAGAGTCTCCCGTGGTATTCCTTCCTTGCTCAGACCCTGCTGCTGCTTCCTGTCCTGGAACAGCCCGCTTAGTATCAGGCCCGATTCGGGTGCATTCTGAGTATCCCAGCTTCCCGCTCTCCCTCTCTTCTGCACTGTGACTCAACCCCGGTGGGTTATCCTGGTGTGACTGGTTTCCTCGTGACAGGGTGTCGGGGCCAGTAGACGGACACACGACAACCGGTGTTACAACTCAGGGGCTGAACTCCCTGTGCCGCGTCTTTGGAACCGACATTCCGGTGTATGGACCAGGGTTCCCTCCCCAAGTGTGGATGCTCCGATTTGGGGGGTCCCCTCCTTCAGTCTCGGCTGCCTGTTTTCTCTCTCTCCAGGCCCCCTCTCTTGGAGTCCCCTTCTCTCACTCAGGGCTCCCGTACTCCTTCTTCCCTCGAGGCAAAACTGGAATCCCCCATTTTTCTACCTCCCTCCTCCCCTAACTCCCCCCTAGGGTTATGGACCCAAACCATTTTTCTAGGTGGGTATGTGGAAGTGCTGGGATGGGAGCCTCCTACAAACCCTGCATTCCCACTGTAACAGGGATAACCGCACACTCTTTTTTGGCTGCAGTACCCCAACCGTGACGCCTGACCAGTGGGGTGCCACATGCTACCTATGCTAATTCTCTAGCTGTCAATTAAACAAGTGCATAAAGTAAACAACCAGGTTTACACAGATGCAATTAGAGCACATGCCTGAGAGTGGAGCAGATGAGCAGGTATTGATTTCGGTAGACTTTTAATGATAAATGTTAACTAACGTGGAAAGCAACAGACCAAAATTTTCAAAATATTACAAAAACATTGTTTTTTGAAGTTTTATGTACAGAAATGTAAAAATGTGAAATGTTGATAATTCTCTCAATTTCTTGACTTCCATCGGAGAAGCACAGGGGCACTGAAGTATCGGAGGAGCATAGAAGCATCGGAGGAGCACAGGGGCACTGAAGCATCAAAGGAGCACAGAAGTATTGAAAGAGCACAAGGGCACTGAAGCATTGGAGGAGCACAGGGGCACTGAAGCATCAAAGTAGCACAGAAGCATCAGAGGAGCACAGGGGCACTGAAGCATCAAAGAACAGAAGCATCAGAAGGGCACACGGGCACTGAAGCATCGGAGGAGCACATGGGCACTGAAGCATCAAAGGAGCCCAGAAGCAACGGAGGAGCACAGGGGCACTGAAGCATCAGAAGGGCACAGGGGCACTGAAACATTAGAAGAGCACAGGGGCACTGAAGTATCAAAGAAGCAGAGAAGCTTTGGAGGAGCATAGTGGCACTGAAACATCAAAGGAGAACAGATGCATCAGAAGAGCGCATGGGCACTGAAGCATCGGAGGATCACATGGGTACTGAAGCGTAAACAAGCACAGAAGAATCGGAGGACCACAGGGGCACTGAAACATCGGAGGAGCACATGGGCACTGAAGCATCGGAGGAGCACAAGGGCACTGAAGCATCAAAGGACCTCATGGACACTGAAGCATCAGAGGAGCACAGAAGCATTGGAGAAGCACGGGGCACTGAAGCTTCAAAGGAGCACAGAAGCACTACAGGAGCTCAAGGGCACGGAGGCTTCGGATGAGCACAAGGGCACTGAAACATCAATTTAGCAAAGGGGCACTGAAGCACCAGAGCAGTGTGGGAACTGAGGGATTTATAAAGGATTCAGAGAGTCATAAACAGAACAGAGCCAGAAATCAACAAGTTAAACAAGTTCTTTACTCTAGTTGTAAGGACAATTGGATAAGGCTGGATTTGTATAAACACTCTCCGCTTTTCACGATAAGAAATATCCATATATGCCCAGTCCAGAGGACCAAGATCAAAGTGCTGACTCCAAGGACTCCCGTCACTTGTGTCTGGAACCACTGGAACAATAAGGGTATGTGCCCACAGGAAGGTTTAGTGGCGTTCAAACCGTCAGTAAACCGCTGGAAATTATCAGTTCTGAGCTCTGAAGTCTCCAGCTGTGTTCCGGCGGTTTTCGGCGTTTTTTTTCAGTGTGTGCACAGCGGTTTTCAGTCGGTTTTTCCAGCGGTTTTTCCGGCGGTTTTCTATGGAGGATTTTGTTCATGGAACCGATCAAAAACCGCTGAGAAGAATTGACATGCTGTATGCTGCTAAACCGCTGGGAAACCGCTCAACCGCGGGCAGATCCGCTCACATAAACCGACTATGTTCAAGCATAGAAGTGAAAACCGGGCAATGACCTGTTAACAGCGTTACTTGTGTTCTCCTGTAGCAGTGGTGTGCTGTGGAATATCCTGTTGCTCAGCCAGAGTTCAAGACATTAAATCCAAAAAGAAAGAAAGATGGCGGCACTCAGCATTCCAATTTTGCAGCTGTTTAATTTAAAGCAAAAATTACAGCAGCGGGTGCATGGTACAGGGAGGGAGGTGCTAGGACCGACGGTGACCGCTTCGCGGGATGTCCCGCTTCTACGGGACCAGTGTACACTGGACCCGTAGAAGCGGGACATCCCGCGAAGCGGTCACCGTCGGTCCTAGCACGCACCCGCTGCTGTAATTTTTGCTTTAAATTAAACAGCTGCAAAATTGGAATGCTGAGTGCCGCCATCTTTCTTTCTTTTTAAACCGACTATTTGTGCACAGCAGTTTCTAAATTACATAGGGTTACATGTAAGTCCTAAAGCTGCTTAGGATTTACATAAATTAAAATAAAACCTATGCTAAACCGCCGGCGGTTTTCGCTGCTAAACTGACGTTAAACCTTCCTCGTGGGCACATACCCTTAGCCTACCATAAAAAGAGCCTGGAAATGGAAACGTCAAGACACCAGCAGATCGTCATAAATGTAATGGGTGCTCAGCGGAATGAGTTATTGGAATAACTCGATTAATTACAAACTTATATCTGCACCTGTATTCCCAATAAATGTACATATCTATCTATGCCTGAGGAAAGTCTTGTGTGGACTGAAACGTTGCATCACACTTGTGGCCGAATAAAGGGGTCCACTTGGATTAAGTAAAGAGTGCTGCCTGTCTTTTGATGTTATATCTATCTATCTATCTATCTATCTATCTATCTATCTATCTATCTATCTATCTATCTGTACATATATGTACATACACGCACGCACCCTACCAGGAGTTAATCCAACACAGGCCTGTGACCTCGGCTGCAGCGTTGGCTAACTATGGATAATGTGGACACACAATGTCCACATGTCGAGCCCAAGGCCCTGGGGTACTCGGGTATCAGGCTCGGTGGGTGCTCTCGCGGGGATGTCACGGGTGGCAGCACCTGAGCCCGTGGCCTGGGTGACACTTCAATAAGGGGTGTATGTACAGGGGATAAGAGTTTGTCATGTGACGCCACCTGTAGTACCTGGTGATGGATCACCAGCGCCGCCACAGTCCTCCGTAGGCAGATGATAGTGTGGCTGAGATGGCAAAGCTCCCTACAGGTAGAGCTGGTCCTCCGGGGCAGCGTTCCTGAAAACAAGCAGGTTGATGGAGAAAACCACACACAGTCACTTTCTCCTGGGTACTTTACTGTAAACCGTTATCATCAGCATACATGCCCACAGTTCAACAGAAGGATGTTAAACAGACAGGTAGCTCTACGGGTGACTGCAAGTGGATGCCAGGTGGTATGGTGGGACCCGTGGTATACCTTAGTTGACGAACCCGTGTCCTTTCTTCCCTGCCTAGGATGACTCTATACCCAATGGCTGATAAACAAACCACAACAGCCAGTTGCCAACTGCAAAGATAGACCTTAGCCGGATCCTCGGGCCCGGAGTTCCCGTGGTGGACTGGAGAATCCCCTGGAGTATGGTCGCTCCACGCAGGGGTTCTCCCTTTCCCTCTAGGGCCCAGAATCCGCACGTCGGGTGCCCTGTTCCAGGATCCCCTCAGGATCGTCTTTCTCCTTTCCTCCGGATCAGCGTGGAGCCGTCTGGGTAAACCTTCCGCCTCGTTCCACACTCTCTTCAACTGTCCCGACTCCTCTCCTCCTCCAACTCGCTGCTCTTTGTTCCCCCTAGAGGTGAATATATCTCCATCCCGGGTAACCTCCCACCTCTCTACTAATGTGGGAGTGCAGGAATGGGGCCCACCCACCAACCTAGGATCCACTTGCAGCTGGGGAAATTACACCTCTTTTACGGGTGCAATACCCCACTGTGACACCTGACTACGTGGGGCACCACACACACCTTTACGTATGTGGGGCCCAAGCTCAGCACTTACTATTTATTGTTTAATCCAAAGGAAAAACAGATCTGCAAGAGTCTCATTTGTCACCAAGGAAGTATGACACCTTTCTTTGGCGACTGAATCGCTCGACCAGTCTCCTCACCTGGGGAAAATTGTCCGAACCTTCACCAGCAATACTGGGATATTCTTCCTCAAAGCAAACCCCCTCAGTACCACAATAACTGCTTCTTCTTAAGGGAGGATCCTTCTCGATCCACAGAAATAGCAGTTTCTATCAGCCCCACCAGTGACAATCAATAGATAGAAAGTCCACTACCACAGGAAATGTTGTCATAGGAATTTTGGAACATCGGGTGGAGCTTAATAATTCAAACTTAACTTTTTTTGGTGTAAAAATAGACATTAGTATGAAGTATGTAGGAGCTCTTTGTTAAATATTACATTTTAGTAGACGACCTTAAGAAAACATCGGATGGACCCGAGGAAGGGCTTGTAAGCAAGAAACATGCATTGTCCAGCCCCAAAGCTATCATCTCCATCCCCACTCTCTAAGGCCATGTGACCTATGCTTGCTTGTTTGTTACTGTGCAATAAAGCGTCGGTCACTGATCACGATACTTGTAGTGCTGCTGCGGCTTCCTCTATTATCTTCCACATCTATTCCAGTTGTTCAGTGAGGCCCTGATATTTCTCCAGCTTCTCATATTCCTTCTTTCTGATATTACTGTTATTTGGCACTGCCACATCTATTATAATTGCTGTCTTCTGCTACTTGTCTACTATCACGATATCTGGTTGGTTAGCCAACACCTGATTATCCATCTGGATCTTGAAGTCCCACAGGATTTTAGCCCTTTCATTCCCCACTTTTTCTGGGGTCTCCCACCTGGATTTAGGGGTAATTAGCCCATACTCTGTGCCGATTTTTTGTATACAATTCCCGCTACTTGGTTATGGCGTTCGATGTATGCTGTTCCTGGCTGCACTTTGCATGCTTCTGAGGTTTCATTACATAGTCTGCACCTTGGGTCTTCTCTTCTGTGGTAGATCCCTGCTTCTATGAATCTGGTACTTAGTGCCTGCTCTTGTGCTGATATGATTAGTGCCTCTGTGCTGTCTTGGAGTCCAGGTTTCTCCAGCCATTGGTAGGATTTCTCCATGTCAGCCATCTCCATTATTTGTTGATGCTACATCCCATGCAGCGACGTATCTTGCCATGGCACCTCAAGTTCCTCTTCTTCCTTTCAGGACTGCTGTTGATGCTGCCTTAGGTTCTCCTCAGCATCTCATCTTTTGGTGACATTTTTCTGATGTATTCCTGGATACTCTATGTTTCATCCATGATGGTTCCTGGGATGCCTATCAAGCTTCAACCACCTTCCTTCCTGTTGGTATACAATCTTTGGGTGTTAAACTTGGGGTGGAGACCTTCATGCATTGTAAGTAGCTTCCGAATCTTCACATCTGTAGTTCCCATTTCTTCATTTGGCCATCACACTGTGCCAGCAGGATATCTGATAACCGGCAGGGCATATGTATTGATAGCGAGGATCTTATTCTTCCCATTGGGCTGGCTCTTCAGGACCTGTCTTACCCTTTGATGGTATTTGGATGTTACTGCTTTCCATGCCTCCTCATCATGGTTACCGTATCCCTGTGGGATGCCGAGATACTTGTATCAGGTCTGTAAACCTGCTACGTGTCCTGCTGGTGGTTCTCCTCCATCAGTCGTTACCACTCTTTATTACCCACCAGCCACACTTCTCCAGTCTGAAGGCCATCCCAATGTCTTCACTGTTGATCCTTGTCTGGTCGACCAGTGAACTGATGTCTCATTCATTTTTCGCACACAGCTTGACGTCATCCATGTGGAGCAGGCGGCCGATGGTTCTTCAACTCTTGAAATTGTATTCATAACCAGACTCTGAATTTATCTGATTGAAGTGGTTCAAGCCTACGCAGAACAGCAATGGAGACAGTGTATCTCCTTGGTATATCTCGCATTTGATGCTCGTTGTCTTGAGGTAACTTCCAGTGTTATCCTTGATAGCCGCACTGAGTTTCTGAGGAAGGTTCTTAATTTCCTGTTGACATTGCAGAGCGCCAGGCATTCACAGATCTATGCATGTGGCATTGAGTCATAGGACTTCCTATAGTCAATTCAAGCTGTGCTGAGATTGATCTGTCTGATCTTGAGTCTTCAGTGACTGCTTTATCTTAGCAGCTAGTGCTTAGAGCCTCTGATGTTGTTTCCAATACCTTTCTGATCTGGATTCATGTACTAGTTCATGTGGTTCTGTAGCTTGGTGGCCATGATGCCTCACATGAGTTTCCATATTGTTGTAAGGCAGGTTATTGAGCAGTAGATGGTTGGAATTGTTCCTTTGTGGGGATTCTTCATGATCAGTACTGTTCTTCCTTGTGTTAGCCAAGCCGAAAGGTGGCCTGCTTCTAGCAGTTGGTTCATCTATTTTGCCAGGCGTTCATGTACAATTGTTAATTTCTTTAGCCAGTAGGTGTGGGTCATGTCTCGGCTAGGTGTTGTCCATCTCTTCTTGTTCCTGGTGTGGATCATGTCTGTGCCAGATGCTGTCTGGCCCTTCATTTTCTTGGTCTGGATCATGTCTGGGCAAGCTACTGTGCAGCTCTTCATGTGACTCACCGTGGCCGGGGTCTTCACGGGGCAGGCGTTTTCTTCTCCCTGTCACAGAACCGCACCTGCGGCTGTGAGGCCCGGTGGTCCAGATCAATAGGGGTTGGCTGGACAGATAAGGGTTAATATTCTTGTCGTAACGCCACCTGCGGGAATTCCGGTGATTTCACCGGCGCTGCTTGGGCCTCCGGGGGATGTAATGCAGCAAGATGGGACGCTCCCCACAGGACGAGCGGGAGTCCCCGGGGCCAGGAGCTGCACTGATGGTATATGGCAGCTGCTACAATGCTGCGGTTAGGTCCAGGAATAAGGCACAAACACACAAAGTCTTTTAGGTACCTTTACTGGTGGCAACAGGTACACTCGGACCGGGTGATGAGGTTGACACTGCTGGAGTTTCACAGCAAGCAGTGTGTAGACTTCCTTTGTCTGCTCTTCTGGTGGGGTCGGGTGGATGTGGAATCCAGCCGGACCGGGTTATACGTTCGGTGGAACGTGCTTCACCTGGGTTAACTGCACTGAGGGTGCTATTAAAGGGGTGATGATACGTCTATCCTCTTCCCTGGGCTCTCATCCGTGGGTGCTTCAGGTGAACAGGGGGCTAAACTCCCTGTTAGAGATGCTGGTTCTCTGTGACTGGCGTGGTAGCTCTCACAGCTCGGTTCCAGTAACCGGTTGGTGAGGGAGAGTTGGTGTAACTCATTTGTCCCTGAGAGGTGCCTTCTCCTTTCCTATGACCCCAATTGCAAGGGTCTCACACTCGCTGGGTGTGCGGGATTGGGCCTAGTATGGCTCCAGAACCGGTAACTGCACACTTCCTGCAGCTCTCCTAGCGTCTGCACACTCTGGTGTTTCTCCCTCCAGGACCCTATTTATAGGGGGAACTGGCTTAAGGTTACCAGTGGAGCTCCCCCTAGAGGCCTGGGGTGAAACAGGTGTTAAAGGTGTTGTGTTTGTTGTGAGTGCTGCTTGCTGTTTCCACTCCATTTGTGAACCAGGAGTTCTGTGGTGCCCCAACCAGGGTGCCAGGGTGCCACACGTTCTTTGTGTGGATCATGTTTGTGCCAGTAGCTGTCCAGCTCTTCTCTTTCTTGTGGATCATGTCTGGGCCAGGTGCTGTCAGTTCCTTCATTTTCTTGGTGTGGATCATGTCTGTGCCAGGTGTTGTCTGGCCGTTGATTTTCTTGGTGTGAATTATGTCTGGACGAGGTGCTGTACTGCTTTTCATGTTCCTGGGGTGGATCATGTTTGTGCCAGGTGCTGTCCAGCTCTTCATATTCTTGGTGTGGATCAAGCTTGTGCCAGATGCTGTCCAGCTCTTCCTGTTCTTGGTGTGGATCATGTCTGGGCCAGGTGCTGTCTAGCTCTTCATGCTCTTGGTGTGGATCATGTCTCAGCCAGTCTGGGCCAGGTGCTGTCCAGCTCTTCATGTTCTTGGTGTGGATCATGTCTGGCCAGGTGCTGTCCAGCTCTTCATTTTCTTGATGTGAATCATGTCTGTGCCAGGTGCTGTCCAGCTCTTCATTTTCTTGATGTGAATCATGTCTGTGCCAGGTGCTGTCCAGCTCTTCATGTTCTTGATGTGAATCATGTCTGTGCCAGGTGCTGTCCAGCTCTTCATGTTCTTGGTGTGGATCATGTCTGGGCCAGGTGCTCTCCAGCTCTTCATTTTCTTGACACGCTGTTGGATATCTGCTTCAGTAATTATGCCTAGTTCTTGTTTTAGGTGGTTACTGTGTTTCATTCTCAGGTCTTGCAACTAATTTGCACTGATGTGCGTTTTTCCTTCTCTCATACTGTATGTTCCTCCGGTATTGTTCAGTCTCTGCTATTGGTGGAGTTGCTGCCTCTTTGCTGTTACTCTGCAGTTGGGCGTACTCCTTGGATGGCTCTTTGGAGAATAGGGCATTTATCCTCCTTGGCCTCAGCTTCTCCAGTGTATTTCCCTAGTCTTGTAGCAAGTGCTGTAAACCTTAGTTTAGCAGTCTCTAGGGCTTAGATGGAGCCAGGCCTTTGTACTTTTCCAGCTTGTTCTTATTCTTGATCGTTACACCCTTTGGTACTTCTGTTCGTTGGCTGACTTCTCTTTGTTTCACCTTGATTTTTTTCTCCAGTCTTCTTTTCCTAGGAGGGTATGTACTTCTGTTTCTCCTGTTGTTATACCCAAGCATTTCCAGGATTGCTGAGACAATGGCATGGATCAGTTTATTAGTTTGGGTTACGGTGGTGGTTGGTCTTGATGCAAGTGCTCTATCAGCATCTGCTAGCATACTGTCTGGTGCTATTTCTCTGCTGAGCCTTGGCAGTCAATCTCTGGGGTTCATGGTATTTAGCTTATCCATGATTTTCTGTTTAGGATCAACTATCATACCCTTTAGTTGCAGGATTGGATCAGGACTTTCAGAGGGTTGCACATGTTGTTCTTCTAGGTCTTCTAGTGGTGTACAGTGCAATGCAAGTCTATAAAAGCCAGAATGAGGTCAGAGCAAGGCACCCATAACCTTAAATTGAGTTGTGACCTCCAGCACATTCCATGAAACACTGGAGCGGCCGGAGGTCACAAATCACAAGAGACCAACCGGAGCGATGTTGGGACTTAGATTTAAAGCACAATAAAAAAAAACAATGTAGTGATATTTTAAAGGGAACCAACCACCTATAAATTAGTGCAGCAGGTGATTGATTTCAGCAGCACAATATCAGTATTTGGGTATATTTTATTCCTCCCCAGTGGGCTTGTCTTTCTGCTTTAATCCGAACCCTCCTGGATGAGTCTAGACGAGAGGGAAGACAGGAAGACAAGTCCATAGGGGAGGAATAAAGAAAAGATCCCAAACAGTGATGTCATGCTGCACACGTCAATCACCTGCTGCACTGATTTACAGGTAGTTAAATCCTGGTGGTTGGTTCCCTTTAAGCAGTTGAGAATAACCCTTTGAAGGTTCTATGATAATTTACATGTTAAAAACATGACAGTCAATGTCAGGATAAGACCTCGAAGTCAGATTTTAATTTTTTTCTTACAAATGTACAGGGCAATCTCAGCATAGTGTCATCATACTCATCAAAGGACACAGATAATAATGGCAGTTATTTAATAGAGGAAAATGAGGTAGAGACTTGTCAGAAGGCTCTTTCTAAACATGAAATAAGTAATGCCTCAGGTGTATATTAAAGCACAAAAAATGATGAAATGAAAGAAAATCACATTAAAATATTCCCCTGTTTGAGCCAATTACAGTAGACGCTGTCAACCCCACATAAAACATCAGTAAAAACTGCAAGGGAAGAGCTGGTAGCTTCACACAAATAGGAACAGACAGGAGCCTTGGCATCAATTAACCCATGTACTGCCAAAGGTTAATGACATGTCCAACCATTATTACAACACGTCAGAATGTAATATAGATGCATATACAGTAAAATCACTTTAATTCAGCTTTAATGAGACCCGATAGGTGCCAAAATATCAATATACTAAATTACTGAACAGTCATTAAAACATGTAGAGTAATCACTAAGTGCAAAACCAAAGACTAAAACATATATGTACTAAATCTCTGGGCTATAAAGGGTTATCCTGATAATAAGACTTATGCATTGTATACTATATAAAAGGTTTTACACATTTCTTCTAAAGTTTCTTTATCAATTTGCTATGGTTTATAATATGTCAGCTTTTCTGGCGTTAAATAAGAAACATCAATGTTTAGTTCTAGTGATGGACACCCAGGTGCCTGTACCATGGAGAACTATGAAATATATTATTTAAATCAGTCATCTATCTATCTATCTATCTATCTATCTATCTATCTATCTATCTATCTATCTATTTATCTATCTATCTGAATCCCCCAAGAAGAAGAATAAAATGTATACGTGTATGTGATATGAGAATTAAGGGATATATAAATTAAGTATTTTGGGGGGGAGGGAAAATATATGCTATATAAATGGATAGGAGAGAATTAGAAACCCTGTAATAACCCACACCCAATTAATAAGACATAGATATAGGGGGGGTGTATGGGCAGATGGGTAATAATCAGCCAAAAGGGAGTTAGTGTGTGTTAAAATGGGAGATGCAACTGTATTTCCATTAAATATGGTACTGTGGGTCAGTTTATAACTTTGCTTATAGGTCGCAACAGCCTCTTATAATTTACAATAAATTACCTATGCACTGTCACTTTATTAATGCACTGTTTTTATATATAAAGATAATGGTATTTTAAAATTATTATTGAAATCATTATATTATTTATTATTTATTCACTAATATGAGTCACTTAATTATGTTTAAATGTATAATTATATATATATATATTGTATGTTAAATTGTATATTTTGTATTATTATGCTTAGGCATGCACTGTCACTTTAAATATTTACTAAATATGATGTATTATTATTATAATAAAATTAGGTGAGGAGTTGTGAACAAAAGTATAGTTGAAAGGTGGAGAGAGGATTTGCATCACTCATTTATATGAATAATAGCGAAATTACACAATATTATTCCATCAGCTGTAGATAATAATATGAGTTTGTAACTGCAGGAGCAGAAGTGAACGAGTTAATCCAGTTCCCAGCCCTAAATAGTAAAATACACAGCCGCTGCGAGTGCGCATGACAGGCCCGACACGCACCCAGACTCGTCACCTGTCACGTGACCCGCTGGCACGCAGAAACGCTTGCTTGCGGTTCACGGGCAGGATATGCGAGTTCTGGCTTTACACGTGGCGTGCGAGCCGGAAGTGATGCGCCGATTGGATGGCGGCTGTGAAGAGTTAGCGATTATCACGGGGTATATAAAAAATAGCGAGTCGATAGCAAGGTTACGCCCTGAGGAAGGAGACGAAACGGCCGTAGGCGGTGGGGGAGCCAGGACTGCGATCACAACTTACACAAATCAGGTATGAGACACTAGAGGGGAAATTGGGAAGGCACAGGGGCAGCAGTGCACGGTAAAACACTGATTAGAAGAGGCACTGGTAATGTACAGGGCACACATATAATTGTGACTGGTATTAAGGATAGGACCAGCGCACAGGCACTCTGGATCTGTAAGAAACAGTGTCAAGATATATAATTGAGTGCATCGCTGCCTGAGGTGTTAAAATATTCCTCTATATACCTGATATCACTGTTTATTGTGTAACTTGTATTGTAGAATTATTGATGTTAGCGGTCCCAGTCCTGGACCCAGATATAAATTAATTATGTTATCAGGAACTTCTATATAAAAATTATTTTAATGTTTTTATTGAATATTATAATTAATGACTAATAAAGTGATCACTTAAAAATAGAATTTGTACTCATTATTCATCTGAGAGCCCTTATAGGGAATTCTGGGTGATTTTGAAGTGGTATTGTGTAAGGTGAGGCATTTACAGTTGGTGGACTTTTGAGATAACTATCTATCTATCTATCTATCTATCTATCCAATATGAAAAAATAAACTGCAACACTCCTTCTTTGAGGTCTATCACGCCTTTATTAGGCCCTCAAGATCTTGAAGACCTAATAAAGGCATGATACACCTTTAAATAAGAAGTGCTGAAGTTTATTTTTTGGTATTGTATGACTTGGCTAATGAAGTATTGCCCTAACTGATTTTTGCACCCAATGAATAGTAGCGTAGCTCAAATTCCTATGAATTATCTATGCCTCTAGTTCTTTATCTATGTACAGTATGTATCTATCTATCTTTCTATGTATCTATCAATCATCTATCTATGTGTATATCTATTTATTTCTAATCTACTGTATCTCTCTATCTCTGTATTTCTGTATCTCTATATGGGTACCGTTACACACACAGATAATTGTGCAGAGAATGTTTGCAGATCTCTGGTTGCAGTGAAATCATGGACACATTGTTACTGCAACCAGAGATCTGCGAACATTCTCTGCACAATTATCTGTGTGTGTAACTGGGCCATATATCATATAGTATGTCTGTCTGTTTATCTAGGAATAAGAAAAGGTGACCTGCACCTCCTGCATATAGCAGAACAGGTGCGCAACTGAAATGACTGGATAATATGTAGACACAAATTTGCAGCAGCCCTCTGTAAAAGCCAATTTTAACTAAAATAAAGCAGTATCACTAATATAAGGATAAAAAAGATTGTGTTGCAAATGTTTTGTCTTTTCAACTCATCTTTTTGAAAGAATGAAGGTTCTTTGCACATATATTGGTCAATAAATATGCGCCCATCAACCACAACAAAGTGACCTTTTTCTTATGGATCCTAATCCTACTCCAAGGTGGAGGTGATTGCCTTCTAGCTGGACCTTGCACTCCCCCTCCAATCAGCCCTAATGGTACCTTTACACGCAGCTACAGGTAACAGGTTTTCCACAGGTAACTTACTGGCTGCAGTGAAATCATGGAGACATAGTTCCATTTGTACACAGCAACAAGATAGAACCATGTCTCCATGATTTCACTGCAGCCAGTAAGTTACCTGTGGAAAACCTGTTACCTGTAGCTGCGTGTAAAGGTACCATTAGGGTGATCAAAGTGGATACTCCTACTGCTCTTAAAAATTTGTAGGCTTTTAAGCCAGAGACTTATATCTCTAGCACGTATCCCATAAGTAAGCCCAGACCATATCTGTACATCTTACACCTAACAGTTCATAGTTTACAGTGCACAGTGCCTTTTATTATTAAATATTATACACCATATAGGCTAACACTTGACACAACTAATGACCAGGTATTCAGGTTCACACTAGATGTGTATACTCATATGGTATACACATACAGGTGCATCTCAATGAATTAGAATATCATCAAAAAGTTCATTTATTTTCAGTAATTCAATACATAAGATGAAACACATATAATATATAGAGTCATTACACACAGAGTGATCTATTTTAAGCGTTTATTTCTGTTAATGTTGATGATTATGGCTTACAGCCAATGAAAACCCAAAGGTCATTATCTCAGAAAATTAAAGTAGGGAGGATGAAGGGTTAGATTTCCTGTATGGAGAGATATGAGGCTGAATATACAGTATAATACTGCACTATATGGAGAGATTTGAGGCTGCATATATAATACTGCATTATATGGAGAGTTATGAGTCTGCACTATATAGTTGTAAACTCTCATATGGAGAGTTTAGAGGCTGCGCTATGCGGAGATTTTTGAGGCTGTATTATACTATATGAAGAGTATTGAGGCTGCACTATATGGAGGGCTATGAGGCTGCATTATGCTATATGGAGAGACTATGAGGCTGTATTATATGGAGAGGCTATGAGGCGGTATTATACTATATGGAGAGGCTATGAGGCTGTGTTATACTAAATGGAGAGGCTATGAGGCTGCATTATACTATATGGAGAGGATATGAGCCTGTATTATGCTATAAGGAGGGCTATGAGGCTGCATTATGCTATAAGGAGGGCTATGAGGCTGTATTATGATATATGGAGGGATGTGAGGCTGCATTATATTAAATGGAGGATAATGAGGGTTTATCATAATAATTGGATGACTATGGGGGCTACCTTATGAATGGAGGACTATGGGATGCATTATAATATATAGAAGACTATGGGGATACATTAAAATATATGGAGAAATATGGGGATGCATTTAAATAATTGGACGACTATGGTGGTGGGAGGAGTAGGACCATATAAACCAGGACAGGGACATATATACCATGATAAGGGCCATATTCCAGGAGGAGGACCATATATAACATGATGAGGGACATTAATGCATAATGAAGGGGGAGAGGGGACAATTTGTGAGTCTTTAGAGGATGTAGAACGTTACATAAGGCGCATACATCCGACCAACATGTGCGCACGTGCAAGGGGGGTCCATGTCTAAATTTCGCATCGGGGGCCTGCCAGACTCTGGTTATGCCACTGGGTGTACTCTAATACACCTCCTATGGTAGAAGATAACTAACAATAAAACTATTTCTCTATCTTTAATCTATCAATTATCCAAACAGGAGGTATAATAAGTTGGCACTTACTGCAATTAACCTCATCTGATCCATCTCCACAGTCATCCGTTAGATCACACACCAGTAACATGCTGATACAAGCCTTCGTCTCTTTACACCAGAAGAAGTCGGGTCCACCACAACTTGAGACAGCAGAAGGGAGAGAACAGTTCTCGAACACAATGTCGTCAATGGCCGTTACCCCTTCATAGTAGCCCATGTTCAGTTTATTCACTGACAGCTGGAATGGATGGGGCAAGCGGTCGAGCTGAATGAATCCCTTTAACCACTGATTTCCTTGGTTGTAGTACGTTTTCCATAGCACAGTGGGAGCGTTCTCACTATTAATATGTAAGAGTATCTCCGCTGTTCCTACCGATGATCCATAGTTATAATACCTGAAAATTAAGTACATTCAATGATAAGCTCAGCGGACGAGACCCTTAAATAGCAGGATTGTTAGACTCTTATTTGGGTACTGTTTAAAACTATTTTTTATGGCATTCTATGTATTTTTTGCCCTCCTGATTGTAGAACATTAAAACTATGAGGTCGATAGATCATAGCGTTTACGCAAATTTTTTGACGTAAAAAACACTTTGATGAATTGCAAAATTGTGCAAATTGAACGTGAACAAAAATGTTGCATCTTTTTGCATTTTCACGCCAAAGTTGGCAGAGGTGAGTTAGGATTGGGCTTGGCAACGTACAGACATGTCATTTAGTATCTGACGTGACAGACCTTACATCAGAAATCTTACTTCTGTCACTAACTGTAATAAGATTTCTAGCCAGGCACACGCTTAATAAATCAGGCTCCTCTTCCTCTGCATCCTTCTTCATTAAAGAGATTTTCAAACAAACAAAGTTAATTTTAATCAAGACAACTCATAATAATAATAATTTCAACAATTGGTTGTTTAATAAAAATGTTCCTGTGCTGAGATAATCTTATATATGTGTTCCTGCTATGTACTGAGTAATGGCTGTGTCTGACCGTACAGGGACATGGTCTGATCATACCACATCTCCTGTGCTGAGATAATCTTATATATGTGTCCCTACTATGTACTGTGTAATGGATGTGTCTGACTGTACAGGGACATGGTCTGATCATACCACATCTCCTGTGCTGAGATAATCTTATATATGTGTCCCTACTATGTACTGTGTAATGGATGTGTCTGACTGTACAGGGACATGGTCTGATCATGCCATATCTCCTGTGCTGAGATAATTTTATATATGTGTCCCTGCTATGTACTGTGTAATGGATGTGTCTGACTGTACAGGGACATGGTCTGATCATACCACATCTCCTGGACTGAGATAATCTTATATATGTGTCCCTGCTGTGTACTGTGTAATGGATGTGTCTGATCATACAGGGACATGATCTGATAATACCACATCTCCTGTGCTGTGATAATCATATATTTGTCCCTGCTATGTACTGTGTAATGGATGTGTCTGACCATACAGAGACATGGTGTGATCATTTCCCATCTCCTGTGCTGAGTTAATGTTATATATGTGTTCTATATACTGTATAATGGAGGTGTCTGATCATACAGGGACATGGTCTGATAATACTGTGGTGCCGCACTGGTTGGTGCACCACGAAGGGGTACTGCACCCGGACCAGTGTGTGAGGTATCCCAGTGGCCAGTGGCCAGTGGATGAGGGAGGTTTGCATGTGGCTTTTACTACGCATCACACACCTAGAATCATGGAACTAAAGGGTTAAATCTTCTGCTAGGAGACCCAGTCCCAGTGGGAGGAGTCTTAGGTGGGTAGTGAAGAGCGGGAAAGAAAGCTTAGTCAGAACACTGGGAGCAGGAGAAGAAGAGCGACCCTGCGAGTGACGCAGAGGGAGGGCACCTAGAAAGAGAGGTGACCCGGATGAGAAGGGGGAGCCTGAGGATGTATGCTAACCCCCAGCGTCAGACCATCTACCTACCTGGTCTTGGAGGATCCCAGTCAACATAACGGAGAGCCAGTTCCGAGTGCGGTTCAGGAAAGTTCAGCTCTGAGCCGCCAACACCGGAGGGCCATGGGGCCTTCAGATGCCCGCCACCCAAGCCCAAGAACATCTGCCTGGAGTGTCCCTGATCCAGGAGTTTTTGGAGGGGAGATAAGTTTCACTTTGGCTATCTGCCTCTAGTGATGTGAACCCGGAAACATGCTCCAGCATCTTAGATGCTAAGAGAGTTAATCGGTCATGATGAGGGCCGGGTTTGTGAACAGCTGAAAAGTTGGGTAGGTCGGCTGCTCACATATCTCCACCTATAGGGCATGGTACAGGAGGTAAATGAAGGTCTCTGGATTCACTCAGTGTCTGTGTATGGAGGTGAGCAGACCTCCAGAGCTGTGTTCATACTGAAACAAGTGAATCCTGTTCCAATGCTGTTAGACCCCCCAGCTGTATATGGACTGTTTAAGTTCTATTTGTTTCTTTATGCCAGAAAAGCTTGATTGAGGTTTTTGAAGCCTAATAAACCAGCTGATGATTGAAATGGAAATCATTTGTCTGACTTCCTCGATCGACAGCTGAGTCAGCCAAATCATTACAGTATAAAATGAGACTGTTGGTTGCATATCGTCAAAAAAAGTATGGCTTCATGGAAGTCTGAGTTTTCTGTGTTGGCCAATTTCAACGTTGGCGTAGTGCTGTTCTCAAGGTGGCGGTCCTAGCGGTTAAACCCATAGTGATCAGGATTCAGGATATATTTAGCAATTTTTGGGAAATCACTTCAATGCAAAAACCTCCATAATAACATTTTTGATAGATGATCAAACCCCCTCCTGATATGTTTACAAAATATTAAAAATATGAGATTAGAAAGATCATTAATGCCATTAAATAATCATGTATCTTGGCTTTCCCAGCCGCCACACACAGCAGGCGATAGAGATAAGAGAGAACTTCTTACTAATGAATAAAAGTGAAGAGATTAAAGTCTTCTCACCAGAAGGTCATAGAACAGCCTTGTCCGGCCTGACTGAACCTCGGACTCCGGAGTTCTGCGATCTGAGAAAAGTTACTATCCTTCCTCTGAATAAACATGAAATGACCTAATAAATAAGAATATAAATAAGTAAGTGCACACATAAAGCCTGTTATACGCTCGCACTTTTAATATCTTTGAATGCTGTTGGCGATTGATCAGGTTCTACAACATCATTAATGTTTTATCTTGTTTATCATCGAACGCACTTTGTACAAAACCCTAGGAAGTCAGGACTGGTTTCTGATTTTGAGTTCAAAAAGATTTTACTAGAAATTCACAGCGGAAAATAAGAGGTTCTTAAGATTCTTGAATAATTTTAAAGGGAACCAACCAGCAGGATTTAGCACTATAAAGGATACTGAATGATTCCATGTTTGATTGCAGAGAAAAGTGTCATAAAACTCCTGGAAAACAAGGCAACAAATGATTGATGTGTGCAGCACTCCATTACTATTTGGGGTTGTTTGTTTTTTTCCGCCCCTGTGGGCATGCCTTTCGGCTGTGAGCTGAACCCTCCCTATCATCTCTACTTTCAGTTTCTCGCTCCTGCGCACTGTCACTGTACTCTAGCCACAGTGTGCTTGGCAAAACTGAAAGTAGAGATGAGAGGGAAGGGGGAGTGTTTGGCTTACTGGCAAAAGCCATGCTCACAGGGGAGTAATGAAAAAAAAACAACCCCAAATAGTGATGCAGTGCTGCACACATCAACCATCTGCTGCCCTGTTTTCCAGGTGTTTTATGACACTTTTCACTGCAATTAAACATAGAATCATTCAAATAAAGGTATGATTGCATTTAGTATCCCAGTGCTCATAAGGCACTAGCTTCTCTTTATAGACCTAAGCCCTGCTGATTTGTTCCCTTTTAACATAAATGTCCTATCCTAACAAGGTTTATTATATATATATATACAGTACAGACCAAAAGTTTGGATACACCTTCTTATTCAAAGAGTTTTCTTTATTTTTATTAATTTCTTAGCTCCCCTCACAGCTCCACTACGCATTTCAACTGTATAGAACACATGTCCTGATAGGTCCTGTTCCGAGGACCAGGAGAGAGGAGAGCGGAGAGGCAGTGCACATACCGTCGGCGGCGGAGGCTGGTAAACCGGGTTGTGCAGGACTTGCACAACCCAATAAGGTGAGTGGCCACCTCCCCACGCCACTTAGACATTTTTAATAAGGGGATCCTACACAATTGCGCCCATTTTCCTTTTTGTTTTGCAAGAGATGGTTGAGGAGCAGAGGAAAAGGGTGGTGACCTAGGCATCCTCACCATCAGAGGTATCCCTGGGAGCTGAGAGAGCTAGGGATCCAAGTACAGGGTCAGTCCAGCTGCCCATTATTGTCATCTTACTACTCATTCCCTCATCTTCTATATCACTACCATGACACATGTTCACAATATTGGATAAATATTCACTAGGAGATACAAAATATTAATTTTGTTTTACTTTTTCACTTGATACTTGAACTTGCGATCTCTTCATCACCTATACAATACACTGCAATACTGTAGTAATGCAGCTAATTATATAAACACCAGACTCCTATGAATCCGAGTCATAATGTAACAGACACAGTGGCCCTTCAGTAGACCACACCTACCATGTCAACCCATCAGCACCCAGCAATTGCAGCAATGATGATGCTAGACCTCAGAAGCAGAATTTACATTGCTTATATTTTGAATATCATCAGGGTTGACAGCAGTATCTAAAAGATAAATGTCCTGTTGTGATGGAAGCTGGTGCAATCAGAGCTGGTGCCGATTGTAGCAGCTACTGCAATGTTGACAGCAAAAATTAAAAACCTATGGATCTTGGAAGGCATGGATAACAACAAAAAAGCAAAACAATTAAAAAATTATTCATCTCAAAGGAGTCAATAGAATTTTTAAAAACTATTGATATGGTATCCCATAGCTAGGGATGAGCGAATATAGAAATATTTGCAATTGTTACATTCGTAATGAGTACTTTGTAATACTCGCATATTCATTCTGAATAGCCAGTACAATGTAAGTAAACGGGAAACTAAAGTAAACGGGAAAGTAATTTTCTGTTGGACCCGACAATGGGGTCTGGGGGGCTGTAAAAAGGTAGATATGGCTGATAACCTATTCAAAATGCATGGGATTTGTATGCAGACATAATGTAGACTATGTCTGCATACTGTTCTGCCATACACCTGTCTGCCCTGAGTGACAGGACGATAGATAGATAGATAGATAGATAGATAGATAGATAGATAGATAGATAGATAGATAGATAGATAGATAGATAGATAGATAGATAGATAGTAGAATAGGTAGTTCGGGTTTACCAAACTCCTGCTGATGCTTCCAGGTGAGCTCAGTCTCCCGCGCTCCCTCTCAATCACTTCTGGGACCACCAATTAAGCTTCCTGCATAATCACTGCACTGACCAACAAACAGCCACTGATAGATGTTCACACTCTGTGAGAACCTTCATGATTGGCTCTTGCAGTCAGACTGCATTTCCTCAATTTGATCTGTGATTGGGCTTGGTTGCCATACACATTAGTCTTTAGCAACCAATCTGATGTCATAGTGTGTTAAATAAATAAATAATTTAATAAAAAAAACTATTGGGGATTCGCTGTATGTTTCAGTCTAGCCCAGTGAAAGCGGACAGCTGCGAGCTGCTACCCTAAGCTGCCTAATTTTACCTTGGTTGGAAAAAAAAGTGCATTAGCTCCACTATATTTTTAATTGCCAGTCAAGGTAAAACTAGGTGGCTGATGGCTGGTATTCTCAGCAGGTTGAAGGCCCATTGTGTTAGGGCCACCCCAAGCTAAAAAAATAGCACCTTGCAGCTTCCCCTGAAAACGGCACATTCGATATAGAGTCATTTCCAGGTGCTTTAACAGGCTCTTCCAGAGGCCTTGAAGATGGTGACACTCTGAGTAATAATGGGTTAACACCAGCTTTGTATTGCCATCTGGTATTAAGCCCTGAGATTTGTAATGTCAGGCCAAGTTAGACCCAGCCATTAAGAATCTAACATAAATAGTAAAAAAGATACAACATAGAGAAAAATTTATTTATTAAAAAAGAAATACAGAGACACTTAATGGCTCAACTTTTTCATTGCCTTGACCTATTTCAATCAGCTGTTCTGTATATATTCAGGGAGCTTGCTGTGAATACAAGGGGAGTGTCCTTCTTTACAGCTCAGTGAAATCAGTGTTAACATAGCTCGATGGAGGTGGTCCTGCTGGAGACATGGAGGGCCTGCTGGAGACTGGGTGTAACATCCAGTTGTGAAATTATGACAAGACTACAATACAACAAACCTTTTTGTTGGCAGTGAGCAGTTCCTCCAGAATGCTGATATCTAGGTAACCATGCAAAATGCTAACAGGTTATAAACTACAAACTGTTAACATTCTGTAGCATAGATACACATATAAATTATACAAAAAGCCTGGACAACCCTTTTAAGTTTAAGAATTAAAAAAATGTGAAACATTTATATTAAACAGGACAGTTCTGAATGACATTGGTGATTGGAGGAATGTTACCTTGTGTTGAATTTGTGGTATGGTCCTGAGGCGGTGCTTGGGAGAGATACACAGACTCCAAGGTGCTCCTAGAGTCCCTGATCCAGTCGAAGTAATCAAAGTGACGCATTTCGTGCCAGCCACAGTCATCTGATTCAAAGTCACATTTAGAAGCTGACGAAAGAAAATGATCAAAAAAGTGATAAAGTAGATTCAAACATCATTAACACCTGCATTCACAGTTTTAGCTGGTTTCACCTCTTAGCTCAAACTAGCAATATATAAAATCATGTATGTGTATGTAATGACTGGAACGCCGGTGGAATTTGAGAATGGGATACGGCGCTGCTATGAACAACTCCGACCATGATATGATACCAAACCAACTTCTCTTTCTAACTTGTGAAAAAGGTAACAGGATTTTTTTTCTCAACAAAATATGGACCACAACAGCCACAAACCACAAAATACAAATTATGCAGCCTGAGAGATGCCTAGTGCCAGCTTCACAGACAGGAGCAGTACTACCCCAAGACTATGCCACTCCTCCCTTATCCTATAGAGGACCTACCCAGGGTGCTACTGTGACTGTGACACGTGGGTCTCTCAGGTATACAATCTTACACCCGACTCCCTCCTTAATTACAATAGATTTTGAGTACCCTGTTGTTCCCTTAATTTATATGATGTGGCCAGGGCTAGGGGTCCTCGGACACTGGGGCTAATGACTTGAATGGGGAGTCACAGGTGGTCTGGATCCCAGTTCCGTGCCCTGGTTATCATTTGAAGTAGATGTTGATGGTGGGGGAGAAGTGGGTATTTACAGGGGATCGGGACGCCACCTGTAGTTCCCTAAAATGGTACCGGCGCTGCAAGTCGGCCGCTGAGGTGATGGTGGGTGCAGCAGAGTGTAGGACAGCTCCCTACAGGTGGAGCTATTACCTCAGGGCAGCGGTGAAAGAAGATGGTGAGGGAGGGCAGTAATGGAGATGTTGGTTGGTACTGCAGTTCTTACCCCTCTGCTGAGCTGCTGGTGATGCTGAGGCCTCTAGGCACCGGCGGGAAGAATAACGGAAACCAGTTCAAGTTTAACTTCACTTTACCGGCAGATGGCACAGTGGAACACGGTACAGTTTGGTTTGCCAGGTGGATGTTGCCAGCTCAGGGTCCCCCTTATGGAGTCTCTAGATGTTCTCTGTCTTTGTCTTTCAGGGTCTCCTTTCTTCCTCACTTCTACCACCCTCGCAGAGCTCTCCCGCCAGTCCCACGGTCTGTATCTATGAGGCTAGGTCTGTGCCCCACCGGTCCGGATAGGATGCCCGAGAGCTAGAAGGTCTTCCTCCAGCACCGCAATTAATGGCCCTTCTCCTGTAGTGTCTTGAACCGGTTATCGTTCCTGAGGGGTGAGGTACTTGGTGGCACTGTCAGCACCCTATGGGCCTGCAGCTTGTCAGTCTGCAGATAGAGCTGAACTGCTATCTGCTTCGGCTTCCTGCGTTGCTGGTGTACCCTCAACGCGACCAGCCGGCTCCAACCAGTCCTGATCCGTTGCCTGCTGTTCAGGGCCCCCACTTAAAGATGGGGCTCCCTCCTGTCAACTGGGCTGTCGGGCCTGACCTTCCTGCCTGCCTTTCCAGCACTGTCTGACTAAAAACTGTCACTCCCTTCTGCATCTACCCCCTAGGCTCCACCCCCTGCTGGGACCTACTAAATTATTGGTCCCCCCTATTCTAGTTGTCTAATCCTAGGTGTGTGCACTTACAGACTCCACAGGTTTAACCCTGAATAGACAACTTTACAGGGAAAAACACATTTTAATATTAAAGTGCAATACTACCCTGTGCCGCCTAGCCGCAGGGGCACCACATACATATTTTTACACAACTAATCACTTGAATACAAAGAGCATAATTAACCCTAAAATTACTTTATTTAAATCTGCAAACTCACAAACCCAAAACCAAGATAAAAACCAAGTGCACAGAAAGTATGGAAAGAATTGGTTCACCCTATTCGTTTCACTCCCTCTTTGTCACTACCTGCCAGTGAAGGTCGGCACCCTAATGTCGATATGGCGCCCTCACTCACCGACGGCTGCCTCTACACGTATCTTAGCTGGCCCTGCAAGCAAGAAAAGGTGCTCCCCTTTATTGATGTACTAAACAGGGCAGTAAGCCAAAACTGCTGGGCAGAAAAAACTGTGTGCTTCAGTATTAAAAGAAACTAAAGTTCCCTACAGCTTGTACCCTGCCTACATGTGGGGGACGGTGCCCTTATATAGCATAATGGCACCCCCACTCATCGCAGGCTGTCATCTATTACATCTCTCACTGTATCTCTCAGTTTGTACCTATCTCACCCTTCAGGGAGGGCACAACTTAATCATACATATGAACAATGGTGCCAAGGTCCACGGTACATAGCTTATACATGGAATTTCAGGCTACACCCCATGCTTCGGTGCATTTCTATAGTTCATCAGGAGGCTGATACATAGCGTTCATTCATGATGATTGCCGATGTTCATAATGATGATATGATGTGGGACACCTCACAGAATATCCGCAAACAGAAAATAACTGGACTTGTTACTCTGACGTCAAGCCACTAGATTTAAACATCTTCCTAGATCACCAAATTCTCTGATACATCTGCAGGTGAAGATTCAGATCAGTCCCAGTAGTATTTCATGCAGCTATCCTATGGCATTCGCGTTCACCAAGAGTCTCGGTACACAGGAACTCACACAGTTTCCATCAGTCCATCTGTAATCTTAGCAACAGGAATGTTCTTTGAGATGCTGTAAATCCTATCTAACTCTCCCTAAATGACTAAACAGTCGGTGACAGGTCACACATCCAAGTTTACTCACAGAAGCCGCTTCCTCTGGATCACACCATCCAACTTGGATCACTTAATGCTCCCAGTGCTTCTGGCTCTCAGGAAGATCTTCCTCTGAGCTCTGTTGCCCGGCAAACACTTTCATTATGCAACTTTCTGTTTTGTTTTTTTACCAGCAGATATCTGTGCTTTCTTCTCTTGTGGCCGAATTAAGTTATTGTGCTAGTTTTCTTATAACAGAAAACATTAACATGCTACATGTTCATATACTGTACATATCTGCAAAGTGGTTACCAGAACTTCCATGTACCTCTAATTTTATACAGAGGTGCTCAGGGGATTTTTTTTTCATATTCAGCACACCAATCCATTAGAATTAGGTCATGGCATGTTCCATATTAAAGAGATATTTGCACAGGAGAATATGATACCTCACTTAAAAGTGTTCTCCAGGAATAGAAAGAAAAATAAGCAAAGAAAAGCTATAATTAATAAATTCCTACATCATTTTAAGAACTTTTAAGAATTTATATTCATATACGGTAATATAGAGGGGTAATCACTATAGAATGTAAATGGTCTTGCTACACTGACAAAAGCTTGTCCTAGAATGCTATTAGCAAAGTAGCATGTGGGCATGTGTAGAAGGAACTTCATCCCATCCCATGTGCAAGGATATCTTCTCCAAGCAGATATTATAATCTAATCCTGGAAACATTAGGGGCTTTGATGTAAGAAGAGACTGTTCACCCTGTCTACCTTACCTAACACTGATGGTACCATGGCTTCTGGGTATAGTGTGATAGTAGCATAGTGTAGTGTAGGATAGTTAGAGTAAGCATAGTGTAGCATACTATAGGTACAGTGCCTTGTGAAAGTATTTGGCCCCCTTGAACTTTTCAACCTTTTGCCACATTTCAGGCTTCAAACAAAGATATAAATTCAAATTTTTTTGTGAAGAATCAACAACAAGTGGGACACAATCGTGAAATGGAACGAATTTTATTGGATATTTTAAACTTTTTTAAGAAATAAAAAACTGAAAAGTGGTCGCGTGCAATATTATTCGGCCCCCTTGAGTTAATACTTTGTAGCGCCACCTTTTGCTGCGATTACAGCTGCATTCTCTTGGGGTATGTCTCTATCAGTTTTGCACATCGAGAGACTGAAATTCTTGCCCATTCTTCCTTGCAAAACAGCTGGAGCTCAGTGAGGTTGGATGGAGAGTAGTGATGAGCGAATCCTAAATTATTCGGAATCGCTTGACTCTAGCGAGTCCGACCACAGGACTCGCTACTCGTTGCGAGTCTAGCGAGTCCAATGTTAATGAATGGGGAAGCGAGTAATAGCGAGTAGTGTGCGATTTACAAATCACAGATGTGTCTCGGAAGCTTCAGCCTGAAGCAATCCTAGTTTGTCAGAGTCTCTGCCATTGATTTGCATTGGACTCGTTTACTGTGCAACACAGTAATCGCTGGGAAACTCGCACAGATAAGAGTCCTGTCTGCTTTGTGTGCTGGCTGCCGCAGCTCCAGGGTCCTAGAGCCCGCCTGCTGCCTGATGTAGCAGAGCTGAGATTGTTCTCAGTCTGCTCATTCCCTGTGCATAGACATCTATATCTATGCACAGGGATGAGCAGAGAGGACATCACATTTTGGACTGCGTCGGACGGAAGAGGATTTTTTTAATTAAAGATGGAGTCCCTAATGGCTTTTTTTTTTATTTCTAATAAAAACTTTTCTCTGTGTTGTGTTTTTTTTAAAACAATTTAATAGAAATTCATGGCGGTCATGTCTAATATTGGCGTGACCGCCATAAATTTCGGGCTTAGGGCCAGCTGATAATACAAAGCTGGCCCTAACCTCTTTATTACCCAGCGTGCCACCGCCACCAGGGCCGCTGGAAGAGCGGGGTTCAGCGCCAGAGGATGGCGCTTCAATGAACGCGCCATCTTCTGGGGCGGCTGCGGGCTGCAATTTGCAGCGGGGGGTGCCCAGAAAGCTTGGGCATCCCTGCGCTGCGGATTCCAGCCCCCAGCTGCGTAGCTGTACCTGGCTAGACATAGAAATTGCGCGGAGCCCCACGCATTTTTTTTTAATTATTTCATGAAATTCTGAGATTCTGACTCTGAGACTCTTACTCTGAGACTCTGACTCTGAGACTCTGACTCTGAGACTCTGACTCTGAGACTCTGACTCTGACTCTGAGACTCTGACTCTGAGACTCTGACTCTGAGACTCTGACTCTGAGATTCTGACTCTGAGACTCTGACTCTGAGACTCTGACTCTGAGACTCTGACTCTGACTCTGAGACTCTGACTCTGAGACTCTGACTCTGAGACTCTGACTCTGACTCTGAGACTCTGACTCTGAGACTCTGACTCTGACTCTGAGACTCTGACTCTGAGACTCTGACTCTGAGACTCTGACTCTGAGACTCTGACTCTGAGACTCTGACTCTGACTCTGAGACTCTGACTCTGAGACTCTGACTCTGACTCTGAGACTCTGACTCTGAGACTCTGACTTTGACTCTGAGACTCTGACTCTGAGACTCTGACTCTGACTCTGAGACTCTGAGACTCTGACTCTGAGACTCTGAGTTTGACTCTGAGACTCTGACTCTGACTCTGAGACTCTGACTCTGAGACTCTGACTCTGAGACTCTGACTCTGACTCTGAGACTCTGACTCTGACTCTGAGACTCTGACTCTGACTCTGAGACTCTGACTCTGAGACTCTGACTCTGAGACTCTGAGACTCTGACTCTGAGACTCTGACTCTGAGACTCTGACTCTGACTCTGAGACTCTGACTCTGAGACTCTGAGTCTGACTCTGAGACTCTGACTCTGACTCTGAGACTCTGACTCTGAGACTCTGACTCTGACTCTGAGACTCTGACTCTGACTCTGAGACTCTGACTCTGAGATTCTGACTCTGAGACTCTGACTCTGAGACTCTGACTCTGAGACTCTGACTCTGACTCTGAGACTCTGACTCTGAGACTCTGACTCTGAGACTCTGACTCTGACTCTGAGACTCTGACTCTGAGACTCTGACTCTGACTCTGAGACTCTGACTCTGAGACTCTGACTCTGAGACTCTGACTCTGAGACTCTGACTCTGACTGTGAGACTCTGAGACTCTGACTCTGACTCTGAGACTCTGACTCTGAGACTCTGACTTTGACTCTGAGACTCTGACTCTGAGACTCTGACTCTGACTCTGAGACTCTGAGACTCTGACTCTGAGACTCTGAGTTTGACTCTGAGACTCTGACTCTGACTCTGAGACTCTGACTCTGAGACTTTGACTCTGAGACTCTGACTCTGAGACTCTGACTCTGACTCTGAGACTCTGACTCTGACTCTGAGACTCTGACTCTGAGACTCTGAGACTCTGACTCTGAGACTCTGACTCTGAGACTCTGACTCTGACTCTGAGACTCTGACTCTGACTCTGAGACTCTGACTCTGAGACTCTGAGTCTGACTCTGAGACTCTGACTCTGACTCTGAGACTCTGACTCTGAGACTCTGACTCTGAGACTCTGACTCTGAGACTCTGACTCTGAGACTCTGAGACTCTGACTCTGAGACTCTGACTCTGACTCTGAGACTCTGACTCTGAGACTCTGAGACTCTGACTCTGAGACTCTGACTCTGAGACTCTGAGTCTGACTCTGAGACTCTGACTCTGAGACTCTGACTCTGACTCTGAGACTCTGACTCTGAGACTCTGACTCTGAAATTCATGAAATAATAAAATAAAATGCGTGGTTCCGCGCAATTTCTATGTCTAGCCAGGTACAGCTAAGCAGCTGGGGGCTGGAATCCACAGCGCAGGGATGCCCAAGCTTTCTGGGCACCCCCCGCTGCAAATTGCAGCCCGCAGCCGCCCCAGAAGATGGCGCGTTCATTGAAGCGCCATCCTCTGGTGCTGAACCCCGCTCTTCCAGCGGCCCTGGTGGCGGTGGCACGCTGGGTAATAAAGGGGTTAATACCAGCTTTGTTATACAAGCTGGTATTAAGCCCGAGATTCTTAATGTCAGGCCACGTTTGACCCAGCTACTAAGAATCTCCAATAAAGGGTTAAAAAAAACAACGCAGAGAAAAAATTTTATTTGAAATAAAAAAAAAAGCCATTAGGGACTCCATCTTTAATTAAAAAAATCCTCTTCTGTCTGACGCAGTCCAAAACGCGATGTCCTCTCTGCTACATCCCCTGTGCATAGATATAGATGTCTATGCACAGGGAATGAGCAGACTGAGAACAATCTCAGCACTGCTACATCATCTCTGTGAGCAGGCGGGCTCTAGGACCCTGGAGCTGGCAGCCTGCACAGAGAAGACAGCTGGACTCGGCTCGCAATGTAACAGCAGTTACTTTGCGAGTTTCCCTGCTATCACTGGCACAGTAGCCAAGTCTAATGCAAGACAATAGCAATCCTAGTTTTGTCAGCGTTTGCCATTGATTTGCATTGGACTCGTGCGAGTAAACGCTGGGAAACTCGCAGAGTACCGAGTCCTGCGAGTAGATTCGCCCATCCCTAATGGAGAGCATTTGTGAACAGCAGTTTTCAGCTCTTTCAACAGATTCTCGATTGGATTCTGGTCTGGACTTTGACTTGGCCATTCTAACACCTGTATACTTTTATTTTTTAACCATTCCATTGTAGATCTTGCTTTATGTTTGAGATTATTGTCTTCCCATCAATTTTAACCATCTTCCCAAGCCATGATGCTGCCACCACCATGTTTGACAGTGGGGATGGTGTTTTGAGGGTGATGATTGTGTTGCTTTTACGCCAAACATATCGTTTTGCATTGTGGCCAAAAAGTTTGACCTTGCTTTCATCTGACCAGAGCACCTTATTCCACATGTTTGGTGTCTCACAGGTGACTTGTGTCAAACTTCAAACGAGATTTTTTATGGATATCTCTGAGAAATGGCTTTCTTCTTGCCACTCTTCCATGAAAGCCAGATTTGTGCAGTGTACGACTGATTGTTGTCCTATGTACAGACTCTCCCACCTCAGCTGTAGATCTCTGCAGTTCATCCAGAGTGATCATGGGCCTTTTTGCTGCATCTCTGATCAGTCTTCTCCTTGTTCGAGATGAAAGTTTAGAGGGACAGCCGGGTCTTGGTAGATTTGCAGTGGTCTAATCCTATTTCCATTTCAATATGATCACTTGCACAGTGGCTCCTTGAGATGTTTAAAACTTGGGAAATCTTTTTGTATCCAAATCCGGCTTTAAACTTCACCACAGCAGTATCTCGGACCTGCCTGGTGTGTTCCTTGGTCTTCATGATGCTCTCTGCAGTTGAAACAGAACCCTGAGACCATCATAGAGTAGGGGCATTTATACAGAGACTTGATTACACACAGGTGGATTCTATTTATCATTACCAGTCATTCAGGACAACATTTGATCATTCAGAGATCCTCACTGAACTTCTGGAGTGAGTTTGCTGCACTGAAAGTAAAGGGGCCGAATAATATTGCACGCCCCACTTTTCAGTTTTTTATTTGTTAAAAAAGTTAAAAATATCCAATAAATTTCGGTCCACTTCACGATTGTGTCCCACTTGTTGTTGATTCTTCACAAAAAAATTAGAATTTATATCTTTATGTTTGAAGCCTGAAATGTGGCAAAAGGTTGAAAAGTTCAAGGGGCCGAATACTTTCACAAGGCACTGTATATGTATTTTACAAGTGTGCCGGTGCCATTAGGAATAGTGACTGGGAATTTGTGGCATCACATGGCACCCATGGCTGTCCATTCTCTGTCTATTATGCAAATAACAACAAGTAACTATAAGGAAATTTCAATTCTATATTTGCAATATCTACAGAAAAATATCATATCCCCTAAATCAAAGCCAGTTGCTTCCCGCCTCTGGTTCTCCAGCTGTTGCAAGTTTATATGTATTTATGCAAAAATCCATAGCATCTACTGTGGTTTGGCATTTGTTTATTGGTAATTTCAGTTGTTGGACCTGGTGCGAAAACATGTTGGTCAGTAGATTGGCATTTAAAAAATGGGTTTTCTACTATGGAGAATTATATTGATTTTGATGTCCAAGCAGCTACTTTGAATGTCCATTTTACAAAAAGCATCTCAACATAAGAACTAGGGATTATTAATACACTTCTCATCTGATAAACATAGACACCAACATTGGCAACTTAGTTTAATTAATAGGCTTCAAAATGATCCCAAGTGTAGTAAATATTTAGTAAGAAGTGACTTACGACATATACTTTCATCAATGCCATTGGGGCAGTCTTTCGTAAAATCACACCGCTTTTTCCATGGTATGCAGTTACCATCTCCACATGAAAAGCCAGATGGACAGTGATGAAACATTGGCTCTTTCGACAGACCTGTTGATAGAAATAATATAATCCATAGAGGATAATGCTATATAAATGATACTAAAGCTTTCAGAGTAGACTCAAAATATCTTAAACTCATCCTCTCCATTCTGGGGTTTGACACTTTTCATTTCGATAACATCTCTATTACATGAGATACTTCTCCAAATTATTCAATTGCACTTTCAAAAAGAGTATATAGCCCCAATAGCTTACATCTGTTCTCTACTTTATAAAATCATGTCCTAAAACATCCTAGAAGATACAATTGATGGGGATAATTTATAGTGATCCTCACTAACGCCTGGAAACAAGAATACAATGATAACAACATCTAACCAACTAACGAGGTAATTCTACAACTGGTGGTTGCCATCACATAGCATTCCATTCCCAAAAAGGCAGTATGAAATTTGTTACGTGTTAGTTCCCCCGGCACCGCTCCCCAGCTCAGCTCTCCTGGGTCGGCATCCTCTGCTCCTCTGTCAACCGGGCATTCAGCGTCCAGGCATACTGTGTCTTGGAGCCGTTGCTGGGTCCCCTTCCTGTCTGCTGACCGCCCAGCTCATGCACCAGCACGCTGCAGGGGTCAGGTTTCATGAGTGACACGAGCGGTGCACTAGGCACCGCCACGCCCTTCCCTTGTGAGTCTTGGGGCCGGCCCGGCCCAACCTGACCAATAGCTACCCATCCTCTGGTATATCAGGCCACCTCCACTGATGGGAGGTGCCTGATTATTAAGTTAGTTTGCTTCTGCCTTGCTGACTGTTGGTCAAGCATTCCTTGTACTCTCCTCCAGTAGAGCCATTCCTGCTCTCCCTGCCTTGTGCTCTGTACCTGTGTTTCCTACCTTCCTATACCGTAGTATAGGCTAACCCTTACGAGCCTCCCCCCTGGTACTAGCAGCTGTGGTACTTAGACCCCTTGGGCTTGCCCCTGACAATCCCTGTATAGGGGTTGGTCAAACTAGAACCAGTTCCCCCAGGGGAGTTCGGTACCACAGCCCAGTGGGTCCACTCCAGGGCGCCTGTGATATTACGTAGACATTTGTCCAAATCTTTGCCTAAAAGTTTATGTTTTATTTTATCAGTTTTGTATTATTCATGTGCAGTGGTGTAACTTGAAGCTCATGGGCCCCGATGCAAAAGATTTAATGGGACTCCCAATTATTGCAAATTTTTAATTGCAATAGCCTTTTTCTATAAGCCAAAATGACTTTTGGGGCCCCCCAGGCTCCAGGGCCCAAGTGCGATTGCAACCCTTGCACCTGTTGTTGTTATGGCTGTATACAGCCAGCTTAAAAGCAATCGCCAAGATTTCAACCTGGGATAATACTTCAAATGGTTTACCAAAATGGGAGTGAGTAAAAAGATGATAACTGGCTGTAACTAACTGCCTTTTCCTCACACTCAAATCTTTTTTTTACTATATTACACACTATATGTACAGCTTGTTCAGGGTTTTATGGCTCTTTCTCCCTATCTAAATGGCAAAATGGTGAGCTGGAAAATGCTCTCACTATCAGGATAAACAACAAAATGGCTGCTGCATTCTCTGGTTCAGCTTTTCTATAGGCTATGATAGCATTTCATGATATCAAAGATAATCCACTCCACTAGCACATGGGGTAGAGAACTCGAGGGCAGCCTCGAGAGCCAAATGCTTTCAGGATTTCCTTAGTATTGCACAGGTGATAATATAATCACCTGCACTGGTGCTGATTCCAACCTCTGTGCAATACTGAGGAAACCCTGAAAATCTGTCCTGCTGGCGGATCTCGAGGTCTGGAGTTCCCTACCCCTGCTCTGGTACCAGAAGAACTCCAAAGGAAAATTCTGATTGCAAAATAAAGTCTTTTACTCAGATGGCTTATACATTTTTATAGGATGTGCTACTGACATTTCGGCTTATAGTCTTTATCAAGGTATCCTTTAAATGCATTCACATAAATAAGTATGAAGAATCCACTGTAATGTGAAGGGGCACAGATTTGTGGCTCGATGGGATAAGTGGACAACATCACACTAAGAGAATCAGGAGCTTCCCATGATTGGCTGTGATATACCTTGCGATAGTTGCAGGGTATTATGGGGTTGAGCCTTATCATGCAAAAATCTATCACAAATTGTTCAAAATTCTTCAAGTTTAGCAAATTAATCAAAATTTAGCACAAGTTTGATTGACATCAAATGAACCCTCTCATCTCTAGTGGCTTAATGTGTTCACTGCAACGTCAGGTGCCATTACACTGGATCGCGACGCCGTTCCCTTCTCTTTTCTGAATCAAACCAAGTTATAACGTTCAGAATGGAAATAATTTACTATATATATATCCGATATTACCTGAAATTGTGGTATTAGTGGCACAATGTATGGATAAACCAATGTCATCTATAGCAACCAAAGCCTGAGGTGAAGAATGTGTGGCTTCCAAAATAACCTGTAATGGAAAAATGAATGGATATTACATCATAATAGTAGACGAAAATTAGATAAAGCCCTGTTCATGTTGGAGTCATGGCTTCCATTCAGATTTGGGTTTTAATCCATCATATGACAGATGCAAACAACATATGACAGACTCATAAGGTTTCATCAAAGAATCCATGGCCTTGATAGCAAAAATGGTGAAAATGCTGAACTATAGTTAAAACTGATGGAGCTGCAACTATTACTCATGATAAATGGGATAAATGGAAGAGTGATCACAGCCTACCTTTATATTTATAGCAGTCGGTCATGTCTACATATGAGCTGAGCTACAATACGTAATATTGATGACAAGAGTGGTGCTGTTTTCGGAAGAAAATCAGACCCTTTTTCAAATCTCATACAGATGGTAGAGTCTAACGGCCCCGATATACATACCGTTGTCACTCTAACCTGCCAATTTGGAGGGTTCACCCAACAGTATAATATGTGTGTTGCCCCCTGACATCATCTGTCAGTGGAGATAAGGAGCTGGCATGTCTAATTTTGGACTGCCAATATTTCTCTTCTCTAAGAGGGATTCTGGATGCTCTTTCATAGAGAACACAAGAGAGCTCGGCAGAGCGTGGATTTCTGTTAGTGGAAAGTCAAGGGAGATAGCTGCCAACCAAATGATCAGTCGAAACCAGCGGTCAGCCGTCAGATATCTAAAGTGTATAGGAGGCTTAGGTAGATGAACAGAATAAGAACGGCATCTAAAGCTTGCTAAAAGATTGCTCACAGTGGAGAAATAAAATAATCATCTTGTAGTTGTGATACCTTTTAATGGCTAACAAAAATAACAACATAAATGATGTTGCAAGGCACGCTTTTGCTTATGTCTCTTCATCAGGCATGGTATAATAAAGTATCTCCAGAAACACAAATATATACATAAACAGAGCAGAGACTATATAATAAATGGACATTTAAATAACAAACACTGATCTTAGGGTACCGTCACACTTGGCGACGCTCCAGCGAACCCGACAACGATACGACCTGGTAGGGATCTCTGGTGCGTCGCTACATGATCGCTGGTGACTGGGATGTCAAACAGTCAGATCTCACCAGCGACACAGCAACAATATGGCGGTCGTTGGGACCCTGTCACTTTCAGGCGTAGTGTTGAGATCGTTGGTCGTTGTCCCTGTGAAACACAGCGATGCACGCTGCCCAGCGGGAGCGCTACGACCAAAAAATGGTCCAGAACGGTTTGTAATGATCAGCATAAAAAACTCTATTGTGTACAGTCAGGCCATCAGATACAATCAGATATGTTCCAACCACACAGATAGAAACAATCACCTTGAGGGCCTCAGAAAGACCTTTTTGAACCAGGGCTACCATCCAAGAACAATCGAGAACCAGATTACAAGAGCCACCAGAATATCAAGGAATCATCTCCTACATTACAAAACTACAGAAGAAAACAACAGAGTTCCTCTCGTAGTCACCTACAATCCAAGTCTGGAGGTGCTCAGAGGAGCTGCACGGAAAATGCAACCACTCCTACAAAAATATGCCCGACTAAAATCAATATTTCCGGATCCCCCACTCTTGTGTTTTATACAACCTCCGAATCTAAGAAACATCATTGTCAGAAGCGCCCTGTCCTCTCCAGCAACAACAGGAACCTTTCCCTGCAACCAGAAAAGGTGCAAACCTGTCCATCTATAATGACAACGGACAAGATAAGGACTTCTGGGACAAATCAGGACTACAAGATCCCAGGTAAGTTCAGCTGCACCACAAGCAATGTGGTGTATTTAATTATATGTAACAAATGCCAACAGGTGGCATGTTCATAGGGGAGACCGGGCAAAAATTCAGAACAAGAATGAATTCTCATTGCCACACAATAAAAGAAAGGCGTATGGATCTACCTGTAGCAAAGCATTTTTGCAGCTCTGAGCACAACACTGAATCAGATATGAGGCTGCTCATTTTAAAGAGTACCGTATATACTCGCGTATAAGCCGAGTTTTTCAGCCCAAAAATTGGGCTGAAAAGTCCCCCCCTCGACTTATACGCGAGTCAATACGGTCCCCCTCAAAGTTTGGCGCCCCCACCTCACTTGATGGCCCCCCCCGCATGCAGCGCTGCGCATATACATTACCTGTCTAGCAGCTGTCACCCTCCGGTGGCGGATCGCGGCTCCTGGGCTCCGGCTTCCATCTTCCTCTCTGTCTTCCTTGTCACGTGACCGGCCGGCGTCACGATGACGTCATCGCGATGAGCCCGGCGGCCACAAAGCAGGAAGACAGAGAGGAAGATGGAGCCCGGAGCCCAGTAGCCGCGATCCGCCACCGGAGGGTGACAGCTGCTAGACAGGTAATGTATATGCGCAGCGCTGCATGCGGGGGGGCCAGCAAGTGAGGTGGGGGCGCCAAACTATGAGGGGGGCCCTGCTGGGGCCCTGTATACTACCACTGGGGCTGTATATACTACTGGGGCTGTATATACTACTGGGGCTGTATGTATACTACCACTGGGGCTGTATATACTACTGGGGCTGTTGTATACTACCACTGGGGCTGTATATACCTCTGGGGCTGCTGTATATACCTCTGGGGCTGCGTGTATATTACCACTGGGGCTGTATATACCACTGGGGCTGTATATACTACTGGGGCTGCGTGTATACTACCACTGGGGCTGTATATACTACTGGGGCTGCGTGTATACTACCACTGGGGCTGATGCTGTATACTACCACTGGGGCTGCTGTATATACCTCTGGGGCTGCTGTATACTACCACTGGGGCTGCTGCTGTATATACCACTGGGGCTGCTGCTGTAACACTGCTGGGGCCTGTATATACCACTGGGGAGGCTGCTGTATACCACACTGCTGGGGGCTGTATACCTGTGCTGGGGTCCACCCTCGGCTTATACACGAGTTAATAGATTTTCCCAAGTTTTGGGGGCAAAAGTAGGGGGGTCGGCTTATACACGGGTCGGCGTATATACGGTAACTTCAAATCTCAGAGAGAGAGAGGAATTTGGGAACACAAATTGATAACGACCTTTGACACAATCAAAACAGGATTAAATATTTCACATGGATTTATGGGATTTTATGTAAAATGAACGGACATTTGGGGATAGCAGATTCATGTATTTCTATATAAAATGAAAGTGCATTTGGAGACAGCTTGCAACACTGAAATCATAGGACTATGAACTCTTGACACTTCTGTGAACTGTCTCACTTAGAACTAAATATTTTCAGGTCTCCATGGGTTACTAACCATCTACCTAATACAATTGGTTCCACTTATCTTAGAAATCTGGTTTCTCTGTCCCTGCTCCTCCACCCCTCCCCTACTCCACTCTGCTTTGCGTCACCTGTCATATCCACCAGAGAATATAACACTGTTTTGCCTTCTTTTTTCTTTTTTTTTTTTTTTCTTTCTTTCAATTGCTTATGTATATATGTATGTGTCTTCAGAATTTGTGTCATTACTAGCCTGAAGAAGGGGCCGCAGCGTCTCGAAAGCTTGCTATGCTTACCATCTTTTCAGTTAGCCATTAAAAGGTATCAACCACTGAGGACTCTCAGATTGCAATATATTTTTCTATATATACCGTATATACTCGTGTATAAGCCGACCCGTGTATAAGCCGACCCCCTACTTTTGCCCCCAAAACCTGGGAAAACCTATTGACTAGTGTATACGCCAAGGGTGGACCCCAGCACAGGTATACAGCCCCCAGCAGTGTGGTATACAGGCCCCCCAGTGGTATACAGGCCTCCCCAGTGGTAGTATACAGCAGCTTCCCCAGTGGTAGTATACAGCAGCCTCCCCAGTGGTAGTATACAGGAGCCTCCCCAGTGGTATATACAGGCCCCAGCAGTATATACAGCAGCCCCAGTGGTATACAGCAGCCTCCCCAGTGGTATATACAGGCCCCAGCAGTATTACAGAAGCCTCCCCAGTGGTATATACAAGCCCCAGCAGTATATACAGCAGCCCAAGTGGTATACAGCAGCCGCCCCAGTGGTATATACAGGCCCCAGCAGTATATACAGCAGCCCCAGTGGTATACAGCAGCCTCCCCAGTGGTATATACAGGCCCCAGCAGTATTACAGCTGCCTCCCCAGTAGTATATACAAGCCCCAGCAGTATATACACCAGCCCAAGTGGTATACAGCAGCCTCCCCAGTGGTATATACAGGCCCCAGCAGTATATACAGCAGCCCCAGTGGTATACAGCAGCCTCCCCAGTGGTATATACAGGCCCCAGCAGTATTACAGCAGCCTCCCCAGTGGTATATACAGGCCCCAGCAGTATATACAGCAGCCCCAGTGGTATACAGCAGCCTCCCCAGTGGTATATACAGGCCCCAGCAGTATATACAGCAGCCTCAGTGGTATACAGCAGCCTCCCCAGTGGTATATACAGGCCCCAGCAGTATATACAGCAGCCCCAGTGGTATACAGCAGCCTCCCCAGTGGTATATACAGGCCCCAGCAGTATTACAGCAGCCTCCCCAGTGGTATATACAGGCCCCAGCAGTATATACAGCAGCCCCAGTGGTATACAGCAGCCTCCCCAGTGGTATATACAGGCCCCAGCAGTATTACAGCAGCCTCCCCAGTGGTATATACAGGCCCCAGCAGTATATACAGCAGCCCCAGTGGTATACAGCAGCCTCCCCAGTGGTATATACAGGCCCCAGCAGTAATACAGCAGCCTCCCCAGTGGTATATACAGGCCCCAGCAGTATATACAGCAGCCCCAGTGGTATACAGGCGCCCCCCCCCATCAGTGGTATACAGGGCCCCCCCTTGCTGCCGCACACCTGTAAAGTAATAGATCATTATACTTATCCCTGTCGCCGCTCTGTGGTTGTGAGAGTCACAACCACTATAAAAGCAGATCACGGCTGCTGCAGTCCCCAGCGTGGAGCATATAGAGTAGGGAGGGTGAAGGGTTAAAAATTGTGCTGCCGTATTCCATGAGACACCAAAGGGTGAATATAATATTTATTAGTCAATGTGTTTCAGGGCTCCCAGGCCCCTTCCACAAGACAAATCAATATCATATTGCCATGCTTCAGGCTAATAAATCAATATTATATTCACACTTTGGTGTCTCAGTTTTCAACCCTTCATCCTCACTACTTTAATGTTCTGAGTAATGACCTTTGGATTTTCATTGGCTGTAAGCAATAATCATCAACATTAACAGAAATAAACACATGAAATAGATCACTCGGTGTGTAATGACTCTATATATTATATGTGTTTCATTTTATGTATTGAATTACTGAAATTAATTAATTTTTGATGACATTCTAATTCACGGAGATGCACCTGTATTTACCGATTCGGCTTTCCCTTTAAATAGTATTTTTTTATTTTTTTTTCAAATCTGAATATGAGTGTAATTCCAGATCTGAGTTTTACATATGGTCTTCATCTTTCTATTTAGGGGATCGGTTTTAGATTTATTTTTACACAATATGGCATACATTAATTGAAGTAGTTAATGCACACTAAACAATCTGTTGAGTATATTGAAACCATCCATCAATCTCGACATGATGTAATATTTGGATGCGCTAAATGACAATGAGGAATTTTGAAGAAAAAAAAGTAGAAGTCAGGTTTAGCGAAATGTGCTATTCTATAAATGTTCCATATGGTCGGATATTATCTGGAGCTCACAATAACCATTTAGTATATTTCCACTGATATCAGACAAGTTACCGTAAGTAAAATACCGAAAAAGAAGACTGGGCGTTAGAACCCTCTCGGACAATGGACCTCATTTATCCAAATGGTCTAAAAGAACCAATCAGAGTTCAGCTTTAATTTTTTAGTCTCTAAATGACATTCCACAATTTTTGTGCTTTTGATCCACCCCCCTACTTCTAAAGGTACCGTCACACGCGTCAACATTGCATGCAATTTCACTTGCAATTTGTTGGTTACAGTGAAATCATGGACACATTGTTCCACTTGTACACGGCAACAATGTGTTCATGATTTCACTGCAACCAGTGAGTTGCAAGTGAGATTGCATGCAATGTTGCGACGTGTAAGGGTATCCTAAGAGCTAAGATAACGTTCCTCAATATTTCAGCCGACATGGCCATAGGAGATCTTGATTTTTTTTGTGCGACGAGTTGCAACCTTACTGAAAACTTAAGGTACCTTTACACGACGCAACATTGCATGCAATTTCACTTGCAACTTACTGGTTGCAGTGAAATCATGGACACATTGTCCTATTTTGTTGCTGTGTACAAATGGAACAATGTGTCCATGATTTCACTGCAACCAGTAAGTTGCAAGTGAAATTGCATGCAATGTTGCGACGTGTAAAGGCCACATCACACGTGGCGACATCGCCGCCGATTACATTGTCGGCGACATCGCCCCTGCGTCGCTTAATGTTAGGGTGCGATGGCGATGCCTTTTACTGGTCTGAAACCAGGCGGCCGATCTGGGGCGATGTGTCCACATCACTCCATGTAAACGGCCGCTGGCGAGCTGACAGGCGATGGGAGCCATAGGCTTCCATTGTACTGCATCACCCCTGAGGTTTTAAGACACCCTGGCGGCGATGCGGCCTCTCAGCTCTCTGGCACATCGCCAAAGATGTCTCCCCGTGTAAACGGAGGGCGGCGACGCTGGCGGGGCGCCAAAAATGTGCGCGCTCCCGCCCGTCGCCGCCAACATCTCCGGGGACATCGCCAGGTGTGACGGTACCCTAAAGGTACCTTTAGTAGTTCTGCCATTGATTTTGCATTCAGTTTATACAATGTTCTTTTATTCATTAGAAATGAACAGGGAATAGGATTTTTTACATCAGTGTGATTACCACAATACTAAATTTGTATATTTTTTAGATTATTTTAGTGGCTTATAAAAATTCTGAGCTAAAAAAAATTTTGTTTGTGTTTTCATTTTACAAGACCGGTAACTTTTTAATGTTTCAATCCATGGACCTATGGAATGGCTTTTTTTTTTCGTTCCAAACTGTAGTTTTTAAATTTAGCATTTTAGGGTACCTATGACATTTTGATCGGCGGCATGGTGGCTCACTGGTAGAACTGCAGCCTTGCAGCACTGGGGTCCTGGGTTCAATTCCCACCAAGGACAACATCTGTGAGGAGTTTGTATGTTCTCCCTGTGTTTGTGTGGGTTTCCTCCGGATTCTCCGGTTATTTCCAAACTCCAAAGACATACTGATAGGATATTTAGATTGTGAGCCTCAATGGGGATGGTGATGCAAATGTATGTAGAGAGCTATGGCATTAATAGCGCTATATAAATGAATAAATATTATTATATTATCACTCTGTCTTTTAATTTTAGGGAGTGGAGATGAAGTGAAGATACCGTTTGCCGTACAGCTTAACCCCTTAATGGCCAATGACGTACATATATGTTATTGGTCGTGTCCCCCAGATTGTTGCGGACTCACATGCTGAACCTTCATCAATCCCTGCACATGTTGGCTTATCTGATCAGATCCCTTCGCGCCTGCTAACTAGTTAAATCCCGCTGTCAATCTTTGACAGCGGGATTTAACATGCGCCTGTGGGATGTTCACCATTCCCTGCTCCTATTGGCATCCCTAGAACTTGATCGTGGGTTGACCGATTGGTTTTCATGACAGCTATGAGTCAGCTGATGACCCTTGTTTCTGTCATGATGTGTTTCCTGTGGATGCCGGCTCAGTACCGGCATTCATAAGAGATGATCATTTATGCTTTACAGAGCGGTGCAGTGGCTGCTTCAAGAACCCTAAGGAGACTAGTAAAAACAGTAAATCACAAGGTTTTAAAAATGTGAAAAAAGGAGCAAAAATTCAAAAGTTTATATATTTCCCCTATTGCCACACTGAAAAAAAAGAATTATGAAAAAATGAAAAAATACACAGATTTGGATTTACCGAGTTCACCTGCTCTATCAAAATATAAAATAAATTAATGTGATTGGTAAACAGTGTGAGAAAAAAATTAAAAATGCCAGAGTTACGTTTTTTTGGTCACTGTAAAATTGCAATAAAACGCCATTATGCAACAAAATAATATATGGTAATTAAAAATGTCAGCAAAGGGCGCAAAAATTAGCCATTACTGAGGCCGAGATCATGAAAAATAATAACTTTGTGGATCTCAGAGAATGGCGCCAAAGCCACTATTTATTGGGGGACAAGTATCTGAATTTTTTTCACCATATTATTGCCATCACTATACATATTTGGTATCTACAAACTCATACTGACCTAGAGAATCACACTGCCAGGTCAGTTTTATGATATAATGAACATTGTTCTGCCCATTCATAAGCAGCTAAGAAAATATTCATAGGGTTATACTAGAGTTATAGTACTTATGACCTGTAGAGGTCATTAGTTGCCTGTTTATGTCGTTTAGATGTTAAACATGATCTAGCAGAGCTCTTAGTCTGTCCCCTTTAAGAATAGTGCCAAGGGACCGTCCCCCTCCTTATTCCGGGAGAAAGAGATCCTTGTAGTCAGTTTCCCAGTTCTTCATTGAGAAGATAAGACGTGTGTTTCTGGCTCTCCATTCTTTACAACTTTCCTCTCGTCAGATGTTTCCAGTAAGAGCAATGCAGTTACATGTTTTGTGTAGAATCTGTGTGAATAGCTTATAATCCAGCTGTTAGTACAGAGAGAACTGTGTGGTAGGAGATGTGTTATAACCTGTAATTCTTCATGCTAGCATGTTTGCATTGTATGTAGATAAAGGTATTTCTGTATAGAATACTGTAAAGTGAAGTGCATTGTGCTCTGAGATACACTATTTGAGTTAATGCCTTTTGCTCTGCATGCAGATAGATGCATTCTGTATAGCCTACTGCAGTGATCTTTACCCTAGTTACTCATGTTGACTGTAACCTGCGTTATCACTGTGTTAGTGCTAGTTTCTTTAATGCACCCGTACTGACTGATTATTGTGTACTAATTATAGTTTTTACCACACATTATCGTTCGCGCAATTAAGTTCATCATCTCAATAAATATAGACTCCAGAAATCCTACAGTCTGTTCCTTGGGGAAGTGAACGAGGGTTAAGCTGTATGCGAGATATCCTCAGCTCCACATGTGGAAGAAAGCAGAACAAACATGGCGAATAAAACAACAACAAAAATTGCCATTTTTTGCACTTGAAAGTGTTTCCTGTTTTCCTGTACACTATATGGTAAAATAAATGATTTCATTCAAAAGTACAACTTATCTAGCGAAAAACAAGAAAACAAGCCTGCATATGTCGATATTGCTGGAAAAGTAAAAAAAAAGTTATGGCTGATGGAAGAAGACAAGAAAAAATGAAAACAAAAGATCCCCTGAAGGTGAAGGGGTTAATCAATTTCACATTTTGGTAGCTTTGATTTGGATTTGTAGATACCGAATATACTTTTTTTTGCCTTATTTTTGGATGTGGAAATGGTGGGTGATTAACAATTTTTAATATGTTTAACATATTTTGTTAAACTTCTTTTAAATTTCTTTTTTGTTAGAAGACTTAAACCCAAGATCATATGATTATCATATATACTAAAATACTGTGTCCTCTTTGTATGAAGATGGCAGCAACAGTATATTTACAGCTGGCATGGAAACCCATTGGACCCCTATGTAAGTGTAGCGTCAGTTAGAACTGCTGATCCCTGGGTGCATGGACGAAGGCTGGTAACCAAACACAAGTCCAAGGAAGGGTAGAATCCAGGATATCTGACTTTCCATAAAATCATTCCTTTTTGGAATCAATCCTTAAAGCATGGGGTCTGCAATGCTAGGATAACTGATGCTTTAATTCATGTTTTAAGAATTCGATTCGATTTTAAGATTCGAATAAAGAATAATTTTATGGAAAGTCAGATGTCCTGGATTCTATCCTCCCTTAGGTTGGTTTCACACTACCATTTTTTTGAATCCGGGAGGATGCAGGTTTTACCAGATTCCCCCACAATTGTATAATGTGATGCAACTGGATGCACCCACACCGGTATTACCACTGATCCATCTCACAGATCAATGATAATATCGGTGAATGAGTATAATGAGCATCCCATTGCATCAGGTTGTGTACCTTTTTTTGCTGGATCCGGTTAAAAATCAGACACCCCTCTGGGGGAGTGTCGTTTAAACTGGGTTCTGGGCATGCTCATTCTAAAAACCTAGATCAGGCATCCAGATGCAATGGGATCCAGATTCCAATGGATCCGGGTTTCATGGAGCCACATTCTAATGGAACACATAGAGCCCCAGATAGGGGTGTTCACAGTTTTGAAACGGAGACCAAAACCACTTCAAAATACAATTTTGGTCTCAGGGAAAAAACTGAGGGAAGACCCGTATAGAGTTGGATGCACCCGCAAGTTCCTGCAGTCCTGTTGAAAGCCAAAAGGGCCGAAAACAGATGTGGGTGTATCCAGTATGAGCTGGATTCACATGGATACCAAACACCAGTAGTGAGTAGTTGAGATTAGTATGATTCCTCTCTGGGATCACTATTAGATCTAATATAATTAACTCACAGGGGTCCTTCATTACATATGTAACGTATATGACATAAAACGCTAATCTCATGTGGCTGACAGCATACAATGACTAAGGTTCTACATCTGAAACGTGTTTGAAGAAGTTATTTTACCACATATGAACCAATCGGTTCATTTAAAAAATTTGGAATAAAGGATTCATTTTTTTATGAAGCCTATATGTGGGATCTCTTTGAAATCAGAACGTAAAACATGTGTAAGACGAATATCTCCCCACCTCTACAGAGGATTATTTTATGTCACAGTATAGGCAATCCTTACCTGAGCAGTGTCCTGCGAATTACTCTTGATAGGTAAAGTCACCTTTTCCCAATTGTTACCAGTACGGTCAGTGATCTCGTCCAGCAGTTCCAATTCTTGATTAAATGTTTTTTTGAATATCGATATTTTGGAGGATCCCCACATCTGGTACCAAAACTGTATCTGAAATATGATGTAATTAGGCTGATCAATTACATAGCTAAATAATACACTACTGAAATTCATGCATAAGAAAACATGAAGTACACTAATTTTTTTCGCATTCTTTTTAACTACAATAAGGCCCCTTTCACATCTGCAGTGAGTGTAATTCCCGGCAGATGTTGCGCATCTGCCAGATCTGTCACGAAACGGCCGACTTGCGGCACCGATCCAGCAAGCCCCATTTATTCTCTATGGGGCTTGCGGTTGGGTGCAAGTGCGGTATTGCGGAATCCAACAGATTGGGCATTTGCAGCTGCGCAAAAAAGACGCTGCTAGCAGTGGTTTTTTTTGCAGTGCCGCAAGTGCTGGATTTGGCAATACACCCAACCACGAGCCCCATAGAGAATGAATGGGGCTTGCCGGATCGGTGCCGCAAGTCGGCCGTTTCGCGTCAGATTGCTTTTGGACAAGACAGGGTGCACCACAATAATGTTTTATATTTTATAAGGGTGGGTGAAAAAACACTAGAAGGAGAAAAAAAATTTAAAAAAAACTACCAAAAAAACCCGCTAAAATCTAATAACCTTTGCACTCTGCAGGACACAGCAGGCCTCAATGAAAAGTAACACAAGTGCAAAATACTGATGCAACAATCATTCTCAACCTGCCATGACATGGGGGAGGTAATTAGTGGTATATATATATATATATATATATGCACAAGGTTTCCATAGGGCGTCAGTAACACAGGTACGTGCAATGCAAAGTGTGCTCTTAATACCTTATGTGGAACATAGCAACAGTAGAAAAAGACAAGGCAAAATTACTGGAGCAAACCTCAAGTGTGGAGTGGTCTGCTCCAGTAATTGTGCCTTGTCTTTTCTACTGTTGCCACTTGCTTTTGGGTACGCTGATTAACCTCTTGTTTATTCACTACACTGATTCCAACAAACAGTCACCAGTGCCCACTTCTGTGACAGCATCTGCGATTGGCTGCGGCGCTGCGACCATTGTTCTGACAAAGTGATTACCATATACCAGATGAAACAGCTATTCTCCATGGATCTGCCTAAGGCAGAAAGCAAACACCAACACCAGATCCAGGGGGCCAAATTCTGGGTTGACCCAGAGGGTCCTGCCAATTCAAAATAGGATAGCAGTTCCTGTTTTCTCTTACCAGCTCTTATTTTCTTGAGGACTCTTGTGCCGAGACTATACCACAGGTCCTTTTTGTTAACTAGGTCCTCAAAAAATATCGCTAATTACTATTATGATCTTCCATAACTTTAAGGGGACCTTAGAGCAGTCTTTAGCTTGGCCACTAGATGGTCATACACATACAATTAGACTAATCAACTCTAGACATAAATGCATAATACAAATTCACCGTATTCTCCCAAGGGGAAATAAACCAACCTTTACACCCCTCAGTGGGCACTCACCCTAAGAGTTTTATTTAATATTTTTCATTGGCATTTTTCATATGGCTGAACATAAGAACAGCAAGTCATTTTATCTTTAGAGATGAAAAGGAAGATTTTTTGAGTGATTTGTGAGTAATTTTCCATCATTTTTCATAGAAGAGTCGATCAAAAAACATAAGAGAAGTAGAGTGTGACCATACCTAGGGCCTCGTGCACATGTGTAAGAGGGTCTAGAGTGCTGTAACCTGGCTTCAAAGGGGTACATTGTGTTTGTGTTTACATTATAAAATTATGTATTTAGTGATGTGTGAGAAGCCACCAAGGGAACACTGCTCCCTGGTCCACTGTAGTTATGTAAGGTTATTATTAATACTTATTGATACTTCTTATGGGTGGAATCCAGTCTATAAGGGTACCATCACACCTGGTGACATCGCCGGAGATATCAGTGGCGACGGGCAGGAGTGCGCACATTCTTGGCGCCTCGCCGTCGCATGTTTACATGTGTCGATACCTCCGGCGACGCACCGATAATCTGACAGGAGGCATCGTCGCTGGGGTGTCCACAACCCCTAGCGGCAATTCTGTTACATGGGAGCCTATGGCTCCCATCGCCTGTCAGATCGCCGTCCCCCTGTTACATGGGCGATGTGTACACATTGCCCCAGAGTGCTCGCCTGGTTTCAGAGCACTGTTGAGAAACCAGATGACCACTCAAAGGCGTCACCATTGCCTATTTAGATTAGGTGACGCACAGGCCATGTCGGCGGCGATAGGCCACGCCCCTGCATCACCTATAAAATTGCCGCCGATATGGCCTCGTGTGACGGTACTCTAAAAAGAGCTTTCATTGACCTATGATTCAGAATGTGGAGCAGAATGCAAAATATGTGCGCTTGTTCTGGAAGCTGTTTTCTTTTATGCCAGTTCTGTGGACTTCAGCATAGACTTGGGCAAATGGATCCCCACAGTGCAAGCAATGAAGAAACTTTGTCTAGAGGTGGCCATGATTGTTCCTTTGGGAAGGATCCCTGTGAGTGCAATAGAGCTATAGACAATATACACTGCGTAAATTCACGGCAGGTTATATTGATATAGAGGGACGACAGTTTAGAGTTACCGAGAAGAGGGGAGCAATCTGCAGCAAATTGTACCTATGTAAATAGTCCCAATAGAGTAACATTTAAGCTGTGTGCACATGTTTCACGATACTGTTGAAGAAAATAACTGTTTTCAAGCATTATTGACTCTTTGCCTGCCTTGATTCTCAATGAGGGCAATAGTGAACTCAACTTTTGCCCTTAGGGCTGGGGTAAGCTCAGGAAATCCGGGGCAGCTCTGCAGATACTGCCCTGCCTCACCGTCGACTACTGGGGACCCTATGGCCGGCAACTCAACACATGTTGTGTTTTTGTTTCATTTTTTTACCTCAGTATTTGTAGCCAAAACCAGGAGTTGAACAATGACAGGAAAAGTATAATAGACACACATCACCACTTCTGTATTATCACCCACTCCTGGTTTTGACTTCAAATGCTAAGGTAAAAAAATCACCAAATACTCATCGTGTGCATGTAGCCTACAAGGGGTTATCCGGGATTTAGTCCCCCAAAAAAGGTGCCTAAGCACTAACAGGTAGTTGCCACCTACCTGCCTGTTGTGCCCGGCATCATTCACCACCGTTCATCTCCGACACGGACCGGTCTGAGACCGCTTCTGTCAGTGATTTTGTTGCTTCCGCTAACATCACGTCAATAGAGTGGAGGCTTCTCCCCTCAGGTGACGGGCGTCATAGCCGACATCACGCTGATTGACAGCCAGCTCCCCCAATCAGGTAGCCGGAGCCAGCTGTGAATTAGCAGGAGGTCGATTGTCCCACCCGTTCCAAAGAGCAGAGCGGAAGAGCCGACGCTGCTTTGTTTACCCTGCAATGCTATCCCCGGCAGGAGAGGTCTGTGCCCCCTTTGTGGTGCGGGTGAACAGCGATGACTGGTGCTGGGAACAACAGGCAGGTAGGGTAGGTGGCAGTTACCTGCCTCTTAATGCTTAGGCATGTTTTTTTATAACAATCCTGTATAATCCCTTTAAGGCCCCGCTTTGATCAGAGTTAAATAGGCCTGTGATATCCTAGATATTAGACAGAAATACGTGTTTCTGGAATGTTTCATCAGACTCCATTATTTCTTGGGGAAATATATTTCCATCCCAAATCCTGTACTCTGCCTTTGTGTATAAACCGATAATCTATTTTCCTGCTAATAAGTGAAAAATCATATTTAGTTTTGTCTGTAAATCAATTCTGGGCTCTTTATATTTAATCAGAGCACAAGTGATCACAGCATGAAAGGATACAAGCATCCGTCAACCCGGAATACTTTCTGAGAATCTAAATACGGGTGAGCATGACGGGATTGAGCAATTTAAATAAACAGTAGGGATTTTCCTGCTCTGTCAAGAACGCTGCGATTTTGCTGGATGAATATTTTCAATTATTCATTCTGAAATAAAGAAGTTACATTTATTCTCCAGCGCTAACAATCTGCATAAGCCGCCCTTCCCGGGTCTCCTATTTTACATTTTCATTGAAATCAGAGTTTTCCCTGTGCCGGATTGCGCCTCCCTAATTCACAAGGCAACAACATCTCCTGTTCTTTAAAGAGCATTAGAAACAATAATGGCAGAAGAGATTCCCAACAGCGATTACTAATCGTAGAACAGTTGCCTTTAATCACTTCATGAACACTGATGTACGGTACTTACTCAATAGAGACTTCAGAGATCTTAAAGGAAAATTCCATTTAAAGGCATATATTACGCTCCCATGTAGCTGCGCTTTTGGTTGAATTTCCTTGTGTTGAGTTTTACAATAGGATTTTTATAATAAGTTTACTCGATCGTTGTTCAAAGGATTCCCCTCGGATTGACATCACTAGTCTGCGGATCGCTACTGATGGGATTAAAGGGTTGGGATCAGACCTATTCCTCACTGCCACTCTTTAACAATTATGCCAGTGACTACAAACTAAGTACCACATACCTGTACAGAGTTTCAAAGTCTACCACCCCCTCCCACCATAATAACGTGAATGAAATTCATGTAGAGGTGATTAATACATTAATTGCAAGTTATACACTCATATTAACTCCCACGGAAAACTAAGGTCAATTTAACAACAAACACCCATGACCCAACTGATTCCTGTAGTACAGTGTAAGGTTTCAAGCTGTGTAGTTCCTAGTGGTTCCTGCACAGAATGGGACAACCCTAGCTATATGACTAGGAGATAACAAATTGGACCTGACGTCCTAGCCAGCCTTCGAGTGTTCCTCATACCTGCTAAGGAACCAGGTGAAAGGAGAAGAGCTTTACCCTGAATCAGGAATGTCTGCAGAGATAAAAAGGATCCTCAAGTGAAAAAACATAAACCCATGAAAACAATGTGGCTAGAAAGAAATATCTCCTAGCTAAAGAAAGGAGTAGGACATATAGAAGAAACAGCAGAGATAAATAATCTAGCAGATCTATATCTGACTGTCATAAATTCAGTGTCACATCGCCATTGGACTCGGTGGCCGGTGTTCCTGCCTCGGCCGCTGGGAGGAGCCGGATTCCTTCGGCTGGTGGCACCGCTGACAGGAGGGCCTTGTCCTCATATGGAACTGCTCCCGCGACGTCTGCCTCTGTCGCTGAGCGCCGCTGTGCTTCCCCTCTGGGTGGTGTTGGTCGCAGAGGAGCGGGCCCTGCAGAGGTGTCCGTTAGGCGCCGCCTGCGTTCTTCTGTCAGAGGTGGCGTGGGTGGAGCCAGTCGTGCATCTCCATCTGGCCTGGATCTAGGGGCGGTCCAGATGAGGTCATCAGGCTGTGAGCACCAGCCTATGGGAGGTAACCGCGCCCTTCAAATACATTGGAGCCTGTCTTGCAGGCCGCCAGATATAGTTTTGGTTCCCCAGTGATAGTGTATGTTTAGTTTCGTGTCTGACCTTGCCTGGATTTCTGACTCTGCCTCTGCCTATTGATTTTGTACCTCAGCTGCCCTCTTGGTTTTGCCCTTGACCTTTGCCTGGATTTTTGACTCTGCTACTGCCTGACGATTTTGTACCTTCGCTCCCTCTCGGTTTTGACTCGGACATCTGACTTCGTTTTTCGGGTCTTGATTTTCCCTGGCGACCTCCCCGGCTCTGTTGCTCATAATAGGCAGCTACCCCCTGGGCTCCGCTGTAATTCCAGATCCCTGTATAGGGGTTAAGGGTGCTGCCTACCAGCAGCTCGGCCTCACAGCGGATGGTCGTCACATTATATCTGGCCATACCATTCTTTATATATATAGACTATATATAAAGCATTCCTTTTACCTTTTTTTTTCTTTTCCTCTCCTTTTCCCAATGGTTTTTTTTTTCTTTTCTCTGAGCTGTGTCTGCTGATTGCTCCCTCAAAGCACCTGTGTCTAGCTTCTCAGTCCTGTGGAGGAACACTCCCATCATCTCATTCAAACATGCTGTACAAGCCAGAAGCTGGAGTCCTCTGCAGGAACACTGGAGATCAGGAGGCCTCGTTTCCTGGATGTCAGCACCTGGGTGGCTCTGGCTCTGCCTGCCCGGGTGCACAGGTATTGCCAGCGGATGCTGCCAAAGTTTTATTACCTATTTCGTTATCTTACCTTAAGAAATCTGTGTGTTTAGAGGCTTATGTTGACAGTGGTTCAGAGGGGAATTTCATAGATCTCCAGGTAGCGAGAACTCTTGGTGTACCACTGCTAAGGCTTAATGCCCCCATTAGAACCACTGCAGTTAATGGCACTCCCCTCATCCAGGGTGGAGTGGAATTTGTCACTGAGGAAGTGTCAATGCTGGTGGGGTCTTTACATGCTGAAAATGTGTCATTTTTTGCTATCAATAATTTATCATCTGCAGTAATCCTGGGCATGCCATGGTTACGTAAACATAACCCAGTCATAGACTGGCACTTGGGTGACATCGTGCGCTGGAGTCCAAAGTGTCAGGATAACTGTATCTCGCTATCTGTAAACCAAGTGAAGGTCAAGTCTCCTCCCTTTGTACCATATGCCTTTAGAGATTTTGAGGATGTGTTTTCTATTCAGGAATCAGAGAAATTACCCCCTCACAGAAAGTATGATTGCGCCATAGATTTGATACCTGCTTCTCGTCTCCCAAAGGGGAGAATATTTAACCTTTCTGGTCCAGAACGTCAGGCCATGAATGATTACATAGCAGACAGTCTGAGAAAAGGGTATATTAGACCGTCCACCTCACCAGTAGGAGCTGGTTTCTTTTTTGTGGGAAAGAAAGATGGCGGCCTCAGACCTTGCATTGATTACCGCGAATTAAACGCGATCACTGTGAAAAACCAGTATCCTCTTCCACTCATCCCTGATCTTTATAATCAGCTGTTGGGAGCCAAATATTTCACCAAACTGGACCTCAGGGGAGCATATAACCTGGTCCGTATAAAAGAAGGCGATGAGTGGAAGACCGCGTTCAATACTCCTCTCGGCCATTTTGAGTATCTTGTAATGCCGTTCGGGTTAAGTAACGCACCTGCAGTGTTTCAGAATTTTGTCAATGATATTTTCAGAGATATCAGTGGTGTATATGTGGTCGTGTATTTGGATGACATTCTGTTTTTTTCTCCCGGTCTTTGGTCACACGTCCGACATGTCCGTACTGTACTCCAGAGACTCAGAGAGCATTCTCTATTCGCCAAATTAGAGAAATGTGTCTTCATGGAGGAAGAGATAAATTTTTTGGGGTATATCATATCGGCTAAAGGTTTTCGCATGGATCCTTCCAAAATTAAACCCATTAAGGAATGGGTACAACCCAAGTCTCTGAAGGCACTGCAGCGATTCTTGGGTTTCGCTAACTATTATCGTAAATTTATTAAAGGGTTTTCAGAGATAGCCAAACCTCTCACTGATTTGACACGTAAAGGGGCGGATGTGGTTAATTGGAAGCCTGAAGCCATTCATGCGTTTTCTAAGTTAAAAGAATGTTTCTCTGCGGATCCAATATTGGTGCAGCCTGATTTGGACCGCCCCTTCATTGTAGAGGTAGATGCCTCTGAAGTTGGAGTGGGAGCGGTGCTATCACAAGGCACTGCATCCCTCACTCAGCTTCGTCCGTGTGCCTTCTTTTCCCGAAAATTTTCCTCTACAGAGATGAATTATGATGTAGGTAATCGGGAATTGTTGGCAATCAAATGGGCCCTCGAGGAATGGCGCCACTTCCTCGAAGGCGCCAAACATAGGATTACCGTAATTACTGATCACAAAAATCTAACCTATTTGGAGTCAGCGAAAAGACTGAATCCTAGACAGGCTAGATGGGCCTTGTTCTTCTCCAGATTCGATTTTGTGATCACTTTCAGACCGGGTACTAAAAATGTGAGGGCTGATGCCCTGTCTCGAAGTTTTTGCCCCTTACAAGTCGAGGACGTGGAACCGACTCCCATTTTAGCCAAGGGAATTGTTGTCTCGGCTGTGTCTTTGGATCTTCTGGAAGAGATTCGTAGATCTCCAGAACAGGCCCCTGACACTACTCCTGCCCAGAAACTATTTGTCCCTACCAAATTCCGCCTCCAAGTCCTTAAGGAATCTCATGATTCTGTCCTCGCAGGGCATCCTGGTATCAATAACACCATCAGACTTGTAACCAGGAGTTTGTGGTGGCCAACCATAGTAAAGGACTGTAAGGAATATGTACTGGCTTGTGAAACCTGTGCTCGCGCCAAGTCTCCCCGCAACCGCCCTGCCGGGTTGCTCCAGTCCTTGCCCACCCCTGAGGGTCCTTGGACTCATATCTCCATGGATTTTATTACTGACCTGCCACTCTCAGAAGGGAAGACTTGTATCTGGGTAGTGGTAGACAGATTCAGCAAGCAGTGTCATTTTTTTCCGCTGTCCGGGTTACCTAATTCCGAGACCCTGAGCAAAGTATTCATTAATCATGTTGTGCGATTGCATGGTGTTCCTGTGAATATTGTTTCTGACAGGGGCACCCAGTTCGTTTCTAAGTTTTGGAGGGCATTCTGTAAACGGATTGGAATTGACTATTCCTTTTCTTCTGCCTATCACCCTGAAACCAATGGTCAAACCGAGCGCGCAAATCAAGCTCTCGAACAGTATCTACGTTGTTATGTCTCTGAGCGTCAATCTGATTGGGTGGAACACCTGCCACTAGCAGAATTTGCCATGAATAACCAGTACCAGAAATCCATCAAGGCCACCCCTTTCTACTGTAATCATGGGCTGCACCCGCGCTTTTGTTCATTTTCTTCTAGGCTTTCTGACGTCCCTGGGGTAGAAAGGTCCGTAGATCAGTTAAAGACTATCTGGTCTGAAGTGAACAAAAACTTAAAGGGGGCTCAGACTAGGCAGGCGTCTTCTGCTAATAAACGGCGCTCCAAGGGTTCGGACCTGGGAGTTGGGGACAAAGTTTGGTTGTCTACGAAAAATATCAAGCTCAAAGTGCCGTCTGCCAAACTAGGTCCAGGTTTATTGGTCCGTATGAAATAATTGACGTGATTAACCCAGTAGCCTTTCGTCTGAAGCTCCCTCAATCATTCAAACTGCCCAATGTATTCCATAAATCCCTTCTCAAATTGTACCGATCTCCGATTCGTCCTGTCCGGTCCCCTCCTCCTCCGGTCTTGGTCGGGGGTGCCGTGGAATACGAAGTTCAACGGATCCTTGATTCCCGTTTAGTGAGAGGATCCGTGCAGTATCTGGTACATTGGAAGGGCTATGGTCCGGAGGAGAGGTCCTGGGTGCCTGCCAGTAATATCCATGCCAAGGGTTTGATCAGGAAGTTTCATCTTCTTCATCCCAATAAACCGGGTTTTGTGGGTCCGGAGGCCCCTCGTAGAGGGGGGGGTACTGTCACATCGCCATTGGACTCGGTGGCCGGTGTTCCTGCCTCAGCCGCTGGGAGGAGCCGGATTCCTTCAGCTGGTGGCACCGGTGACAGGAGGGCCTTGTCCTCATATGGAACTGCTCCCGCGACGTCTGCCTCTGTCGCTGAGCGCCGCTGTGCTTCCCCTCTGGGTGGTGTTGGTCGCAGAGGAGCGGGCCCTGCAGAGGTGTCCGTTAGGCGCAGCCTGCGTTCTTCTGTCAGAGGTGGCGTGGGTGGAGCCAGTCGTGCATCTCCATCTGGCCTGGATCTAGGGGCGGTCCGGATGAGGTCATCAGGCTGTGAGCTCCAGCCTATGGGAGGTAACCGCGCCCTTCAAATACATTGGAGCCTGTCTTGCAGGCCGCCAGATATAGTTTTGGTTCCCCAGTGATAGTGTATGTTTAGTTTCGTGTCTGACCTTGCCTGGATTTCTGACTCTGCCTCTGCCTATTGATTTTGTACCTCAGCTGCCCTCTTGGTTTTGCCCTTGACCTTTGCCTGGATTTTTGACTCTGCTACTGCCTGACGATTTTGTACCTTCGCTCCCTCTCGGTTTTGACTCGGACATCTGACTTCGTTTTTCGGGTCTTGATTTTCCCTGGCGACCTCCCCGGCTCTGTTGCTCATAATAGGCAGCTACCCCCTGGGCTCCGCTGTAATTCCAGATCCCTGTATAGGGGTTAAGGGTCTCGGGGTTTCTCGGGGTGCTGCCTACCAGCAGCTCGGCCTCACAGCGGATGGTCGTCACATTCAGAGGCAGTATGGCTGTAACTCCGAGTAGGATCCACAAAAAATATCACCAGCAGGAAACATCAGCCAGGGGAAGGTATAAATAGTTTAGTCTGCCCTATCAGCAAGAGATGATTTAAACTAACAAACAGAAACACCTGTTGTCCAAAGAGAAATTAAACAAGTACAACAGATAATAAGAGCCCAGAAAAAACAGAAGCCACTGTGGCTCAAAAGAGAAAGAAGCAAATCCCACAACACATTGCTAAAAATTTCAAATCTTAAGGCATAACACCACAAAGCATGGGCCCATACAATGCCAAAGAATGTATTGAGGGTCTTTTTCTTCACAGATTCAATGATAATCAGTATAATTATTATCATATCAATTTTTTTTGTATAGCATTAAGGTGGAGATCGAAATCCATTTGTCTGTAATTCAGGTCCGTCTCTAATCACCCTTATTCTAAGTATATTTCCATAATGTTGGACTGGATTGCCCCCTTGGTAATTTTGCACATTTGTCTTTTTCTGGCATTCTTCAATCTGTATATGGCCATATTACTATAGAATCTATTGCTTTATAATTTTTTTGCAGCTATATGATGTGTATGGTGTACTGGGGGTTAAACAAGGAATTGGGTGGGAGAGTGACGTGAGAGCCAGAGTCAGAGATAATGGGCCACAGACTTATGAGGTTAGTGATGTAACCCATTTGTTATGTCTGAGCACAGCTTGTACTTAGTTATAATTTCATGGTTGCAAGAAAAGAAACATCATGAACAGGCGTTACAGAGGTGAGAATGCCTGTGTGACTGTCCCAGGTGGAAGATACCATAAGGAAAGAAGGAGAAAATGACCCTTTGCCTGATTGGGTAAGAATGAACATCACTGAGAAGCCATTAGATTAGGTCATAGAGAAAAGAGGTCCAAAGTGTTGGATTGCAAGAGAAGGTCTTGTACATACTGGAGGCATCCATGTTTGTGGGGGGGGAACTGAGCTCAGTTGCACACTGGGATAACTGAAAAGAAGTATGTACAAAGCGACTGTATCCAAAGAGACTGCAATATTGGGTTTTGAATGCAGAGGAGCAAGATATGTATTTGAAGTTTTATTCCTAATAAAATGTTTATTTTATGTGTTTTTGCCTTCTTTACTATTTACTTGAGATTCCTAATGGCGTGGTCCAACATTGGCCCAACATTATGAATCTCGGGATAATACCAGCTGTCAATACAAAGCTGGCATTAACCCCTTATTACCCAGTTTTCCACCACACCAGGCAACTTGGAAGAGCCGGGTATAGTGCCAGGAATTGGCGCTTCTTATGAATTTCTTAGGTGGCTTCGGGTTGCTATTCTATAATGTGGGGGAGTCCTATAATGATGAGCCCCCACCATGCTAAGAATACCAGCCCTCAGCTGCATAGTTTTACCTTAACTGGCAATTAAAAATAGGGCAGCTGAGGGTGGCAGCTCACAGCTATCTGATTTATCTGTGCTGAAACTAAAAAATACAGTGAAGTCCTACGAGTTTTTATTAAATTATTTATTTATTTTACAAACTACAATGGCAGACTGGTTGCTATACACTAAAGTGTATGGCACCAGAGCACAGACACTGTCCGGATTGTGGCAATGCAGTCTGATTGGAATAGCTAATCAGAGACGCTCTCACAGAGAGTGAGCATCTGTGATTGGCTGTTGCTGGTCAGTGCAGTAAATATGCATGAAGCTTAAAGGGCGGCCCCGGAAGCAGCAGCGGGACACTGGAAAGCTCGATCAAACTATGTTAGCATCTATCTATCCTATCTATTTATCTGTTTGTTTATCTATTCTAACTTTACAGTGGGAAAGTCTGTCTTGCTGCCCCCTCTGTTCATCACTGTAACCCTTACCTTCAATAAAACCTGCACAAGGAAGATCTGGTGAGTGCTGCTTTCTCTTTTATTTACGGATTACAAATGGGCTTTGCAATGCACCACAATTGTTCCAGCTGTCTCTGAAGGGATTAGAATGAGGGGCCTGTATTAGGCCATTATCATACGGTATATTGTGTGGTGCCTGGTATACCTAATTCATTTATCTATCTGTTTATCTATCTGTTTATCTATTCTACCTTTACAGCGGGAAAGACCATGTTAAAAAAGCATGTCATATGGAGGTTATATTTATGACAAGCGCATGACATACAGTTGCTAGGTGCAGGAAAAACATGCACTGGCATGTCATACACGTCATATGGGTGTCAAAATGCATGACCCCCGCATGACACTCTACTGCTTTCATCGCCGAGATCCGCGGTGAGAAAAGATCCACAGATGTGAGGGAACCCTTAAAGTAAGGAAGGCTGGAGATAACTGCCTATCAGGGACTATACTGTCCTACAAGGTACAGATAACGCATTTCTAAAAGGGAACCTAATAAAGCATCACTGGGAAGTGATAAAATCCAAGTTATCAAACATTCAGAAGTTTTGGAATATTTTCAATTTACCCATAAGGAGAACTGGTAAGGTTAGTGAGAGAAGGACTAAAAGATATCTCATACCTGAGATATGAACTTATATTCTGTCCAGCGCTGCCTTCTATTGAGTCTGGAGGCTGGTATATGGTCCAGATGTATAAAGTCCTTGCTGTCCCCTGGCTTTAAAACCCGCCCTGCAATTTGAAAATTCCCGCCCCTCCTCTGGCCGGCTTTTGAGTGACAGGGGCACTCGCGCCTGCGCAGTGGAGCCGCTGTAGCAGGTGACCGTAGCTTCTCCATTAAAATGCAGAAGTCTCGATAGACTTCACAAATCTTGCGAGACGTTGGCACTATCTTCAATGGAGGAGCACGGTCACCTGTTCAAGTAGCCAGTTAGAAGCGGGAATTTTTAAATTGCAGGGCAGGTTTTACAGCCAGGGGGCAGCAAGGACTCTACACATCTAGAACATATACCAGCCTCCCGGACTTAATATGAGGCAGCGCTGTACAGAATATAAGTTCATATGTCAGGTATGAGGGGCATGTCTGGGCACATAGAGGGGTTATAAGAGCCTCATTTACCACGTATATTGGAAGGTAGGCACCTTCAGGGCTATTGGTCCTTCTTATTGCTCCATACAAACAGACCGCTGTCTTATCCCCAGCCACCTGGTGGTGCTACGCCTGCATCAGCCAGTCAAGCATTTACAGTCCAAGTATAGAAAACAAATAGGCGGCACTCACCGTATGTTCGTAGGTGCTTTCTTTATTGAAGAGGTGCGGGGAGGGGGTGCATGAAGGTACAGACAACAGGTCCTGTTTCGCGGTTTATCCGCTTCTACAGGACCTGTAGAACCGTATGTTCGTAGGTGCTTTCTTTATTGAAGAGGTGCGGGGAGGGGGTGCATGAAGGTACAGACAACAGGTCCTGTTTCGCGGTTTATCCGCTTCTACAGGACCTGTAGAAGCGGATAAACCGCGAAACAGGACCTGTTGTCTGTACCTTCATGCACCCCCTCCCCGCACCTCTTCAATAAAGAAAGCACCTACGAACATACGGTGAGTGCCGCCTATTTGTTTTCTATACTTGGACTGTAAGAACCTCATTTACATTGTGTGTAAGCTGGTGGGCACAGTTTAAAATGCCCAAAGGGGGTGACAGGTTCCCTTTAACATAACTCACTAAGGTATAAGATTTCTCAGAAATGCAGGTGGCATTGGGTATCTTTTAGTCCTTCTCTCACTAACCTTACCAGTTCTCCTTATGGGTAAATTGAAAATATTCTAAAACTTCTGAATGTTTGATAACTTGGATTTTATCACTTCCCAGTGATGCTTTATTAAGTTCATTTTATCGCAAAAAAGACCTCTAAAATCTACAGAGAAGAAGAAAATAAATACCTAAAGGTAAGAACCTCCCTGGTCTGCGGCTCCTTCACTCTTTAATAGATGGAGAGACCAGAGGAAATAAATTATCTCAGATATTCTAGGAAAACCTGAGGCACAAATTTATCAAGTGTTTTACTGCATCTGGTGTGAGATAATGATCTCGTTGGGTGATGTTATTTTATGGGGGTGGTTCATCAAGTCATGCGTCATCCTGGACACGTTCGTAAATCAACCTCCTAGAATGGTGTTGGGTGGTGATAATTTATCTTTTATGAGGCGATGTAATCATTCTGATTGATAAAATCCTAAGTGAATGCAAAGTGTTTCTGTAGCGATGTGACCTGTAAGATATATGCAAAACATATATAACAGCATAATATAGGTAATATAAAGAAATCATAATATTAAACATATAAATACCCCCATAAAATAGACATATGGGCATATCTATAGGAGATGGAAAGATTGTGCTGAGGCCCTGGTACGGCTGTCATAAAAGGAGTATCTTCCATGCAGAACTCTTGACTAGTTACCAGAACGGATGGCCGCTCTATAAGAGCGATTACCGTATATACTCGTGTATAAGCCGACCTGTGTATAAGCCGACCCCCCTACTTTTGCCCCCAAAACCTGGGAAAACTTATTGACTCGTGTATAAGCCGAGGGTGGACCCCAGCACAGGTATACAGCCCCCAGCAGTGTGGTATACAGCAGCCTCCCCAGTGGTATATACAGGCCCCAGCAGTGTTACAGCAGCCTCCCCAGTGGTATATACAGCAGCAGCCCCAGTGGTATATACAGCAGCAGCCCCAGTGGTAGTATACAGCAGCAGCCCCAGTGGTATATACAGCAGCAGCCCCAGTGGTAGTATACAGCAGCAGCCCCAGTGGTATATACAGCAGCAGCCCCAGTGGTAGTATACAGCAGCAGCCCCAGTGGTATATACAGCAGCAGCCCCAGTGGTAGTATACAGCAGCAGCCCCAGTGGTATATACAGCAGCAGCCCCAGTGGTAGTATACAGCAGCAGCCCCAGTAGTATATACAGCAACAGCCCCAGTGGTAGTATACAGCAGCAGCCCCAGTGGTAGTATACAGCAACAGCCCCAGTGGTATATACAGGCCCTCCCCCCATCGGTATACAGGGCCCCCCCTTGCTGCCGCAAACCTGTAAAGTAATACATCATTATACTTATCCCTGTCATTGCCGCCGCTGCCATCGCGCTCCTCCGGCTTCATCCGGCTTCTTCCGGCTTCCTCCTCTGGCGCACAGACAATGACGTCATTGCCTGCGCCCACCGGAGGAGGAAGCCGGAAGAAGCCGGATGAAGCCAGAGGAGCGCGATGGCGGCGACGACAGAGATAAGTATAATGATGTATTACTTTATAGGTTTGCGGCAGCAAGAGGTGGGCCCTGTATACCGATGGGGGGGCCTGTATACCGATGGGGGGGAGGGCGCAATATATATGACTCGCTTATAAGCCGAGGGGAGGACTTTTCAGCCTAATTTTTGGGCTGAAAAACTCGGCTTATACGTGAGTATATGCGGTAATATTCTGAAGTTTTCAAGTGAGTCTTGTACTCCACCATTGATCTGAATAAGTGCCAGGTAATAATGTATTTTTCCAGTTGGGCGTAACAAATGAGGCAACCCCTTTAAGAGGGCTCCAGTAAGAAAACCATTCATAAATATGCATTGAGCTGTATGATGGATTTCTGCTAAAGGAGAACCAAAAAAAAAAAAAAAAACTCTTTAAATCTTCTTCCTCAGCGAGTGTGACACAAGCAGAGTGTGACCGGAGCGTAAGTACGAACGGAAGTAAATGAGTGACTTGTGATTTAGTGACTTTGGATTCAGGGAGTTTGTAAGGGAGGAATTACTGAATTGCTGGTTGTATTTTATTGATGCTTTACATTTCTTTTTACTTACCATTTCTGTTTGGTGCAATCCCCATTAGGAAATGAGCTCTATAATTGACAATGCAATCCAGTGTACATCTTGCCACATGTATGCAACCCTTGAACAGTCAGTCAAAGATGCATACTGCTGTGCGAGATGTGAGCACATTGTGCATTTGGAAATTCAGATGCTGAATCTAAATGAGCAACTGGCAACACTGAGATCCATAGACAATATGGAAAGGAGTCTGCTGCTCACTGAACAGCTGCTCACTGGGATAGATGTGGGGGAGGTTGGTAGCACGGAGCTGCAGGACTGTGAAGCAGCTAGCTGTGTGACAGTTAGAAGGCAGGGTAGAGGGAAGAGTGCCAGGGAGGCTAGTCCTGATCTGGCACACACCCCAATAAATGTTCTAAATTGGCAGAAGTGGAGGGTGTCATTACAGGGATAGCACTGTTACAGCAAGGCATGACCTCTGAAAGCCAGAGGAGTGTCTGCTCCAGTAAGGGGGAAAACAGGAGAGCAGGACAGGCCAGACAGGTGCTGGTAGTGAGGGATTCAATTGTTAGGGGAATAGATAGGGCAATCTGTCACATTGACAGGGATCATCGAACAGTGTGCAGACATGCTGAATTTTGTTTGCCAAGCACCATGGAGGTGACAGGTCCTCTTTAAGACTGGAGTTCCAAGTTGATTACACCACTGGCAAGAAGCTATGTAGGGATGTCTTCTCCATAGGCCGCACAAAGTTAGCAAAGAACATTGGGCAAGTGAGCACCAGGTTCTTCTCTCCCATCTGGTTAGATGTAGTGGCATTACCTAGCATGAAGCACAGGCCATATTAACCCCTTTTCTTCCTCCGCTGTACATTTGTGGAACTGGCAGTTGGACCTTCACTCAAAGAGTCTCACATGTTTTTCATGGACTCAGAATCCAAACCCACAGCACCAGCATTGGAGGCTCCAACAGCCTGGAATAGAATTGTAAGGCTAGGGTCAGACTTGCGTCATGCATTTGCTAAATGCATGCCCTACTTCCATGTGCAAATATTGAAAAATGCATGCATTAACGCACTCATTAACTCCAATGCAAAAAACGCATTGCAAAAGTGCAATGCGTTTGACGCTATGCGTTTTTGCAAGTGCACCAAAAAACGCAGTATGCAGCGTTTTTTGGTGCTTTTAGAAAAACGCATGTGTTTTTTAATATGGGAGTCTATGGGAAATGCATGTGTTAACGCATGGTACATATATGTACCATGCCTTAACGTATGCGCTAAAAATGAACATACATGCCATGAAAATGGCAAGGGGAACAAAAGGATCCTTTAATGCATCCTCCCAACAGACGCAAGCTCCCAAGTCTGACCCTAGCCTAATACAGCTCATTTTGCTACTTAGATGCTAAGAGTAAGGGCAGAGACACACTTATGCAAGCTACATGTGAGTATCTCGCATACAGTTTGCATGAATCACCCTACACCTGCTTCTCTGAACGGGAGCATGGAGCTGATTGTGCTTCTGTGGCGCCCCACATGGTTAGGCATCACAGTGGGGTATTGCACTCGTAAAAGTAGTGCAATTTTCCCCAGCTGCAAGTGGATCCTAGGCTGGTGGGTGGGACCCATTCCTGCACTCCCACATTAGAATAGGAGTGGGAGGTTACTCCTGGGAGGGAGATATATTCACCTCTATGGGGAGTAGAAGTTAGTTAGTGAAGGAGAAGGGAGTTGGAGAGGAGGTGGGGAGGAGTGTGGAATGAGGTGGAAGGTTTAACCGGACAGCTCTACGCTGATCTGGAGGGAAGATGAGAGAGGATCTTGAGGGGATCCTGAGAGAGTATGCCTGACGCAGGAGTCTGGGCCCTAGAGAGAAAAGGGGAACCCCAGCGTGGAGCGACCATACTCCAGGGAATTCCCCAGTCCACCACAGGAACGCCTGACCAGAGGAAACAGCCAGAGTCTACCTCTGAAGTCGTCAACCGGCTGCTGTGGTCTGTTCACGGCTGCGGCACCCTGCCAAACGGAGCGGTCTGCCTGCTTCCTCACCACGAGGGAGGGGAGCCCCAAGTCTACCTTCAAGGAGCCATTGGGTATAGACTTACCCTAGGCGGGGAAGAAAGGACACAGGTTTGTCAACTAAGGCATACCACGGGTACCACCATACCACCTGACATCCACTTGCAGCCACCCGTAGAGCCAGCTGTTTCTTTAACAACTTTTGCTGAACTGTGGACTTGTATGCTGATGACTGTTTACAGTAAAGTACCCGGGAGAGAGTGACTTTGCCTCCGTGTCTTTGTGCTGCAGAATTCAACCTGTTTGATTACAGGAACGCTGCCCTGGAGGACCAGTTCCACCTGTAGGGAGCTTTACTACCCTTGTCGCATTACCATCTCCCTCCTGAGGACTGTGGTGGTGCTGGTGACCCATCACCAGGTACTACAGGTGGTGTCACGTGACATCAACAAACTCTTATCCCCTGTACATAACCCCTTATTGAAGTGTCACCCAGGCCATGGGCTCAGGCGCTGCCACCCGTGACATCCCCGTGAAACACCCACTGAACCTGATACCCGAGTACCCCAGGGCCTGGGGCTCGACACTTCTATGCACCTCCATGCTCCCGTCCAGAGAGCCAAGTGCAGGACCAGGTGACTCATGTAAAATGCATGTGAGATAGTTGCTTGCAGCTCGCATACTGTGCCGCTGCCCTAATAGTGACTATGGCATCTAAGTTGCCAATGGGTTTACCATGGCAGTCATGGGCCTAATGAAGTTCCCCAGTTCTGAAACCTTTTCACTATTATTAAGATCTGGCAGACAAAAAAAAGACACATACAAACAGTATAAACCATAAAAATGTAGTGGCCAACCCCTCAAAAATGATAAAAGTGGACAACCTGTTTAACAGACATTGTTTTACACATTACATATTCCATATGGTGACTACCTGACACTGAACAGAAGACTTCACCAAAAAGTTACTCTTCAGCTGTGATGAGGATTTGCTTTCTCCATGTATGGCATTCGCTCTGAAGTATATGAAGTGTCCTAAGAAGTAAACAGAAATAATTAGTATGTACATATATATATATGTAGCGACCATGTGACATCTATGGGTTCCTTGGATAAAGAGGTCACAGACTTTGAGTTCCAAGAACCGGAGTAGTAAATACATTGTTAGCATCAAACATGATGGATGAGAAATTGAATTGAGGTTCATAGAATGAAGGTGGAGGAAACAAATAACAAAAAGCAAACCCACCAGACCCTTCTGCGGTAATACTTGACACCATAATAGGGGACGATTTTACTCTATGTGGCCCCATCTCTTCTATGTAATTTACTGATCTGCTTTATGGCACTTCCTAGTTGCTTACATTGGATCAGTGAATCAGAGGTCATTCAAAAGGGATAAAATAAAATGATTTTCTGGTTTATGTACTTTTAGAATTTTGCATCCCTTTTTTTTTACAATACTCTGCAATGTTTGTAGTTAGACTTTATCCATAAAAACTTATTGCACTACTCCAGACCTTTCGTACAGTAACACACAAGAGTTTGCCAATTGGTCATTTTTTTTATAGGGCTATACAGAAGCTGTCAGCAGAATCTATCTGTATATAGTAGATCCTCGGGCATTATGTCTCTGTGATGCTGATTACACTGATACCTGCGGTGAAGGATCTGATGTGGTTGTTGAATAATCTTCCTCTAGAGTTTTCATCTGATGATGTCTTCGGTGTATCAGGGCAGGACATGGGGATTGGGTCTTCTTCTGTTTCTTGGCCCCTCCACTTGCCTCCTCTGTTTCTTTCACAGGTCACTAATTATTCAGATTATGGTCCAGTTTGCAGGTCTTCAACAAAATGGAGCCAGAGGTGATCTATGCTCTGATCAAGATATTAGCTCTATGACTTCTTCATTAAGCTGAAATCTTGATCTTCAGTAAAATGGCGCTGATGTGACATATTGTCTCAATGAAAAAGTAATTGAGCTGAAATCTTGATCTGCACATGCACCGCCTCTGGTGCCATTTTATTGAAGACCATCGGTGGAATCACACTGCGCACGCGCTGCCCACCACGATAACAGCGGTGGTGGTGTGGGATTTCAAAAAGGAGGCAGGTGGCTGAATAATGGGCGGTGCATTATACTATATGAATGACTATGGGGTGCATTATACTATTTGGAGGACTATGGGGGTGCATTATACTATATGGAGGACTATGCGGGTGCATTATAATATATGGAGGACTATGGGGGTGCATTATAATATATGGAGGACTATGGGGGTGCATTATACTATATGGAAGACTATCGAGTGCATTATACTATATGGAGGATTATGGAGTGCATTATACTATATGGAGGACTATGGGATGCACTATACTATACATAGAACTATGGAGAGCATTATACTATATGGAGGATTATGGATGCATTATACTATATGGAGGACTATGGGGTGCACTATACTATATATAGAACTATGGAGTGCATTTTACTATATGGAGGATTATGGAGTGCATTATACTATATGGAGAACTATGGGGTGCACTATACTATATGTAGAACTATGGAGTGCATTATACTATATGGAGGCCTATTGTGGTGCATTATACTATATGGAGGACTATGGCAACATTATACTGTATGGAATACTATGGGCGTGCATTACAATATATGGAGGACTATGGAGTGGGTTTTATTATATGGAGGACTATGGGGTGCATTATACTATATGGAGGACTATGGGGGTGCATCATATTATTTGGAGGACTATTGGGGGTGCATTATAATATTTGGAGGACTATGGAGTGCATTATACTATATGGATGACTATGTGGTGCATTTTTAATATATGGAGGACTATGGGGGTGCATTACACTACAGGAGGACTATGGAGTGCATTATACTATATGAAGGATTATGGGGTGCATTATACTATATGAAGGACTATAGGGGTGCTTTATACTATATGGAGGATTATGGGGTACATTATATTATATGGAGGACTATGGGAGTGCATTATATTAAATGGAGGACTATGGAGTGCATTATACTATATGGAGGATAAAGATTATTATTATTATTATTATTATTATTATTATTATTATGGAGGAGGAGGAGGACTATAGAGGTGCATTATACTATATGAAGGACTATGGCGGATGCATTATAATATATGGAGGACTATGAAGTGCATAAGTACAAACTTCGCACCGGGACCCTTCAGACTCTAGTTACGCCACTGGGCCTTGGCTTTTCTTTGTAGTGCTAAATCCTGCTGACAGATTCTTTTTAAAACATAGTTGCCAAATTGTTGAAGTTTTGCTGTGACAAAAGAAAATACCAATGCTTCACGAATAATAGCAGTGTGCACTATTGGGTATCATGAACAAATCAACTTTGTTAAAGCTTCAACGCGAAACACAAAGAGACAACACAAATAGTTAATAAAACCACATACAAAAAACCCCACTGTTGCACAACACAAAGAAAGTTTGTGATAAGTGGAAAGAAATATCCCCTACAATGGTCCTTGTGCAATTAAGTAGTGTAACAAAGTATATTACATCTGATATACCAAAACCAGGGTAAATATAACATACAACATAAGGCAATAAGGTGCGTTTGTGGAAGAAACAAATATCATATACAGATAAATGCACGCGTTCAGTATTTACAGTAGAAAGATCTGTAGCAAATACAGGACTGTAATATATGTGCATTTTTTATGCATTTTTTCATGTTTTACCAATTCATTTAAATGTCATTTAGGTGAAAAATGCTACAAAAAATTGTGTGAGAATTGATACGTTGTCGATGTGTAACTGCTTCAAATCTGCAAGAAAAATAAGGCATCGTGTGCATGAGATTTCAGAAATCTCATTCACTTTACAGGTACAAAAACACTGCTTTTTTTTTCGATGGAAATGACTCACCCCAGGGCCATGGGGTACCGGGCGTTGATTAACTGGGGATGTCACTGGCGGCCTGTGCCCGGTCCCATGGCCCTGGCGCTCGCTGAAAAGGGGATGATGTTGAGGCAGCTAATTGGTAACGCTCCCCGTAGGTGGAGTGGGGGCCCCGGGGTAGTAATGAAAGAAATGGAGAACTCACACAGGGAGGTGGCTCTTCAGGTGGAGCTGCAGGTTGTCAGTCTCTGTGAGCAGTAGTAAGGCTCCTCCGGTGCAAGTAATAAACACACCACATGGCCTTAGTCTCTGAACCGGACTTTACTGGTGATTCAGGCAGCAAGACAGTCTTTACACACACAGTTCTCTGGTACTGCTGGTCTGGGTAGTCACCAGAGGATTATGATGTTTCACTGGGGACCCTCTGTGATGTGCCTACTTTGCCTTTCATCTGTCCTTATATTCCCGCATACAGAGCCCACCGCTGGTCCCCACAAATCCTTACAGAGTCTAACGCCTTCGGAGCCTCCAGTGTGGAGTCTGTCACCTCTGGGCCCACCCTTGGAGTCTCTTGCCTCTAGCCCTCCTCCTGGAGTCTATCGCCCTCTGGGCCACCTTGACCCTATGTGGGGCCTTAGGGAAATTATTCCGGGGTTGCTTCAACCTCAAAAGAGGTGCGCGCCGTCCGGGTTTTGCGGCTCGGGGACGAAAACCCGCACCGCCTCAGAATCGGTCCTCCAGTGTCGGACTGACCCTCCTGGTCGGTATTACCGGGTCCAGGCTTGGGTGCACCGCAGTCCTTGGTGCTCCTAGGGTTCCTTCCTCCAGGATCACCTCTCCTGAGGTGTCCTCCTCTGTCTCTCTCCACAGACGTTCTGCTCTAACTTCTTCCCGCTCTTCCATTTCTCTGCCCTGAAACTTCTCCCACTGGTACTGGGTCTCCTAGAGGATTTAACCCTGTAGTCCCCTGCTCTAGGGTGTGTGGATGCATGTAATAAGGGTCATTGATTGACATCAAAGTCCTCTGGCCACAGGGATACTACACACTCTGGTCTGAGTGCAGTACCCCTCCGTGGCGTCCCGATCAGTGGGGCGCCACAGAAACATGCAGGAAAAACATGGCAAAAAATGACCCATATGAACATACACTAAGGCCACTGAGACCCTAAGGGTACCTTCACACGCGGCAATATTGCTAGGCAATTTCACTGGCAATTTGCTGGTTGCAGTGAAATCATGGACACATTGTTACATTTGTACACAGCAACAAGATAGAACAATGTGTCCATGATTTCACTGCAACCAGCAAATTGCCAGTGAAATTGCCTAGCAATATTGCCACGTGTGAAGGTACCCTAAGAGAACTAAGGGTTATCTATGTAGGAAGAGTTGTATGATCTTGCAGGGATAGTCCTGAGAACCAGAAAATAAAATTTCAGTTACAAAATCCCCACTCAAAAGTGAATATTCCTGGTTGACGGTGCAATATATTTTTTGAGTTGGTTCCTAAATGTTAAATTTAAATATATGTGTCAGCAGTTTTTTGCTATGCAATCTGAAGACAGCATGATGTAGGTGTTCACACAAAAAATTCAGCAATATGTTTCATATTAATTTTAGCAGCAGTAGCTTTTCATTGCTGTGGCTGCCTGGTACGAGAGTACTTGTCCAGCATGCACCCTTCTTTGATTAGCAGCTCACTGTCCATAGACGTTGTACACAAAGAGACTGGTGTGGGCAGTTTTCTCAGCTCTGCTGCATGGCTAAATCTAAAACTTTGTATCCAAATCACTGCACCCAGTAATTTAAATGATACGTTGTTGGATTCAGGAACTCTTTGGCTACATCATGCTGCTCTCAGATGAGGTAGCAAAAACCTGCTGACAGGTTCCCTTTAAATAGTTTTCAGGGGTTGTTTTTCTGAAAGGTTTTTTGAAAAAGGTAGGTGATGAGGGTGCAATTTGCAGCAAGGAGCCAGCAACTCCATAAGATACAAAACAGAAAAAAACTGCACAGCACTCACAGACTAATGTGAACTGGTGCCAGCAGGAACACTGGATCAAATAACTAGAAAAAAGTACTCTGCAGCACTCAGCTACTACCAATGATGTACGTATGCTAACAAGCTATATATATTTGAGAAAAAAGTTTAAAAACGTACGTTTTTTTCAAAAAACTCAAAATCTTATCTTTTTATTTCTGAAGTTCTTGGTACACACATTGGCCAATGTCTGCTCATCGACTGCGACAAAGTGACTTCAGGTCCGATGAGTCCTACCATCATTGGTAGTAGCTGAGTGCTGCAGAGTACTTTAGATAGATAGATAGATAGATAGATAGATAGATAGATAGATAGATAGATAGATAGATAGATATCCAAGCAAAAAAATGGAGGCAGCACTTCCTTCAGTTCAGTTATATGGGCTTTATTCCCAGGACAGCAACGTTTCGACTCAGTGGTCTTTCTCAAGCAATGTCACAAATACAACTGAGGTGCACATATTTATAGCACCCATACAAGGGGCTTATTAAGTGTACAATTAGTAGCCTTGAAAAAGAAGGACAGAAATATTCAACTGGATCCAAACATAAAGGATGCTATCCGTGTCTTTCGTGCATCAACTGTAATTTAATGATTAAGGGATCAGTATTTGTACACCCAATAACAGGTCCGAGATTTGAGATCAAAGGTTTTTTTACATGTTCGTCGGAATTTGTAATATATCTCTTGGAGTGTCCATGCCATTTATGGTATGTTGGCCAAACGACTCTTGATTTCACGACACGTATAGCCCATCATAGGTACACAATTAAAAAGAAACGTAAAGATTTGCCAGTACCTAAACCAGTACCTAAACACTTTCTGGACATGGGACACTCCGAGAGAGATTTGAAATTCCGAATTATAGACTGTATACCAGTGCAAAGAAGAGGGGGAAATCGGATCAAGCTTCTAAAAAAGCGGGAGTTAGAATGGATCCATAGGCTAGATACGCTAAAGCCAAAAGGTCTTAACGTGGACTATAAAGTTGGTGGCCTCCTATAAAAAAAGTCTTTGGAAATATGAATCTTTATATACCTCTGTTTTTTAAGGCGAGAAAAAATGTATCGTTTTTAATGTTGTTTTGTTTTTCGTTTATTATAGATATGCCGGAAATATGGGAATGCTGCACTAGAACATCTTTATGGCATTCTAATTATTGCCCTATTTATTTCTTCTGTAGTCTTATTATTATTGTCCTCCTACTATGACTATATGACATTATTGTATATTAATAAAGAACTATTATAAAAGAAAGTATGAAGTTTTCTGTAAAGTTGAAGGAGTGTACTGTATATTATGTCACCTAAACAGAATGACCGACATAATTAGATGTATATACACTAATGTATGATAGTGTCATTTGTGCTCATGTTGTAACAGAGCACTTAACTGTAAATAGTCCTCTGGACGGTGATATTAACATCTATGGATAACTTTTGATATCTCAGGTAGATCAGATGTAGTAAGGTATTATCACCAAAACAGAATGATTGACATAATATGGTGGGAGTCTACCTATGAATGTCTATATCATTTGTGGCTATATAAATATAGGTATTTAACTGTGTATAGTCCTCTGGACGGTGATTATTTATCTTATAAGATAAGATTGCCCTTTAGCTAATAGTATGCTTTTATATATACAAGCTGCTTTATGTTGAAAGTATCAATCCTATTACATTGGATATGATATAGTCATCTTTATATGATGATGAAGTTATAGCAGCTTCTAACTATTGATTAAAATTAGCTGGGCGCCAAGTGATCAAGAACTGAGATCTATATACTGGATAATAAATAAAGCACCTTTCCTTCCTAGATATAGAAAAAGCTTCATTCCTATCTAAATAATGGAATTCCAAGATGGCGTCTGAGATTCTCGCGGCGGTACTGCGCATGCGCGAGATTTCGGATGCTCAGTGGCAAAAAACTACACACTGAGAGTCCCGGTGCGCTAGTGCGCATGCGCGAGGGCCTGTAATAGTTAGTAGTGGCCGGAAGGAGGAAATAGAACTGCTGAGCATGGGCAGTAAAGGAAACTACACGCTGGGAGTCCAGCAGTTTCCTGTTTGCAGTAATGATGAATGTGCAGCAAGCCATATTACCTGAGTAAGATTTATACTTATTTACACATGTGCACAATATATTAATTAAGTCCATAGGGACGTTTTAACATGTTTATGCACTATTCTAATGATTCTGTCATATCTTAATGCACTTTATATATAATAAGATGGAAATTGTATACACTGTATATTTTATATATATGAAATATTTATTGTTAAACACTAATTGTACACTTAATAAGCCCCTTGTATGGGTGCTATAAATATGTGCACCTCAGTTGTATTTGTGACACTGCTTGAGAAAGACCACTGAGTCGAAACGTTGCTGTCCTGGGAATAAAGCCCATATATCTGAACTGAAGGAAGTGCTGCCTCCATTTTTTTGCTTGGATTTACATCACCTGTATGGTAGTGGGGCTTTGCACCCGTCAAATAACAGTTGTGCTGTTTTGTTTTTGTTTTTCTAGATAGATATGTGGCACCCCAAGGGTTAATGTGCCACAGAAACATCAACACAGGTTTAATCCCCACACAACACTACACTAGAAAGTGGGAGGAGTTTAGGTGGCACCTGCACTAGTGGGAGGAGCTAAGTTGTTTACCACAGAGCAAGAGTGACAGTTAGTTCAGTCTAGACTGGAGCAGGAGCAGAGCCAAGTGTCAGTGGAGGTCCTGAGAGGTCTGAGGAGAGGAGACAGAGGGACAGAGGAACATACCCGGGATAAGGAGTTACCCCAAAAACTTGACCCCGGGGAGGCGCTTAAGATGGATACCGGATCCGAGGCTGTGCCTGAGACAGACAGGACAGTAAACACCGGCATAGTGAAGGTCCACCATCTTCACAGCACCATAGCAAAGCAACACGGAGGGGTCAGTGACACAGAGGACTCAAGTTGCCCAGCATATTGGTACCCGTGAGCAGAAACAGGGCCAGCAGTACAGCTACAAGCAGCAGCAGGGCCACACACAGCGCTTAAGTAGGAAACCAAGGACCCGGTCAGGGTGGGAGCAACCTGGTACAGACTCCGTGGACAATATTGTGTTATATACCGTCTGCAAGTAAAGACTTGGAAAACAACAGAAACCGTGAGTGTGTGTGATCCTTATACTGAAGCCCCACTTGCCCTCATATACTGCAATTACCTCTACTCTCATCATCTCTACTGCTACCCCTACTCTCCTGCAGCATCAATAACTATCCTCACAGACTTTAACTACTACTACCACTGCCCCGGGGAACCCAGTTCTGCCCACAGGAACTATTCCATCCAAGCTGCTATCCCATCATCCCCGGAGGTTCTGCAGCAGCGGCGGCCCCATTACTGGCCGCATATAGTGGGTGGCGTCATGAGTGACAAATCCCCTGTAAATAACCCCCATTTTATTGTGCGGGCCCGGGACACGGTCCGGACCAGGACCGCCGTGACATCCCCCAGCAGTACCCCGGTCCCGCACCGAGTACCCCGTCCCAGTGGGCTCCACAGATAGAGTCTTGAAAATGTATGAGAAGTTTTTAGATATGTTTGAGCTCTAGTTGTACAGGATCCTAAATTATAGAATATCAGGAGGGAGGTCTGCACATGTAATATTAATGACCCTATGTATAATTAAGAAGGCAGACTCACGATCCCATGTAGGAGATGTATACCAGTCCTGAGATAGCTACTTGTAAGATCAGACTGTGCAGGAACAAGGTGAAGTCCTTGGAGGTAACGACAAAGAGCAGGTGACTGGATGATCGTTTATGAGCAGTTAGGTCATTTTATAATTTACTCTTCCTTATAGGAACTATATAGGATCCTACAACCCATACATCATGCCCATACTTAAGACATAACTGGCATTAATAAGTCATGATAGTGACTTATTAGATAAATTAATAATAAAGTCTCTGTCATATAACATAACTCAAGCTGGCCAAACATCTTCAATAGCCATGGATTAAATGTTTGTTTTGTCCAAAAGATCTTGACCCATACACGTTCATGCTCACTTTGTCTGAAGGTTCATGTGTAATTAATTAAGGAGAGGGGTATAAGCCACTGCCAGACACCTGTGGCAACAATATTTCTACTGGAGGAAAACAAGAAATCTACATGTCTGATCTCCCCTTTCCCCAGACCTAAGATGAGTAACACCAGAAGATCAGCCTGCTTGCTGGAAATTTTCAATGAATCTACCTATGTGTCCATCCAGTGGTTATGATGTTTGGCAGCCTGACACTGGTTTCCCTTGCATCATGAGAAATTGAAGAATTTAAAGGGGTTGTCCATTACTTGAATAACCTCACTACTGACAAATCATGAGCAGCCAAGCGTTACGGGCTCCTCAGTCAGAATACCTGGAGGGTAGCAGGGAAGAGTACAGGAGCTAAACCATCAGATGGTCAGAACAAAACCCAAGGTCAGACAGCATTATATCAATCTAACAGAACACAGGAATAATGGCCAACAAGCACCACTGAACAGAATGCTATGACTTGCGAGTTCTAGAAGAACATGCTCACCTAAGTAGCTGGGCAATCACGGGAAACAGGGAACACCTGAATAACCCATCACTCCCCTGAATCAACAAAACACCTCAGCACAGCCCAGTACCGGCTTGGACAACTGAGATGTCATTCACCAAACTGACAGCTCAGCGCATCCTCATTCCGTATTTGCAGCAAACAGTCACTCATTGCATCCTATATGCACTGAAAGGAGGAATTGTCCCAAATTCCTTTATAAATTAAGTAGTCCCCCCTTGTAAAATAAAAACAAATTATATTGTATGTAAAGCGCTGTTGAATATGATGGTGCTGTATAATTGAGTAAAGTAAATATCCTCATTCCTAGCAGTTCCAGCAATTTTGGCTGTGGGTCTTTCGAAGTTGTTATACTACATGAACCTTGCAGTAAATCATTGGGCTGTTCAACTCACACTTCTGCTTATCCATGCAAAGTGAGAGCACAACAGCCCAATAGCGGCTGATGACTGTCTGGAGAGTTCACATGGCATAACAGTGTCATTAGAACCAAAATATAACATATATATCAGCTCACCAGTTCACATAAGTAGTATTGAAATGTGTTGCAGCCAAGGGTGTGGTGCAGGGATGAATCCAGGGCCGGTTCCCAAGTGAGGAAAAAAGCCAAGAAGAGGTATCCAGCTTGATCACATAATTAAATAGCAGGGAGGAAGTTTCTTCTTCTAATAAAAATGCATTTCGAGCAAGGACTGCTCTTAGTCGCAGCCTAATGGCCACTTTACACACGGCTACATTTCTAGCTTATCCACAGGTAACTTACTGGCTGCAGTGAAATCATGGAGACATGGTTCTATCTTGTTGCTGTGTACAAATGGAATAATGTCTCCATGATTTCACTGCAGCCTGTAAGTTACCTGTGGATAAGCTGGAAATGTAGCCGCGTGTAAAGTGGCCATAAGAACTAAGAGCAGTCTTTGCTTGAAACACTTGGCCAATGATGTGATTTTTTATTTTTTTGAATTTGTGAAATTCATTTTTTTTATGATATGAAGAAACTCCCTGTCACAGGGTGGTATAACAGTAATAATGGTAATGATGGGCAAAAGGCAATATGGGGAACTAGTCTGACCCTTAGACTGAAGGTTCCTAGCTTACTCTGTTCTCAGAATTACCTTTGAAGGTGAGGATGTCTGAGTCACCACCCTTGCCCTTTGCTCCTGATCTGCTCTAGGCTAATACTCCCTCACCTCCACCTGTTTACAGGGAAGCAGAGCAACTCCCACAAAATAAGGAAAACTCCAGGCAAAAAGAAGCAGGAAGGCTTTAGCACAAACTGCACTAACATCTCAGCTCACGGTCTTTGCAGAGATTAAACTAAATCAGCGACATCTGCTAGTGGAAGAGGGAACTATTTAAAGGCCAAGGACATGGTCAACTGTGTAACCTGACGCCCCCTTCATCTGAAGAGCTACAACACACCATAGACAACTGCAGCTTCTGACCTTAACTCAGAAAGTAATCAACAGGAATGAAATATAATTCATCACAGCATAGCAGTTCAAGAAGACTGCAGCGCAGGCTACAGGTGACACTCCAGTTCTGCTATTTAATTTTGTGTAGAAGCTGGATACCTGCCTCTCTTTGGCTTCTTAAAGCAATGTCCTTCAAGCCCCGGAAGACCCAGCACCAACATCATTAGAACAACGTCGATGCAAGGGAGACTACTTAATTTGTAAAGGGCTCGTTTAGGTAGTGAATAACTTTAAGTGAAATTTACTGAAGAGTGGATATATCTGAATCTCTTCCAATGCATGTCTCTGGAATGACAGATAAGCGCTGGAGAAGACAAGTCTTTCAGATAAGAGGAGTTTTGAGATCATGCCAGAAAAAAACAGCGTCTCTCTGAATCCTGACACTTGGAAAACAGTTATGTAGACCATCGACGAATAATAAGGTCCATAAGCTGCACTTGGCATCCAGAGCCGCACTCCAAAAAGTGATTTGTCTTGGATTATACAAAAAAGTTGTATACAAATCTATATTTTTGTTTTTTTTTTGAGAAGTTTGTTTTTCCAGTTACTGCTTCTGATATCAAAATGTTTTGCAAGTTTCTCCAGTATTAAGCAGCCCTGTGTATTCTGCTGGCTTTCGATCTTCTGTGCTGTATTATTTATAGTCATTTGCTTTTTACCTTTCTGAGCCGTTCCTGGCTCGCAAAACCCGTTCCCCAGAATCATAAATAAATGAGAATTCATCTATGGCAACAACAGAATGAATATTCCTAACAGATCCCCCACAGTAATATCTAATTTATTGGACAAGTTATCCTCAGATAATATTTCTATTTCTTATCACTGGCGCAGTAAGATATTGATGAGCAATATGGTTTTATTTTAAGACAGGTGTTTCGTACAGCAGACTTGTTCCTAAGTGAATGAGGCAAAAGTGTGCTAAATTTATCCAAAAACAGAAATTAAAACCCAAGCTGGCTATACAGATTTGCAATAAAACATTTGCAAATATCTTACATTAGTTTAAAGAAATCTTTAGGTCAGACTTAGGGATGGGCGAATCTACTCGCTAGGACTCGTTACTCGGCGAGTAGTAAGGGACTCGCAGGACTCGGTACTCTGCAAGTTTCCCAGCGTTTACGCGCACGAGTCCAATGCAAATCAATGGCAAATGCTGACAAAACTAGGATTGCCATTGTCTTGCATTAGACTCGGATACTGTGCCAGTGATAGCAGGGAAACTCGCAAAGTAACTGCTGTTACATTGCGAGCCGAGTCCAGCTGTCTTCTCTGTGCAGGCTGCCAGCTCCAGGGTCCTAGAGCCCGCCTGCTCACAGAGATGATGTAGCAGTGCTGAGATTGTTCTCAGTCTGCTCATTCCCTGTGCATAGACATCTATATCTATGCACAGGGGATGTAGCAGAGAGGACATCGCGTTTTGGACTGCGTTGGACGGAAGAGGATTTTTTAATTAAAGATGGAGTCCCTAATGGCTTTTTTTTTTATTTCTAATAAAAATTTTTCTCTGTGTTGTGTTTTTTTTAAAACAATTTAATAGAAATTCATGGCGGTCATGTCTAATATTGGCGTGACCGCCATAAATTTCGGGCTTAGGGCCAGCTGATAATACAAAGCTGGCCCTAACCTCTTTATTACCCAGCGTGCCACCGCCACCAGGGCCGCTGGAAGAGCGGGGTTCAGCGCCAGAGGATGGCGCTTCAATGAACGCACCATCTTCTGGGGCGGCTGCGGGCTGCAATTTTCAGTGGGGGGTGCCCAGAAAGCTTGGGCATCCCTGCGCTGCGGATTCCAGCCCCCAGCTGCTTAGCTGTACCTGGCTAGACATAGAAATTGCGCGGCGCCCCACGCATTTTTTTTTATTATTTCATGAATTTCAGAGTCAGAGTCTCAGAGTCAGAGTCTCAGAGTCAGAGTCTCAGAGTCTCAGAGTCTCAGAGTCAGAGTCTCAGAGTCAGAGTCTCAGAGTCAGAGTCTCAGAGTCAGAGTCTCAGAGTCAGAGTCAGAGTCTCAGAGTCAGAGTCAGAGTCTCAGAGTCAGAGTCTCAGAGTCAGAGTCTCAGAGTCAGAGTCGCAGAGTCAGAGTCTCAGAGTCAGAGTCAGAGTCTCAGAGTCAGAGTCTCAGAGTCAGAGTCTCAGAGTCAGAGTCTCAGATTCAGAGTCTCACCCTCAGAGCCAGAGTCAGAGTCTCAGAGTCAGAGTCTCAGAGTCAGAGTCTCAGAGTCAATGAATTTATCTAGGGTGTAACGAGCTTGATGATAACACCACATGGGCTTCACATGTGCGTCAATTCTTTACATATAATAACAAACTACTTTTCAAGCACAGTAGAAAGCTAAGAAGTGAAGAAGCGCCATATTATTGTGCAGATTTTGCTGTTACGGTTTGCGGGTGCCATGTTACATTGGCAGAGCCCTTGAGGTGCCAGAACAGCAAAATGCCCCATAAGTTACCATATTTTACAAACTGCACCCCTCAATGAGTTAAGTTTAGAGGTTTTTGTGTCACAGAATTTTATACCATTAGGCAAGAAAGAAAAAATTAATTACATTTTTACTACAAAAAGTTTCTTTTAGTTTGTTTCACATGGAGAAGTGAGTAAAATTGCACTAAAATGTTTCACACAAATTCTGCATTCTGAACATGGCAATACCCCATATGTGGCTGTACAGTACCGCTTTGCCCCACGGCGAGACTCAGGAGGGAAGAAGCACTATCCATGGAGCACAGATTTTCCTAGACTACTTTGCAGACTTCATATACAGAGCCCCTAAGTGCCAGAAGAGCAGAATCCCTTCCATGTGACTTAGTTTTGTAAATTACACCCTCTGGTAATTCATTTGATGATTTTGACTCTATGGGTATCTTCCAGAAATAATCAGCAATGGATGTTGCTGAGTGAAAATTGCAAATCTGCCATTGAAGTGCGCACGGCAATCACTTAATCTGAGCTCCCGGCAGTGATCATAGAGGTACACCTTATGTTTTGGCATGATTGCCATGATGTAACTGTAGATGTTAGGCCCCTTTCACATCAGTGGTAATCGCTGATCGCGGCAGTTGCGGTGAAAAAAACGCAACTGCTGCGATTACAGCATAATGGCCGCACTTGCGGTTCACTTGCGGCAAGCTCCATGCAATGTCTATGGGGCTTGCGGTAAGTGTGCGGCAGGTGCGGCAAGTGCGGTTTCGGCACTTGCGGCAGATGCAGCCACGAAAAGAGACGCAGCTGACAGCGTTTTTTTACGGCCGCATCTGCCGCAAGTGCCGAAGCCACAACTATACCGCACTTGCTGCACCTGCCGCAAGCCCCATAGACATAGCATGGGACTTGCCGCAAGTGAACCGCAAGTGCGGCGGTAATGCGGTAATCGCAGCAGTTGCAGTTGCCGTGATCAGCACTTGACCACTGATGTGAAAGGGGCCATAGGTAGATAATCCCTTCCTGACCACGATGTATAGGTAGTTAGGTTAGTGAAGGGGTTAAGGTTATAATTATAATCATAAAATGTCTATTTAATAAGAAAATATCTACAGTGCCTTAAAAAAGTGTTTATATCCTGTGAACTTTCACACATTTTTTTTCACTCTATACCCACAAACATAAAAGTATTTTATTGGGATTTTAGGTAATATTCCATCACTATGTAGCAAGTATTTGAGAACTGTAAAGGAAATGGTGTATGATTTTCTACATATTTGAAAAAAATGAATAAGAAAATTGTGATGTGTATTTGTATTCAGACCCCTTCAGTCAACACTTTGTAGGACCACTTTTCATTGCAATTACTTGTGCAAGTCTTTTTGGGGTTGTCTCTACCAGCTTTGCAACTCTAGAGGCAACTCCAGCTATGCCAATTCTGCTTTGCAAATTATCTCTCGCCCAGTTAGATTGGATGGAGAGCATTAAGAAACAGCAATTTTCAAGTCTTGTCTGCCATGCCCTGGGACATTGTGCTGTGTGGTCAGTTTCCTTATCCACTGAGCCACAGCATGGTCAATCCCTATCCAAGTGCTGATTATCTTTTACCTTTGCTTCTATTCTTGAAGATTGCAGTCAGCTGGTGTTTTCATTTGTTTATTTGCTCTACTGTATCATATTTTGGGAGTGGCTATTTATACCTTCCTTATGCAGGTCTCCTCTGCTGATTATACTCCTATGTGAATCCTGCTAAGGAGTTCCAGGCCCACTGCCAAGGCTTTTTTGCCTGCCAGACAGAGACTAGGTTAGTATTTTCTCTTTGCAATCTCACTTGTCTACCTACACCTTTTTCCTGTGTATAGTTAGGTTTTAGGAAGCTATTTGTACTTGTAGTAGATAATTCACCCTTTTTCATTTGTACACATTTTATGTTATCATACCTTGGGTTCTTAGCTATCTCTTTGTGTTTTCCCTGTTATGGGTCCTATCACTCAGCAATCTACCTCTAGTTTCTTAAAAGGTATGAGAGGTAACTTGACAGTCTTTCGGGTAGCGAGGTCCAAGTTGTGGTCTTCTGGTATTGCGATGTTCCCTGAGGAAGGAGCTCGGTACGTGGCTCCGAAGTGCGTCGGAAATAAATCTATATCACCAGTACCCAGACGTCCAGTGTCGTTGGTGTACCTATATCTTCCTGGCAGCAGCGCGGACACAAAGGTACTTCGTCCGAAAAACCTGATATTATCAGCATTGTCAGATCCTGCAGGGAGCTCCTGAACTAGTCCTCTCCATCATAACCAAACAGGAATAGTCCTGTGCTGTATAAACTGTCATGTAATTTTGCACTCCTTCTCAGCAGCTCTCTCCTCCCTCCTCCCTTTGCTAACAGTGTAGTGTCAGGTTTCAATAACCTCTGTTCTGAAGAAGACAAGGAGCGAGAGAGCTATTACCAATCTGACTTATCTAGACTCCATCTGTTTCTGTATGCAGATATCTTGATGTGACAGTTTCTGTGTTGTATTTCACCTCTTTCTTGGCTGCAGACACAGAGAGGAGAATACAGCCCTCCCCAATGATCTCCTGTGCAGTGTTGTGGTGTGAATATGTGACATGCATATTCATCTTATGGGGAGTTGACAGCACAGAACTAAGTGGACCATTCACTGTGAGTGACAGATGGAACAAATCTCTTTATTTGAAGTTTACAGAAGATAGGAGGAAAATATAAATAAAAGAAATATATGCATAGAGAGTTTAGAGGAAGAAATTAGAAAATGATAGCAGTTACATATGGATTTTTGACCTGACAATTTCCCCTTATACATATAAATATATACATATATATTTATTTTTATTTTTTTTCAAATCTCCACAATGTTTTATTTTCATTCAACAATCTGTACTAAAATAGTAGAAATCTTAATATTTTCACACTGATCAGTTGAGCAATTTTAGAATCATACTTTCTGTTTTTAAGTGAAGACTTTTCAGGATTGTCATTACCATCAAAGGCAGGTCTACAATGACAGGTATCACCTCTATACACAGTTGATAACACTAGACCCGGACCCAACAATTACAGAAAGTGATGTCCCTCTCACGCTTCTGGTCACAATGACCTATACGCACACACTTATTAAATGTTTCAGTACAAAAGATAAGATCTGAATCAGTCTATTCCAGCTAATGCATTTATGGATTTCCTGAAATGACAGGAAGTATAAGTCTAAACTCACCGCAGTGGCTGAAATGAAAATTGCAAGATTTCAATTTTTGGTAAAACAGATTGTGAGGATCAGAAGTTGTGGCTTGTAATAATCACCTAGGCAGGTTACCGATGCAACAATTTTTATTTGTAAACGTACAGCATATTTCAGCAAATCCAGATACATGACCACAATGCGATGCCCCCAGTCCACTAAATCAAAAACCAGCCGGTAAAATGGTCCATGGGATAACTCCTAAAATCCAGCAGGTAGATATCACGACCGTAGCACGTGTATCCAGGTTCAAACTATATAGTCTATCCATGACCTTCACGACCTGACCTTAGCACAATCCTCTGGCTTCCAAATCACAGCACCAACTGACCTCCCCCAAACATGTGTCTTCTTCCATTCTCCTTCCAGCCACCTAATTGAGCAAAAACAAACACACCCAACCCCCTTAACCATCAGGTACATTCAATATTAATGTAGGCCTGATTGCGTTATGGCCCATAAACACAGGCTTGAAGAGATAGTCTTGCACACACCCTTTCCCCTAAACTTGTGAACAATAAAATTGACTATACTAGCAATTCATACTGGAAAAGTCTAATAGCTCCTCACACAGATTATAATATTTAAAAAAAAGGCATTTAATAAAAAGGCTCTAAAATAGAAAACTAATCTAAACAATAGGTCATTTTCTGATGACACATTTCCTATAAGCATGCTTGTATATGATCATTTTGGGAGTTACTTACCGTATTCTCCATTGGTTGTGTGGTCTTTATTAATGTCATTGTATGTGTTTCCAGTTGTTATTTTCCAGACCAAACCATTGGAATTTAGTGGTTCCCAATCACAAAAACCAGACTCAAAGTCACATGTGTTCAGATTTCCTAAGGAAATAATAGAAAAAATATGATGAATTGTGTTTCTAGGACTATTGTATCTTATATCTGTCAATGTGGCAGAATGACTTGCCGGTGAGACAATATCCCTGGTGGGCGTGTGAAATCTGCTTCTTGATATCTGCTTGGCTGTTTCCTGATATCACATGTGGTCACGTCATTTCCGGTCTTGTGCATTGTGGGTGACTATTGGCTGTACAGGCTGGCTTCAAAATGTGTACCGCCCATACTCTGAAGCCGGCCAGTGCACCCAGTACACCCCTGTGACAACATGGACTTGTTCAATGTATGGCATGAGCAAAGTTTCTTAAATTAGCCAGACAATGTTTGTTAACCTATGATAAGTCATTATTATCTGATAGACTCTTAGGAGTTTCCCCATTGTTCAAGGTTGTATATTACTGATTCAATGTAAATTACCTGACCCCCTCATCCCCTTTATCAGATACTCATGACTCATAGGGATATTATGTATGTGACTTGAAATAGAGCCAATGAGAGCACAATCTTATGCCACCAATTCTTAAGTCCCGAATGATCCGAGTGCTTGTGGTATATAAAGGGGCCTGTTCCTTAATCAAGATTTGATATGCTAGATGGCTTCAATCTAGCGTCTGCGGACCCGGTTGAAAGACCATATCTTGAGCCTAGGCTCTTTGGCACTGGCTATGTGAATCAGAACCTGGACTATATCATAATATGGACTTCATCATCGAATGCTAGGATTCAGCTGAGATATCAGAGACTACATAAGGAAGAAACTCAAGTTGGGACAATTTGGTCACCTGGCTACAGACTTTGCTGTGCTCGGTTAGCTTCCTATGCTTGTTGCTATTCCTCACTTGGTGGGTGCCTGCCGAATGCAGAGTGCTGCTGTACTGGAGTAAGTAGCCCTGGAAGTCCCAAGGCATGAACATTCTAATCCCTGGTGAGCCAGCGGAAGAGTGAGACTCTGTTGCCTGTTACATTCTGTGTTTTACTTAATTATGTGTTATATGCCGTTAAAGTCTTACTTTTGCAGTTCTCTCCCCCGTGTTGTCTAAGCAGTGATCCACCAACAGTTAAGGAGTTCGGGTGTTCAGTTGGGATTAGCCCTAGCCTATACAGTCTTTCTAAAAGCAGAGGGGCAGCAGACAAGAGCACCCTCTGCCCCCCGTGTCTCCACAACCCTCACATTGGACAGGACTGGAAATTACACGCCATGGTGTTATACATGCAAGGAGCTCACAGAGATTTCAAATGCTTGGAGCGCACAAGTGAATTAGGTTGTCACACCCACCGAGGTGTGATAACCATGGAGAGAGGGGAGAAAATGGACCCTGAGAGAATGCCCCCACATCTAGGGGATGCCTCATAACTGGGGGGAAAAAGGTAAGTTATAAAAAGTGTTTTATTCAACAGTTATACTACACATCTAGGTCAGAAAGGTATGGTTAGGGATGTACTAGGAAGCTGCAGGGACAGGTAATGATGGGTTCAGGGGCATAAAGTAGCTGACAGGTTTACTTTAAGGGGTTGTCTCATATTGTTAAATGGATAAAATTGCAAAGTGCTTTTTAAAAACAAGCAACTTTGCAAACTACCTCTTAGAAATGCTGGCCTGATCTGTGGAACTGACCAGCTTCCGTCTCCCTGCTCTCAATGACTTTAAGCAATGGAGATCTCACAGTTTGGGCAATCGATTCTATTATGGTGTTATTCCAACCTGTCAATCTTCAGGAGTGCACTGCTCTCAAGCGAACAGGAAGCCCGGTTGCATATGTATATTGTGAGACAGTGCCGGGGATCATATGCAAGGGGCTCTATGTCTCCCCCAGAATGCGCACTGTCACATATTGAACCCAGTATAGGGTGTGAGAGAGAGGGACAGTCCGCTCCCTCCGCTCCGGGTCTTGCAGGATCCCGGAAGGAGACACGGAGATAAAAGCCTGGCTAGGAGGCAGGGCGGGGTTCCCTGTGGAGAGCTTTTTGTCTAAGCTGAAGGAGCAGCAGATATAGACAGGAGAGGTCAAGAGTCCAGGGGCCGTGTGCTACAATACCACGGTCTAGCCCAGGAGGGCTGGGAGCTCGGGGCGACCTATATCGGAAAGCTCATAACCTGAAGGAACCGGATTCAACCCGGATTCCGGCAGCTTGTGCCATCGCTGTGTTTATCAGCAATAAAACCGGGTTCTGTTTGAACCATTACCGGGCTCAACGTTTTCCTGACTTGCAATCCCAGTGCTGCCCCACAATATATATAAGAAATATAACTCTTTACATTGCAGTTGACTCTGAGCTTGTGAGAAGAGATAAATTGCTATGATGTCTCCCACACACACTATGGCACATAGGGATTTCTTCTTCTCATTCTTTAGCTTGCATAAAGATATAATCATTAGCAGTATGGAGGCAATCATACAACAGTACTGAGTTGGTGTAGTTCTGAATCCAGCTCTGGGATTAGAGAAAAGACTTGTTAGCAAGCTCAGCACAATCTGTGTCTCCCTGTGCTTGATTTTTCACTCTGCTCCTCACTGCTGTTTCCCTATTGTTTTTCCATGTCGTATAATAAAATCTATAACCTGACACCTCACTGTGCTTACAGTCTGTTTTTTCTGGAGCAAGACAGATTTGGGATGATTTTAAGGAGTGTATATTAATTTTAGGAGGCAGGTGGTGAAACGTTGCTCTTAAGAAGAGAAAGAAGCAGAGGTCTCTGAAACAAATATATTGCAAAATTTCTTATACTCACATGTAATATTGTTTTATGCACTTTGATGAAAGTACAGCGCCCATGAAAGTGAATGCTTGAATGTACTGTCATGCCACTATTCATTATTATCCCAAAAAGCCCAAAAGCAATATTAAAAAAATATTTAGTAGTGCATGTACATGAGAAGGGTTGTCCAATAAAGATAAAAACAACAGTAATTGTTATAAAATGACAAAAATACTAACAAAGTTCATCTTTTCCAATCACATGGTGCTCCAATGCAAAAGTTTCAATGTATTTGTCTAATTTCATTTACAAGAAACCAACATGTGACAGCCCTAGCTAATCAGGGTCCCATCAAAGCCATCAGCAATCTAAGGCATAATTCCAGTCTAGGGCACATGAGTTATGACGTCTTAAAGAGGTTAAAAAAAAGTTGAATTTCCAGCTCATTAGATCCAATATAAAAATTCTAAGTTTTATTTCATACTAAAAAGTGAGTAGAACAAAACAGATTTTTAAACCCACAGTACTGCAGAAGGTGAGCAGCTAGGGTCTATGGTGTCATGCTACGTGTTTTGAATGCACGATTTTTAATGCATCCTTTTTCCAGCTCTTTGAATTTTTATCTTGGGTCTAATGTGCCGGAAATTCAACTTTTTTTCTCTCACTTGGATGCGCCTACAAGCCAAGGTATTTTCGCTGTTCCTTCCATGGGACATATCGGGTGAGCTGGCTTTGAGCTTTCTGTTGCACCTGAAAAGGTTGTCCACTATTTAAACATTGATGACCTATCCTAAGGATAGGTCATCAATGTCTGATCGGCCGGGTCCAACACCCAGCAACCCCGCCTATCAGCAGTTCTCGGTGCTGGCAGCGGTAGCCTGTGACTGGAAGTGCTCAGCTCTGGAGCTGCTCTGTCTTCTGATAGTAGCCATGTCCATGCATTGCATATCTGCCCCCTATTGATTTGAATAGGAGGCGGATGTTCATTGATGGAGCAGCTCCGGAACTGAGCACTTCTGGCCACCTGCAGCTGCAGCCGGCACCAATAGCAACTAATTGGCCTGAGTGCTGTGTGTCGGACCCAAGCCAATCAGACACTGATGACCTATGCTCTAAGGCAGGTGTGGGGAGCTCCAAGCCTCCAGGGCCGCCAACACGTTATGTTTTCAGGATTTTCTTAGCATTGTACAGGGTCTGGAATCATTACCAGTGCAGGTGATTATATTATCGCCTGTGCAATGCTAAGGCTGGCTTCACACCATGGCACAATTAGGTCCTGCACTGTCCGGGGTGAACCTGACAGCCCCGGACCTGATTTTGCCATAATACAGCCCTATGAGGCAGGATGGAGCCGGATGGCAGCTATCTGCCATCCGGTTTCCATCTGTCTGGGAGGATCTGGGTGTATTCAGATTTTTCTCCAGTACACGAAAATGCTGCTTGCACCACCACCATTTCGCAGGGGACAGCTGCGCTCAGCTGAATCCGGCTACAAACAGGACCGAAGGGCATATTTGCCCTCCGATTCTGTTTGCAAATCGGGTGAACCTGACAGCGCCGGACCCGGACCTGATAGTGCCATGGTGTGAAGCCAACCTAAGGAGATCCTAAAAACATGACCTGTTGGCAGCCCTTTTGGCTTGGAGTTCCCTACCCTTGTTCTAAGGATAAGCCTTCAATGTAAATGTAATGGACAACCTCTTTAAGCCACTTACTGACTTCAACACTTTAACGTGGCAGCCTTTGTGCTGAATCATTAGTGAATTCGGATAGATTGACATAGTTCTTTTTGGCTTTTTCAAAAATGTTTCTGCTGTTTTTATTTTCTTTTTACTCGGTGATTAGTAATTTGTGACATAGGTGTGATACACAAGACCAGAAAATATCTGACACAGTTGACTTGCAATCACCATGATTCAAGAATTCTAAGGTCCCTTTCACATCTAAGCCAGGTCTGCGTTTTACCGCTAAAAACGCATCCAAATGCATGCATTTTTGCCCCCATTGATTTTAATGGAACGCATGCACTTTTGCCAACGCAGCCCTAGACGCATTGCCCAACTGTGGTGGCAAAAAATGCATGCGTTCCATTAAAATCAATGGGGGCAAAAATGCATGCATTTGGATGCGTTTTTAGCGGTAAAAACGCATAGAAACGCAAATGTAGCAAAACGCAGACCTGGCTTAGATGTGAAATAGGCCTAACTGTACACAGCCTTATTTAGACATTATATAGCACAGTTATGTAATTACTTGATGCACTGAGTTATTACGTGGTCATTGTATGTTGGCATTATAGCAGTTCTTTATGGTGAAATTTACTGAAAAGAAAAATAAGGAAAATATTCATGAATTGTTTTTATTGCTTTGCTGAATTTATCAATGCCTTTCCAACTGTATTTTTCACATGGAAAACTAGTCTGCTCTAGGACAATGCTGCCTTGGTTATCCGTGTGAGAACAGACTAAGTTGTTTTTTCAGGGAAAATAACACTGGGGAACACAATTTTTTAGGAGTTAGGTCAGACAACTGTTCTTAATTAATTTTTGGATGCTGAATCCAGAAATGATCTCAGTTTTTCTCTATCACGTCAAGTTTTTGAACTATAGGATTTTTGTCTTCTCAAAAATATGTAAACTACTGTACCTAAAAAGTGTTTTTTTTTTTTTTTAAATAGTACAAATATGAACAAAAAATGAAATATATAAGAAATAGGCATGACAAATATGTTTTTTAACACTATCATGTTTTTTACAAAGGATATATATATAAATATATATATATGCAAGTATTTAAGGTAAAAATGTACATTTATAGCTTTTTCTGGAGTGTTTAACTTGAGGACAATCACGTTTGATGCTCCAGCAATAGTCAGCCATCATATGTACATCCCATCTACCCTGGTAATGGTCTTCCATAACCTTCAAATCTTGGTGAAATCGTTCACCTTGCTCATCGCTAACAGCACCAAGATTTTCCGGAAAGTTGGCAAGATGGCCATGCAGAAAATGTAGTTTAATACTCATGTTACAACCAAGCGCTTTGTAGCTCTCCAATAGTTTCTGAACAATTTCTTTGTAATTACTTGCACGTGTATTTCCAAGAAAGTTCTTGACGACGTCTTTGAATGATAACCAAGCATTCTTCTCAAGATCTGACATAGTCCCGGTAAAATGTTCATCTTTGATGAGCTGTCGAATTTGTGGACCATCAAACACACCAGCCTTGATTTTTTCTATGGACAGTCCAGGAAGTGCCAACATGATGTACTTAAAACAGTCGCCGTCAGTTGGCAATGCTTTTACAAATTGCTTCATGAGACCTAGTTTTATGTGTAGAGGTGGGAATAGTATATTCTTCCTGTCAACAAGTGGCTGATGTAGAATGTTAGGATCTCCAGGTTTAAGACCAGATCTTGGAGGCCAATTCGACTCAACCCAATGCTTTTGTCGAGCTCTGCTATCCCACATACAGAGAAAGCATGGATACTTTGTGTACCCACGTTGCTGACCAAGAAGGAAGCAAACCATTTTAAGGTCAACACAGATGATCCAATTGTGTGTGTCATATTTCAATAACTCAATAACTCTCTTTACATCTCCATGTTCTTCATGAAGAGAGACAGAATGCCCAATAGGGACTGCACTAAATAAATTGCCATTGTGTAGAAGGACACACTTAAGACTCCGCTTTGAGCTATCAATAAACAGTCGCCATTCATTTGGATTGTACATTGAAAGCCCTAATTCTTGTAGTAAACCAGGAATAATATGGCAAAACACAAAACCGCTGTCACACCGAAAGTACTGCAAAAATGTACTTTCTCTAGTACGAAAGTATGATACCTTCGCTCCTTGTTCAAGTAACTGTTTCTCATTCAGCCTTGATGCTAGTAATTCTGAAGCTTTTTTTGATAAGCCCAATTCACGTGCTAAATCATTTAACTCGTGCTGATCAAATCCCTTACGAACTGAATCCTTGTGAATTTCAAATTCTGCATCATTGCTGTCACTGTGTTCGTCAACATCACTCAGAACTTCTAGAGATGGTAGCTGTTCGAAAACTGGCACTGGAATTTCAGCTGAATGAGGCATTGGTCTGATAGCTGATGGTAGATTTGGATATTCTATTTTACTTTTATTTTTCCTGTTAAATCCTGATGTTTTCACTAAACAGAAGTAACAGTCTGTGGAATGACTTTTTTGCTCTCTCCACACCGTGGGGATACCAAATGCCAACTTTTCACGTGTTCCTTTGGTCCACATCCGTAAACTCTCGACACACTGCTTGCACACTATGTGAGGGGCCCATGGCTTATCTTGATCACCAAGTTTTTCTTTAAAATATGCAAAATATGCTTGTTTGACAAATGCACTGATGTTTGCCCTTTGAACTGGAATGGGGTCATTCCATGTCAAGTGATCCAAAAATGAATATTTTTTTTCCCTGACGTCCTCAGATTTTTTAAATTTTTTTTCTATATGAAGAACAACTTTATCTAATTACAAAAAAAAAGTTTTGAATTTTTTTCTTTATCAGTTAATTTTTTACAGATTTTTAAAGTTTTAAAAAAGTGCGAATTTTGGCCTGGTATGGCTTTACATTTTCTATCATATCTCGGGCTAGAAATAAGATAGAGAAACAAAATAAACACCATTCTACTCAGAACTGTCCAGGCTTTCACCAGATATGTCACAAGAGGATCTTTGTTAATATTTTACCCATTTGATCGCAAGCGCAAAACTTTAAAACGCATTTCCGAAAAATCAGCGCGCTTTAAATATTTCAAAAACTGCTCATGTGTCTGCTTTGCTCTTAGCCACATCTGTACCAAATTTCAAGTTGGGATCGCAATGGGATCATATTTTAACATATTTTACTAGTAATAGCGTCAATGGGTCATTCCATATCAAGTGATCTAAATATGAATATTTTTTTTTACCTGACGTCTTTAGATTTTTTTTTTTTTTCCCTTTATGAAGTACTACTATAGTTAATTACAAATTAAAAGTTTAGAATTTTTTTCTTCATCAGTTAATTTTTTACAGATTTTTAAAGTTTAAAAAAAGGGTGAATTTTGGCCTGGTATGACTTTAAATTTTTTTATCTCGGGCTAGAAATAAGATAGAGAAACAAAATAAACACCATTCTACTCAGAACTGTCCAGGCTTTCACCAGATATGTCACAAGAGTATATTTGTTAATTTTAATTTTTTACCCATGCGAATGCAAACGCAACATTTTGAAACGCATTTCCGAAAAAACGTTTTAATAAAAATTTTCCAAAACTGCCCATGTGTCTTTTATGTTCTTAGCATAATTTCAAGTTGGGATCGTGATGGGATCATATTTTAAAAGTTTAAAAAAAGGGTGAATTTTGGCCTGGTATGACTTTAAATTTTTTTATCTCAGGCTAGAAATAAGATAATGAAGTGGGAGAGGCATCATGTTACTCAGAACGGTAACAGCTTTCATTTGAGATGTTACAAGACTATGTTTCTTTATATCAAATTCAAACTATTGACGGGCAATTGTGAAAGAATGACTGATTGTGTTCTTGGTGATTTTTGAATTGACACTATAATAGTTAAATATTTTGCACTTAGGTCCAATGAATGCGTCCATGGGGTCAAGCTGGGACAGAGTCATCGCAAATTAGCCTTATTTGCAGATGACCTGCTACTTTACATCTCCCAGCCCCTGGTCTCCATCCCTTCGGTCTTAATGGAGTTTGAACGGTTCGGACAATTGAGCAACTTTAAAGTGAATTGCTCCAAAACCGAGGCACTCAATATTTCTTTGCCTGGAGAATTGGTTTCTTATCTATCTAAACAGTTCCCATTTAAATGGAAAGTAGAAGCCATTAAGTACTTGGGAGTCCTTATACCAAAAGATCTTAAACAAATATTCAATTTAAATTATCAACCCCTTTTGACTAACGCGGAATCGGCATTTACCTCCTATAGACAATTAAAGCTATCCTGGTTCGGGAGAATAAACGTAGTCAAGATGGATGTCTTGCCCCGACTCTTATATACTTTTCAGACAGTTCCTGTTCTATTGGATAGAGGCTTCCTCTCCAAAATGCAATCTATCATCCTTAGATTTGTCTGGGGTGCAAGAGGTCCAGATTGCGAATGAATATCCTATCCTTGCCCAAGACCAGAGGAGGGGTTGGACTACCCAACATACGAGCGTACTTTGTGGCTTCCTCTCTTGTTAGAGCTCTAGATTGGCATTATCATGCGTCCTCCAAGAAATGGGTAGGGGTGGAGCAAGAGGGTTTGGGGATTCCGCAGAAACACCTGCTTTGGATTTCCCCTAAAGACTCCACAGACCTAGTACCTTTGACAGGCATGACCAGAAACACCTTGAAGGTATGGCACCTAGTGACGAAAACCCTCCGCTTAAACGACAGACAGGCAGAGATTTTTATGTTGGCGGATTGTGGATGACACCCGAGTAGGACAGACTCTGTCCAGTGGTGGTTTGCCCCCGATGGCAGAGCTACAACTCAAAGAACCTACGAGATCTCTTAAGTGATTCGAATTTCTCCAATACAGAGCATACTTATATTCAGCTGACCACTCTTGCAGGGTAAGATTGACGCCCAACTTATTGGAGAGGTTATTCCAACTGGAGGCTCCACCGAGGCACAAAATATCAGTTCTATACCAGGCCTTAGGGTCCATGAGAGAGCAGGGCACCCTTTACTTCCAACGTGCTTGGGAGAGGGAATTGGGGTGTAGCATTTCAGAAGCTAATTGGCAGAAATGCTTTATATTTACTCACTCACTAGCTAGCGCTTGTTCTGCACAAGAAAGAAGCTATAAGCTGCTCACTATATGGTACTTGTGCCCGACGACACTCCGGAACATGTTCCCTGGAACCCCTGATACCTGCTGGCGCTGTGGGGAAGAGAAGGGTACAATGATACACATTTGGTGGAGTTGTGGGGAAATCCGGCGGTTCTGGTCTAAGGTTTTCAATGCATACGCCCGGATAACAGGTAAACAAGCCGAATGCTGCCCAGAATCGGCAATGTTATCCATTTTTCCAGGTCCTATTGGGCTACAGAAGAGGGATATTCTCCGCTTTTGCATCTCGGCTGCTCGTGCTGTGATCCCGAGGTTCTGGAAATCAAGCCGGGCTCCATCTCTACTTGATTGGTTCTAAGAATTGATGGACATATATCGAATGGAGGAGCTCGCAGCTGATGCGTCGGGATCTCGGAACAAATTCTTAGGGATTTGGGTTGAATGGATTCTTTTTCACGACTCTGCAGAATTTAGGAGTATCTTTTCCAGCACAGATAATATGGCTCGACCTCTGGCTGATGGGGAGCCAGTGGGATGAGTACCCTTTCTCCTTCCCATACCTCACCCGTCCCCCCCCCTCCTTTTTTTCTTTTTTTCTTACGTGGCTTTTCTTTCCCAGTATAACTTTTTCTAATGGTTTTTGTTTCTCTTCTCTCTCTCTTCTTTTCTATCTCTCTTTTCTTCCCATCTGATACATTCAGTCTAGGCATTTCCTTTCTACACCTATACCTTCAGAATTCTAGTGAACATTAGACAGGTATCGGAAACTCTGAGCTGTGAGTAGATCATTAATATTTCGGCCTTCCTTTCCAGTACACCAGTCGATAGACTATTCCAACTAGGCCTCAACGGGTAATGACCCACTTACGTGGTCAACCTGTTAGAAGGGGCCAAGTGATAAAAATCATTCTGCTGGGGCTGCTTGTCCCCTTGACATCAGAACATCTCAAAACCCTGAGAAAGGTTGTATACTTGAGTGTTTGGAATTATATTTAGATTGTAGTATATATTGCACCAGAGATAAGCGCAAAAGTAAATTTGCAGCTTATCTTAAAGTTACTAATAACTTTGTGAATTCTCTTTTTGTATATTTTATATGTCTCAAGATTTTGTTAAAAGATTGAATGTATGTCTTTCATATGTTTTTTCAAAATTTAATAAAAATGAGATTAACCATAGTTAAATATTTTAAAATACGATCCCATCACGATCCCAACTTGAAATTATGCTAAGAACATAAAAGACACATGGGCAGTTTTGGAAAATTTTTATTAAAACGTTTTTTCGGAAATGCGTTTCAAAATGTTGCGTTTGCATTCGCATGGGTAAAAAATTAAAATTAACAAATATACTCTTGTGACATATCTGGTGAAAGCCTGGACAGTTCTGAGTAGAATGGTGTTTATTTTGTTTCTCTATCTTATTTCTAGCCCGAGATAAAAAAATGTAAAGTCATACCAGGCCAAAATTCTCCCTTTTTTTAAACTTTAAAAATCTGTAAAAAATTAACTGATGAAGAAAAAAATTCCAAACTTTTAATTTGTAATTAACTAAAGTAGTACTTCATAAAGGAAAAAAAAAATAAAAAATCTAAAGACGTCAGGTAAAAAAAAATATTCATATTTAGATCACTTGATATGGAATGACCCATTGACGCTATTAATAGTTAAAATATGATCCCATCGCGATCCCAACTTGAAATTTGGTACAGATGTGGCTAAGAGCACAGCAGACACATGGGCAGTTTTTGAAATATTTAAAGCGCGCCGATTTTTCGGAAATGCGTTTTAAAGTTTTGCGCTTGCGATCACATGGGTAAAATATTAACAAAGATCCTCTTGTGACATATCTGGTGAAAGCCTGTATAGTTCTGAGTAGAATGGTGTTTATTTTGTCTCTCTATCTTATTCCTAGCCTGAGTTATGAGGAGAAACGTAAAGGCAGGCAACAGCGAAATTCACACTTTTTCTGAACTTTGAAAATCATTTTAAAAAAAAATAAATTTTTTAAAAAATTTTTCTCTTCACATTTTGCATTGTCTGACATGCTGTTATCAAATAACAAAATCTCAAAAGAATTAAAAATATAGAGGTAATAATCATTGGTTCACTTGACATGGAATGACCCAATGGTGAAAACACCACAAATATAGCAGAAGGAGTCAGGGTTGTTTAGGCATTTACGACGAGAGGAAGAAGGAGCAGACATGATCTGAAACAAAGGAAATATGTACATATGTAAATAAAACACTGAGATGGAAAGTTACAAGCTTTGAAAACTAACAAAGAAAAAAATCATAAAAGATATATAAATTACAACTAAGCGCCCAATGTAAAGAGAAAAGCTATCACAAATCCTATTTATTCCTACTATGATAAATTTTTTGTGTAAAGATATTGATAATTATGACGTATTGGGAGCTGCACACACCTCTCGCCACACTGTCTCAGTTGAGACTACTCTTACAAGTTGCCACATAGCTCTATATGAGTCGAATTGTAATCAGATAACAAGTCTTATTACAGATATCAGTGCAATTGTGCTTCTCTGGCAGGTAATTGTGGAGGAAAAACTTGACGTGCTAGAAAAAAACTGACTACATTTTTGGAATCAGCATGCCAATTTTAGTATGAATCAGCTCAAAAACCTAACTCAACAGAATTTTTTTTTCAAATTGTTCCCCAGTGTAATTCATCAGTTAATGTAAAAGATTTTATGTACGGTATGTGTTTTCCATAACTGATAATTTTTCTATTAATTTGTAAGTCAACCCCTGTAGTGAGAAATGGGCTGAAAATCCCTTTAAAAGTCAAGGGGGTCATATATTTCTTTCTTTCTTTGTTATTCTAACTTTCATTTAGTTAATTCTCACTTGAAAAAAATTCCTAGCTTTTCACTACGTGCGACTGAGGTTCTGTGGTTGTGGTCCATATCATTACACACAGTATTTCTTTTTTTTAGCATAAGGTTGTTTATGGAATCTTATAAGACCGTTATGTAAGTACCTGTAGGAAAGTGTTTTTTGGTCAATATGTGGAATTGTTATATATACTATATAATAATTCTTACATTGTACAGCATATGGGAGGGGGGAACCAACAAAGGTGTCCAAAAAGGCATCAACCAATGTAATCCCTGCTCTGAAACCTAAAGTGTGTGAGGGTCTCTTAGGATCCCATAATTATTGGACAGGTCAGATTTCAATATGTCCAATCCTTGTTCTTAGGGAAATAAGCCATTACCACAGTAAGCATTGTTTCAACGGAAGCATATCTCAACAATATTCAATGTAATAAAATATTGACCCCAAAGCATATTAAAGGGAACAGCCCAGGACAGAGGGAAACTATTAATAATTGTAGACACTTAGCCCTTCACCTGCTCCTACCGCCACAGTTCCCCACTTGTACTCTGTAAGGCATCTGCAGTGCTCCAACATAGGACTACTCCAATATCTTTATAGTGTTTACTGCGTCATGACATGTACTGCCCCAATTGACCATGCCCCAATTGACCATGTTGACAAATGCATGCCATAGCATCAAAACAAGCCTTTGAGGCCTATCTGGCACTGCTGAAGAGTGAAGAGCGGCACTGTATCAGAATGAGTGAAGTAGCAGGTGATGTGGAGGATGAGCAGAAAGCTGCTGTGGCAGAGACAGGTGAGGGGATTAGGTGAGTATAATCATTTATTGTTTCTAAACCACTTCCTTGACGATATGAATCCAATAGAATCCCATAAAAATCCAATAGAATCCCATATATTTGTATTCTTTAGAATCTGTGAATTTTGAGAAATTCTACATGAATTTGGCGTATAATCAATATGCTCATGTCTATGTACGGAGATACAATAGAATTCTCTACGAACATAACTCAATGAAATAAAGTATTATTCCCAATTTAGTATGATTGCTAAAAATGTGATAACTAATGATGAGAGAGCACTACCAAAAGATTTTTCAGAAAAATTCCATCATACTTGGTGGATGAGTCGAGCCCATCCCATCTTCGAAGTGCTCGTTAGGAGTACCCGAGCACGCTAGTGCTGGCTCATCATTAGTGATACCTTGTCGATCACTGGCGGTCCCACCTCACCATTCCAAAAAAACATCTCAGAGCCCAAATCTCAAGATTCATTGCAGTGGAACCCCTAATGATCAGCAAGTTTTAATATATCCTGTAGATAGGTGTTAAAGTGTGGAAATGGGAATAAGTCTATTGACATAGTCATATATATTACAGATGATAATATGAAAACCAAAGTAATTCAGTGTAAAACATACTGGAAATTGATAGCTCTTCTTTGTTATCCTCACTGTAGTTGTTTGGAAGGTCACTTAATGATTCACCGTTGAAGCATGGTTCCTTGGCAGAACTTGGAATTCCAGAATATTCTTTGCAACCAGTGCATTTCAATCCATCCAAGGCGATGAACCCATTGATGTTCCTCACCATTCCTTCAAAAGTAAACTTTAGATTGCACCGTAGATATGTTAATTATTGTCATACCTTTGTCTATGTTTATGTCTATTTCATTTATAGCATTGAATAAATTTTAGAATAATAACTTCACATTTTAAATTTGCACCCCTGACCTACTGTCTCCTCCCCAATATCCTTCAGAATGTAAGCCCGCAAGGGCAGGGTCCTCTCCCCTCTGTACCAGTCTGCCATTGTTATTTTGTTTACTATAAACTATATCTATAATTTTGTACGTCTCATGTACAGCACCATGGTGCTATATAAATAAATAATAATACTACATTTATACATCATTAAAAAACCTTTCATCCAATAGAATACACTAAGAGAAAAGCAATTAAAAACAACCTGTCAGCAGAATTTACCAATATATAGTAAAGCCATGGTCATAATGGTGCTGTGATGCTGATTAAACTGATACCTGCAGTAAAGCAATCCGAACTGTGGTTTCTGAATAATCTTCCTCTAAAGTTTTCATGTAAGCGTCATACATGCACTGCTTGTGCATCAGGGTGGGACTTGGGGGTACGGTCTTCTTCTTCTCCACTCCATTGCCTGCCTCCTTTGTTTCGTCTTCTTGAAATTCCATGATTGCAGTGGGCAGAGCATGCGCAGTGTGATTCTGCTGGCACTCTACAGGTCTTCAATAAAATAGCACCAGATGTGGCGCATGCGCAGACCGATATATCAGCTTATTGATGTCTTCATTAAGCTGATGTCTCATTCTGTGCATGCGTCATTCTATTAATGACAGTCTGTACAGTCACCCTGCACTTGTTCTTCAATAAAATGGTGCCAGCGGTGGCGCATGCGCAGAAAGAGATATAAGCTTAACGAAGATGTAATTGAGCTGAAATCTCAGACTGCGCATCTGCCACATCCAGCGCCATTTTATTAAAGACCTGCAGAATCAAACTGGACACAGACTGCCTACCACATTTATGATGACAGCAGTGCAAAATTTTTAAAAGAAGGCAAACTTTATAGAAGAAAAGGAGGGGGCAGGGCTAGGGGTAGAAACTACAAGGAGACCCTACCCCCTAGTCCTGCCCTGATGCTCAAGTGATGCATGGATGACATCATCATGAAAACTTTAGAGGAAGAAAATTTAGCAATTAAAAATCGGATTCCTTCAATGCAGGTATCGGTGTAATCACCGATGTGACAGTGACATTATATCCAAGGCTTCACTTTATAGGGATATATCCTGATGACAGGTTCTCTTTAAATGGGTTCAGAAAAATATGGTTGCTTTCTCTCCAGAACAGCCCTTCATTAGATGTGGGTTGTGCCTGGTACGGTAGCTCAGCTGCATCGGGGTTAATGAGACTGAGCTACAATAATATTCCCAACCCATGGACAGGTTTAGCACTGTCTTTTTAGAAATTTAAAGGAAATGTCTTCATAACTCTGAATTATTAAATTTGCCTTGATGGTAATATGTCAAACACATGAAAAATCACCTGAATAAATCTCAATATTTAATAAGGAAGCAATTAAGAGTTCTTTATAAAATTATTTGTTGCAAAGACAAAGAGAAAAGTCAAAGTAAAATGGAAATGAGCTAAGCTAGTGTCTCGCGCTTAGTTTGCGATGACATCGCTGGATGCTGCTGTATGTGTTGTTTTCTTTTAAAGGCTGCATGAAGGATTGGTGTGAAGGTCCTGACTCCTGTGTTGTGCTCCAGAGCTGCAGTCACTATTGTATTCAGCTGCTGGTTGAGTGGTTGACGTGTGACTCACCTGGAATCCCCTCCCCCTGGCTTTAAATAGCCTTCCCTCTCCTCTGTCAGACGCTGTTTATAGAGTTAGTTGGCTCTTTGTCATTGAGCTGAGAAGACGTCTTGCTGCTGTGCTGAAGCCTCTCCTGGAGTTCTATTGCCGTGGGAGAAGCTGTGATCCCTGACCCGTGGGTGGAGGGAAGGGTCCTCAACCTAGGGCTAATCAGGAGATTAGGGTACAGGGTGGTGGCTCTGAACTCCTCACCATCAGAGGTACCTCCTAGATCAGGGAAAGCCAGGGACCCCAGCATCAGGGTCAGATTAGGCTCTCCTGACCCCCTTTACCCATCATACCATCAAGTTACCTGATTCCCTCACCTCCCAAGCGTGACTATTAGTTGATGGAGTTTTCTTGATTTTTCAATTATTGGTCCATCCTTAGGACAGGAGACGGAAAAACCCACAATGATTTCTAAAGTAATTGGGCAACAGGTTCATTGTAACATAGTTGCATTTTAGCTGCCTGGATGAGGACAGCAGTCTCTTGACTTAGACAGAATAAGAAGGCTCAGCTAGGCTGGAGACACACGGTGTGAAATACTCGAATGAGTCTCGCATGCCTCACCCGGTATGGCCGCAGGCTCTCTGGAGTGGAGTGTGCAGTTGCATGTGCCACTTGTCCACCATGCAAGGTGAGGCATGTGAGACTCGTGCAAACATCTCTCATGCATCTCACATAGTGTTTCTCTAGTCTATCACAAGATTCCCCTGTGTTATATTGATGCCAGCAGTCAAGAGGGAACACACTCGAAAGAAAAGAGAAATGGAGCTAATCGGGATGGTGCATACAGATTTTTTTTATAGTTCTATGCCCCACTAGGCCAAAAAAGCTTTCCTTAAAATACTGTATATTGTAAAAGCCCCTTTAACCCCTTCATGACTTAGCTATTTTTAATTTTTTGTTTCCATTTTTTTCCTCCCTTTCTTCCAAGAGCCATGGCTTTTTTATTTCTCCGTACACATAACTATATGAGGGCTTGTTTTTTTTGGGGGGGAAGAAGTCAGACTTTTGAATGACCCCATTCATTATATCATGTGATGCACTTAAAATCAGGGGGAAAAAATCTAAGGGCGTTGAAATTGCAAAAAAGGTGTGATTCCACAATTGAGCTTTGGGTATTTTATCTACCATGTTCACTATACGACAAAACTAACCCGAAAATATGATTTTCCAGGTCAGTATCAGTACACAGATACCAACAATTCATGGTTTTTTTAAGTGGTAAAAAGAAAAATTGGAAATTTGTAATACATTTTTTTTGATTGTGTTGACATTTTCCAAGACCAATAGTGTTTTCAATTTTCAGGACATGGGACTGGGTGGAGGCTTGCTTTTTCTGCCCTGAGATGACATTTGTACTGATACCATTTGGGGATAGACACAATGTTCTGGTTGCTTCTTCATTTATTTAATTGCCATTTTGCCGTAGTCTATAAAATATAATTCTGGTGTTATGTTTTTTTTTCTTCTTACACCTTTTACCGACCAGATTAATTAATTTTATATTTTTGTGGATCAGACATTTATCAGGACAGCAATACCAAATATTCTTTTTAATTACTTTATTTTTAATGGGGCAAAAAGGGGATAATTTGAACTTTTAATTACGGTTTTCTTTTATTTTTTTCATATTTTTACAACTTTTTTTCATTTTTTGCTATATTCGCTAGTCCCCTTGGGGGGGTTGAACGTGTAATCATGCAATTGCTTTTACTATAGCACTGCTATGTATAGAAAAAAAAAATCAAGCTCTCATATGAACATGAGCTAAGCACTGGCTTTCATAGGTGAACTGTAAAGGTACCTTTACACGCCGCCACTGTGCCTAGAAACAGGTATCAACCGCACGTGCACACGCACGTTTTTGGCGGTTGATACCGATCGCCAATGCCGCATATACACGCCGCCATTGCGTTGTCAACTGAAGGTATCTTTGTTCCCCGGAAGTTCCGACAGATCCTTCGGATAACTGCCTGTTGAATACCTTCGCTGCTTCACACACGCGCTACCACAAAGGAATATGGGCGTACATCTTTCATGCTGCAAGTACATAGGCGTGACAGAGTTGTGTATTCCGTGACGCTAATACGCTGATTGGACAACGCAAAAGCATCATGATTGGCCAGCCTGCGCAGGAAAGCTGGCTAATACATGACGCCATTCCAATTGTGGAGTGTGAATGGATAGCTCTTTAAATATGGTGCCCTGAGAAGGGACAGCCAATCGTAACACAGTAGCCCCCACCAATGATCGCTGATGGGGCGTGGTATCCATCACGCTGTGGCACGCCCTTGGGAATTCACTAGGTGACGCAGATTCCATCCCTGTGCCCTGTTTACACGCCACTACCATGGCAATTGTGCCTTTGTGTTGCCTTCGGTTTTTGAGCACGGCTCAGAAACAGATATCTGAGTCAACTGCTGGACACCGGGAGGAATTTCCCTATTAACACGCCGCCATTTCGTAGCAATTTCATGGCAACAGGCACAATTATCCCTATTGCCAGGCAGTTGCTACCACTCAGTGGTGGCGTGTAAAGGGACCTTAAGAGTATTCAGCGGACTGTGCTGGCTATCATGGCAACCCATTAACACCCATTGATCAAGTTATTGACATTGAAGGGTGCATAGAATGGTGCACCCCCATGGCGTGTTAAATGCCGCTGTCAGAGATTGATGGTAGCATTTAACAGGTTAAAAACTATGGGCAGATCGTTGCTTCACCCACGACTGTTAGAGGCAGATTATGGCTGAAGAATTCAGCAATTCTCTGCTGACAAAGATGTGGGTTTCGACGTGCTAGCCTGCATCAAAGTTAGTGGAGTGACATATGGTGAAAGGGTTAATTTTTAGATCAATGGACGTGATATTCTATAAGCTTTTTAGATCGCTAATGGTACCTGCCACCTGCTAGAATTTTTTTTTATTTCATGGGTGTGCAAATAAAAAACAAAACAAAGATGTCTTGATTAAAAATATTCCTAAATTCCCTTTAAAATACACATATAACTGCTATCATTTTCTAATTCCTTTCTCTAAGCTCTCTCTAGTCATGTATTTCAATTATTTATATTGCCCTCCTATCCTCTGTAAACTTCAAAATAAAAGATTAATTCCATCTGTCAATCACAGTGAGTTCTCTGCTGCCCACTCCCCAAGGGATGAATATTCATGCATCACTAGACCGTCCTGCCTTTCTGTGATCTGTTATGCTGTGTGTGTGACTCATTGCAGAGTAGAAATGAGGGGGGAGGAGTGCTGCGCTCTTAGAGATCTTCATTGAGTGCATGATGCATATGTGTAGTGTGTGCAGTCTGATATATTTCTATGTGATTATAAGAACATTTGATCATTTGCTCAGCAGATACACATATTACATGTCTGCCGGAAAACCAACCTTCGTAAAATAGAAATCTTATAGATAGCACACAGTGCAGGACATAACCCCTCCCAGCACAGAGGGGAGGGACAGAATACCAGCTTGGATGGGTGTGTATATTTAAATAAAACTTATACAGCTGGACTATTAGGCTGTGAATATCATGAAGAGGACTAATGCAGGAGCTGCCTGCAGGGTGTGAAAATGCTTATATCATGGAATCTAGAAGGTGTACAATAATGATTTTGCATGTTTTTAAAAGGTCTGCCCAGACACTATTCAAGGGTAATAGAAGTATCATACTGAAAAATCACCTGACATAGGCCCTTTAAGTTCACTTTTCAGGTTAAGCTGTTGTGTGTACATTGGAATAACACTTTTATGGTCAAAATAAGACGTACATTTTGTAGCTGTTTTCCTCTCACTGCAGTTTCTTGCTGGGTCTCTTTTTCTGTCAAATCAATATAGTTTTTGCCACTCACCAAACAATGACCTGACCAGTCCGATCCATATGAGTGAGGTAGCAGCCACCCGTCGGGTGGGTAAACTGAAGAAATCTGGAAATAGAAAAAAATGGCTGGATCCTCCAATAAAACATTTTTTGCTTTTTATTAAAAAATCACATCAGGGAAGTAGTTAATAGGTTGATGAGTTTCGGTTGGAGCCTTGGTCGTAACAAATACAGTTCTGACTAAGGCTTACACCAAATTGTGTCAACCTGTTATCTACTTCCCTGATGTGATTTCTTCATATCTTCTAACAAAGCAAAAATATTTTAATTTGAGGATTCAGCTATTATTTTCTATTTCCGGATTACTTTTTCTGTCAACCATCAAGCATCTCTCTAGACCTTTATAGGCAGCAGCTGTAACTTGATCCCTCACTAAAACAGTATCTATGAAAGTCTATGGAGATTAGACCAGAAAAGGAGCACTCACAGGCTTCCTCTACGACTCCTGTCAGCAGTTTATTTTTACATAAAAGCAACTAAATATATTATTATTATTATTTATATAGCGCCATTAGGTTCCATGGCGCTTTACATGAGGATGGGGGAGACAAGCACAATTACAATAACTCTAGACAATCAGGACATATAGGTACAGGAGGGGAGGGGACCCTGTCCACAAGGGTTCACAGTCTACGAGGGGCGGGTGGGGATACAGTAGGCTGGAGGAGTGTCAGTTATGGGGCGGTCGCCTGGGTCTCATGGCAGGTTGTAGGCTTGACGGAACAAGTGAGTCTTCAGGTGACACTTGACACTTATATATACGGTACATCCCTAAGGTCAGCATTGGCCCTTCTCTCCTATGCATCCTCTTTGTTCGGGATTGTACAGATCTATTTTAAAGGAGCATTTAATTAACATATTTGTAATTGGAAGATACAAAACTGAAAAATCAAGAATTCAACTTATCCATATTTCTTAAATAATTTTTAATGATGTGATATTTGATAAACAATCAATACCTGAAAGTCTCCCGAGATTTCTGGCAGACAGACTTCTCCTTCCACCCATTGGCCTTCAGTTGACATGTATTCTTCAAAAAGTATTATTTCTTTCTGAAAAGATAAATATATTTTATATTAACCTGCATGCCATTCAAAAATATCTGGGTGCTAGGTGGGCAAATGTTTAGGAAACCTGAAGTCTTTGTTATATTCATTCCTCCAATTTGTACCCTATGGTTTGGTGTTTGGTGGACACCAGAAGGAAGATGGTTTCAATATGGTCAAGTATAATGACTTTAGACCGAGGGGGAATAATATGATCTCTATGCTGCTTTTGAAGAACATAAGATCTATGTCTCCTATATATTTACTCTTTTGAGAAAAAAAGGGCACTATGATGGGAACCCAGTTTGTCAATAGGAGCTGTAAGAGGGTAGACCTGCAGTCCTGTGCCCCCTGAAGACATCGATTATTTAATTGTATTGTGTGTGATTTCATTATATAGAGTGTATTAGGCAAACTGTAAGATAGCGATAGGAATAGTAGATGGTATTTAATGGTGTGTTATAAGTAAACGGTTTTGATACACTAGAGAGTTTCTGCCCATAAATAATCAGCAACCAGAAAGCCTGACAGTGCAAAGTTTTTTTTATTTAGAAAAAACATGAACAATCACTTTGTTGCGCAGTACAAACAAGTTAAAAGATATGGACCAGTCATAGAAATAACAGGAGGTTGTATTACCATATATTGACAGGAAAGATCATATGGTTGGATTATAGCAGAATTCTTATATGTGCAAACATAGGACATACTCAGCAGAAGCCCATTTTTATTGGGAGAACCAAAAAATAGTCAATTCCCCAGGGAACGTTCCCTATGTTCTAACAATGGAACCAAAACTTCAAGCCCTGTTATAAACACTCTGCTTACCCATTGTTCCTGTGATCAGCCAGCCAAGGTGGTTGGAACACCCAATGGTGTGTTATAAGGTCTGATGTGTTACACTGTTTATAGTTATAATATGATGTAGTTTAGGGCATAGATATTCAGAGCTGTTTATGTGCAGATAGTATATATAAGCTTCATGTAGTAATGGAGGTGAAAGGTGAAGACTTGTATAGACTAGAATTTGGGCTAAAGGTGAAACTCCTGCATAAACTATTGCAGGAAACAAAAGAGTTATAGTCTGGGATGAGTCACAGGGGGAGTTGCCAGTCTGTAGGCTGAGGAAAGACAGAGAAGATTTGAGTAGTGTCTGGAAAGGGTGAGTAAATGGAGAGCTGCACAGGAGACAGGTCAGCCTGTGGCTGAAGGAGTCAAGTACTGGTGTTATGTGGGAAGCTAAGTGAACGGAAAGCAGCAAGTTCTCAAGCAAGAAATGTGTGGGTGACTGAATCTCAGAAGTTAGGAAGCTGAGAAGGTTTTGTGAGTCAAACTGAGTGAAGGGGATGTGAATCCAGTGAAGTGGTCAGAATATAGGTTGAGTTCCGGCTGATGCACAAAGGGAGGAAAGGGCCGTGTTGAGCGTCCTCCTGCTAGGAATCACTGCCCATGGCTGTCTACATGTGTGAAGTGAGCCTAATCTACCTGACTAGCAAAGAAATGTCCACAAATATATGCCGTCATCAGTAACCATTAAGATTGTGCCTCTGTGTTACATAGAAGATAATAAGAGTACTTCCTGCTTCATAATGTTCATCCAAGTTGTGTACAGTAAAGTTTGCTTTTAGTGATGGGCGAATCCTAAATTACTCGGAATCGCTTGACTCTAGCGAGTCCGAGCCCAGGACTCGCTACTCGTTGCGAGTCTAGCGAGTCCAATGTTAATGAATGGGGAAGCGAGTAATAGCGAGTAGTGTGAGATTTACAAATCGCAGATGTGTCTCGGAAGCTTCAGCCTGAAGCAATCCTAGTTTTGTCATTTATTTGCATTGCTCGTTTACTTTGCAACTGTAATCGCTGGGAAACTCGCACAGATAAGAGTCCTGCTTTCTTCTCTGTGTTCTGGCTGCCACAGCTCCAGGGTCCTAGAGCCTGCCTGCTGCCTGATGTAGCAGTGCTGAGATTGTTCTCAGTCTGCTCATTCCCTGTGTACAGACATGAATGTCTGTGCACAGAGATGATGTAGCAGAGCTGAGATTGTTCTCAGTCTGCTCATTCCCTGTGTACAGACATGAATGTCTGTGCACAGAGATGATGTAGCAGAGCTGAGATTGTTCTCAGTCTGCTCATTCCCTTTATATCTATGCACAGGGATGAGCAGAGAGGACATCGCGTTTTGGACTGCGTCGGACGGAAGAGGATTTTTTTAATTAAAGATGGAGTCCCTAATGTTTTTTTTTTTTTATTTCTAATAAAAAATTTTCTTTGTGTTGTGTTTTTTTTAAAACAATTTAATAGAAATTCATGGCGGTCATGTCTAATATTGGCGTGACCGCCATAAATTTCGGGCTTAGGGCCAGCTGATAATACAAAGCTGGCCCTAACCTCTTTATTACCCAGCGTGCCATCGCTACCAGGGCCGCTGGAAGAGCGGGGTTCAGCGCCAGAGGATGGAGCTTCAATGAACGCGCCATCTTCTGGGGCGGCTGCGGGCTGCAATTTGCAGCGGGGGGTGCCCAGAAAGCTTGGGCATCCCTGCGCTGCGGATTCCAGCCCCCAGCTGCTTAGCTGTACCTGGCTAGACATAGAAATTGCGCGGAGCACCACGCATTTTTTTTAAATTATTTCATGAAATTCTGAGATTCTGACTCTGAGACTCTGACTCTGAAATTCATGAAATAATAAAAAAAAAATGCGTGGGGCTCCGCGCAATTTCTATGTCTAGCCAGGTACAGGTAAGCAGCTGGGGCTGGAATCCGCAGCGCAGGGATGCCCAAGCTTTCTGGGCACCCCCCGCTGCAAATTGCAGCCCGCAGCCGCCCCAGAAGATGGCACGTTCATTGAAGCGCCATCCTCTGGCGCTGAACCCCGCTCTTCCAGCGGCCCTGGTGGTGGTAGCACGCTGGGTAATAAAGGGGTTAATACCAGCTTTGTTATACAAGCTGGTATTAAGCCCGAGATTCTTAATGTCAGGCCAGGTTTGACCCAGCCACTAAGAATCTCCAATAAAGGGTTAAAAAAACACAACACAGAGAAAATTTTTTATTTGAAATAAAAAAAAAAAGCCATTAGGGACTCCATCTTTAATTTAAAAAATCCTCTTCTGTCCGACGCAGTCCAAAACGCGATGTCCTCTCTGCTACATCCCCTGTGCATAAATATAGATGCACAGGGAATGAGCAGACTGAGAACAATCTCAGCTCTCCTACACCATCTCTGTGCACAGACATTCATGTCTGTACACAGGGAATGAGCAGACTGAGAACAATCTCAGCACTGCTACATCAGGCAGCAGGCGGGCTCTAGGACCCTGGAGCTGCACAGAGAAGACAGCTGGACTCGGCTCGCAAAGAAACAGCAGTTACTTTGCGAGTCTCCCTGCTATCACTGGCACAGTAGCCAGTGATTACTCGCACGAGTCTAATGCAAACAATGGCAATCCTAGTTTTGTCAGCGTTTCTGACAAAACTAGGATTGATATTGATTTGCATTGGACTCGTGCGAGTAATCACTGGGAAACTCGCAGAGTACCGAGTCCTGCGAGTCCCTTACTACTCGCCGAGTAACGAGTCCTAGCGAGTAGATTCGCCCATCCCTATTTGCTTTCCTTTTACCATCATCTCTGTTGTCCCTCCCTGGCACACTTGGGGACCAGGTGAAGAGCGTGACCGGACTGGCCTGAAGGCAACACAAGTAAGATCATCAGCACCCACACACACCAGGGACTCTTGGTTTATTGTAGCGTGTCGGGGTGGACAAATCACAGCACTTGCCTTTGGCTACCACTGCCCCAGCGAGTCCCAGTATTGCTGCAGAGCCTTGCCATGATTAGCCAGTTTTGGTTCGTTATATACTTGTGCTATTTAGTTGTTAGCACATGTATTGCCCTAATGATGACCAAGTACACCAATATGCTGTGTGGTTACAAGTCTTCTTTTGCATTATATGACTTTCTCTGCTGACCATGTAAAAGAAATCAATAGGCATCCAAACATGGCGCATTTATACAAGCACTCATCTCCGAGTAAATTAAAACTGAGGACTTTTAGAAGGAGCAATCAAGCTCTGTTCATTACGAGCTGAAGCATCATGTCAGTAAACAATCACAACTTGAAACACAAAGTGATGTGAGTAGTAATGAGAGCGTCTCACAGTGTGGAGTTAAATAAATGTAACATCGACAGGAGATGAGGATTATTACACCGGAGATCCAGTAAATGGTTTCTGGAAAGGGAAGGAAATAAATCCTGAAGTATTCTTTGTTTGTGAAATAATGTTGACAGACTGATATGTCATTGTTGGTGCATATGTATGGAGTGGGCTCCAGAGCCTGCATCATGCTGGCCTGATGCCAGCTATGTTATACAGATGATATCTGCTTATACAAGTATCCATCAATTCTAGCTTTGATCTCTGTTGTTTACCATTTCTATCTGTCAATCACTGACATCAGCATTAATTGGTGCCCATTTTACTCTTGCAAAGAAATTGTGGGTTACTGACGTAAATTGAATTTGTGATCATTAGATCTAGGTTTTAGGATGGACGTTTGTCATGAGGGTGTCATATCCTGATGTTACTTCTGGGGGATCTGGGATCAGGAGGTCTCAAAGCTTAATCCAAGGTCGGGGAACCTCATGCCCCTGGGTCACATGCGGTCCTTGATGACTATTTCCGTGGCCCCCAGGCAGATTCCTGGGGTCTCAGGCTGGAAGATGTGTTTTGCCGACTTTAAATTCATCTCCCCAGTGATATCTATGCCCCAGCCTCAGCCTCCCCAGTAATGTATATGCCCCCCAGACTCTTCTATGATTTCTATGGGCCTAGCCAACCAGGAAAAGAAGTTGATGAGCAACATGATCAACATCACCTAATATCAGTCATGACAAAGAGAAGCAGCTCCAGCCTCCACAGTAGGGGTGAGTTGATTGTTTAACCAAATATATCAGAGTAATTTTAAAACTGATAATTTTATGCAGCCCCCAAAGATGGTAGAAATTTCTAAATAGACCTTGGCAGAAGAAGGTTCACCATCCCTGGCTTAATCAACCGATCTCAGGCCCTGTGTGGAGCCCATTTGATTGTTATCTAGTGTATTTACTTTCACGATGTGCTAAAGTGGTTGAGGACCTTTTCCCCGCTGGCTGAGAATTCTCTAAGCCTTAAGCCTCAGCTGCAGCTCCTTATTATTACTTCCTTCTGCTATATTGCCCCTGACTTCACTATATGCTGGAAATAGAATCTCTGTTTTGACCACATTGCAGAAGCTTGCTTCTGGAGTGCTGAGGTGTTCATTACTTTTGCAGCTGTGAATCTTTTCCTACTGGAAAATGTTTAGAATACTTTGCTATCTGTTTACTTGCTTGCCTGTTTTGCCTGTCTGTTCCCCTTGCTCTCCTGCCCCTTCACTCCCTTTGGGGGGAAAGATGAACATACAAGTGAGTGGTAGCTAGGAGTATAGCTAGGTGGACGACTCAGGCATCCCCACTTTCAGCGGTAATCTTGGGGGCAGGGATTAAACTTGGGACCCCAAGCTTGAGGGACAGCTAAAGTGAAATCTAATAGTTACAGTCGTGACAACTTTAAAAGAAAACATCAGTTTCACTATATGATATAATATTGAATTATATAGTGCAAGGGATCAAATGATCAAAGGTTCAAGTCCACTGTGGGGTCTGAAAAATAAATAAAGAATTAATAAGAAATGGTTTAAAAAGTATTAAGTAAATAAAAATAGAAAATATAATAGTTGGAATCACCTCCTTTTTTCAATTCAAAAATAAACAAAAAAAGTTTATGTCAGATTAAAATATAAAATTAAGTAACCAAAACACAAAAGAAACCCTTCAGATGAAATGCATTGTGGAACAGAGTACTGCAATATATGCTGGAAGCTGACGTCAGCAGTATGGCACATAACTGTGAGCGCTCCGATGTCAGCTGCCAGGCTGGCAACTGTGCGCTGGCTATAGGGGACACCGGGCAATGCAGGAGCAAAAGAAAGGTGAGTAGAATGGTTTTTTTTGTTTTAATTATGCATTAGAGATAGAAGAGGATATTTATTCTAGCATGGCAGCCATATGTATACATTACAAGGATGAGGACTGTATATACCAGGCTGGGAAGCATATATACCAGGTTGGGGCCATATCTACCAGGCTGAAGAACATATAAAGCAGGATGGGGATCATATATACCATGAATAGACCCATGATGAAGGACTTATATACAAGGATTAGGGATATATATATACCAGGATGAGGACCATATTTACTATCATGGAGACCATATACCAGGAGATGGAAGGGGACATTTATTCTAGTATGGAGGCCATATATACAAGGATGAGGACTGTATATTTCAGGCTGGGAAGCATATATACCAGGTTTGGGCCATGTATACCAGGCTGAAGAACATATAAAGCAAGATGGGGATCATATATACCATGACGAGACCTGTGATGAAGGACTTATATACAAGGATAAGGTATACATACGAGGATGAGGACCATATGCACTATCATGGAGACCATATACCAGGATGAAAACTCTATGTAGCAAGATGGGGAACATATATAACCAGGATGAGAACAATATTTACCAGGATGGTGGATATATATACCAGGATAGGGGCCATATGCCAGAATGGGGGCCATATACCAGGATGCAGGATATACATACCAGCAGGGGCGGACCGTCACCCCCGGGGGCCCTGGTGCAGGAGAGGACCGGGGAGGGCGGGGCTACTGGCCGTCGGCGCGGCCCGGGGGAGGAGGGGTGCCGCTGGCCGTCGGCGCGGCCCGGGAAGGGGGGGGTGGGTGCTGCTGGGAGCCGCAGGCGCGATGCTCTCCTACCTGGGAGCCGCGTCGGATGTATGCTAGGGGCCGGAGGAGCCGAGGAGAGGAGGGGCGGGATCAGGCAGGGGAAGCAGGAAGCTCTCTGCTTCCCTTGCCTGACCCTCCTCTCCTTTGACGGTGGCTTGCGGGGGTCGGCTGTGGGCCCCCCTCCAGGCCTGAAGGGGCCCCCAGCCGGTCGGGGCCCTGGTGCAGCTGCACCAGCTGCACCAGTGTAGTTCCGCCCCTGCATACCAGGATGGAGACTATATAAACCAGGATGATGATCATATATACCAAGATGGAGACCATATATACCATATATATCAGGATGAGGGTGATTATATACCAGGATGTGGGACATTACTGTATAATGAAGGAGGATGGGGGAAAATTGTATCTCTTTATAGATTTAGAAATGTTCATACATCTGACCAAAGTGCATAAAGGGCCCAGGTCCAAATTTTGCACTGGAGCCCATTGAACTCCAGTTACGCCACTGTCTCCAGACTAGTATTTCCTCTGATCCATGTGGCTGCTGTAAAGCATATTTTGGAATGTTGTTGCCAGCAGCTTAGAGAACATAATCACCTCTATAATCATGTATAGAAAGTAAAATAAATATGTCTATAGTCAGAACATTATAACAGATTAATGCTATGCGAACATAGAGATTTTCAATGAGTTTTTGGAGTGGAAACTAAGCAGATCTTAAAACTCCTCAAAAAGCTAGAGTTTCCACTCCATATGACTCCATATGCACATAACCTAATAAAATAATATTTTTTCAGTATCAGGTATAAATTGGCAAAAAATTACAAACAATACATTCCCTTAAAAGATAATCTGTCAGCAGGTTTTTGCTATGCAATCTGAGAGAGCGACAAGGGGAAAGAGACTCTGATTGCAGTGATGTGTCCCTTACTTGACTGCGTGTTGTTGTTTGGATAGAATCCCTGTTTTCTCTGCTGTAGCTTTAGCATAACCCCATACACTGTGTATAATCCCACCCACAACACTGATTGACATCTTTCTGTATACATTCTGCATTGTCAAAAAGCTGTCAATTAGATTAGTCTGATTTGCACGCACATGACACCTAATCCTCCAATGATAATCTCCTGCTGATAAAGCGCTGATTGTATTGAATCTACAGCACACAGCCTAATAAGTGACATATTCTTGGATTCAGTCTCTCTGCTCTCAAATTTAATAGCTAAAAGCTGCTAAACATTTTGCTCCTATAAGTGTATAATGTATTTGCACCTAAGTCTTGATTTTTTAAGTCATCAAGCCCAAAGTTTTCAGTATTTCGAGATAGTTAAATTAATAGAAAGTCTTATGTTGTTCTTGTGCTCCGAGACTTGATTTCATTTTTTTTTCAAAAATGTTTTAAAGCAAATGAATGCTGCTGGCAAAGAAACCACTTAATATTTCTATAATTTGAAATGTTATAATGCTATTTCCCTGCTAAATTCCAGCTGAGTAGAAGCGCCGATGCGCGAGCAGCAGGTAATGGAGTCTTACCTCATCTGAGTACAGCAGAAGTCTCAGACTGTTGTCTTTCTCAATCATGTAATGGAAGGAGAAGCGACAGATCTTGCCTTTGCTCCTGTGAATCAGTGAGCTTTTTAAATAAGCCCTTTTCTGCAAATTGCTGGGGTTCCCATCAACAAACACAAAGTGTCCTGCAGCGATAAACAAAGTAGTTAGATGTCAAGAATTGAAAAACATGAAGCCCTGGATGGCCTGCTGCTATAGACCGCAGGCGAATGTTGTTTCATCTTTTCTCATTCAGATTCCTTTGTATGTGTCTAATACATTTATTCCAAGACCTAAAAATGTAGGATACTATGGGCTCCCAATGGAGACCCTTAAATATCAGCGGAAGCGGGGGCAAGAATTAAAACGCCAATGCTTTTCGAGCAACAGAGCTGTAACTCATGGTATGCAACGAGCAAGAGCTTTATTGCTCGAAACGCGTTGGTGTTTTAATTCTTGCACCAATAAAAATATGGTTGTTATAGGATGAAGATCCCTATTATTTCTTTTTTATTATTCTTGCAACAGATGCTGGATTTCACTTCCTTTTTTTAATTTTTCTGCATTCACCCTGGGAACCAGCCCATGGATTAGAACCAAGCACCGCACCCATACCTGGATTGCAACTTCATAGAAGAGTGAGCTGAAACACATTGACTTTTATATTCATGGCTTAGGCCGGTTTCACACCACGGTTTTTACCTGTCAGGTTCGGTCCGGTTCACACCTGATCAGGATTTGTCACCATGTATCCCTATGGTTCCGGATTGGCCTTATTTGGCATCCGGTTTTGTGCTTTTCCTGGAGGATCCGGTTTTGTCTGATTTTTGCATCGGACACAAAATCGGAGTCTGCATAATATTTTGTGTCCAATACAAAAATCCGACGATCCAGGGCGATCAGGCTCCCATAACATGAGAGTCTAGGGACACCGGATCCATCAAAAAACCGGACTGGTTCCCGGATACATGGTACTGAAGGGCGGCTGCTCTGAAAATCAGCTACGCTCATACAGCACCATGGACAGAGCTCCACGGCTGAAATTTCAGCACCGCGGCTAACTCCCCTGCACTCGCGGTGCAGAAATTTCAGCAGTAGACAGCGGCAGAAATGTCAAAAAGCAGGAACGGAGGACAGATTTGCCCACTGTTTCTGCTCGTCCGGTGCTGTCACGTCCTGTCCGGTGCATCCTGCAAAACACCAGACAGAACCTGACAGTCAAAAAACGTGGTGTGAAGCCGGCCTTAGTTCTACCTCAGAAGAAACAAAGTTACCAGATAGTTTTGCATGAAACATTTTCAAGTTCTAGTAAAAAGCTAGACAGGTGCATCTAATCAAACGCTGCAGAGCTAGGATTTAACCCTAAATATATACACTGGTGATCAAAATTAGACAACAACACAGAATTCCCTTAATGTTAAGGTCATTGTGTTGTCCTACGTGAAAATATCCTAACATGACTAAAATAGCGGTATTTTAAACTTATTTCATAAATTCAATATATTCTGAAGCACAGAATAAAAATATAAATGATATACATGAAAAAGACACTGACCAAAATGAGAGAACTCTTTTAGATACCTTCAAGTTATTGGTGTTAATCTGGAACCTGGTGCTACTTTCCTTAACTATCTGACAAACCCTATGTAACTGGCAGCCTAACTTTACAGTTTGCATTCACTTTGCAAAAATAATAATAATTATAATTATTTAGTTATATAGCACCATTAGATTCCATGGTGCTTTACATATGGAGAGGGCAGACAAGGACAAGTACAATATATGTGGACAATCAAGTCGTACAGAAACAGGAGGGACGAGGACCCTGTCCGCGAAGGCTCACAATCTAATTGCAGGGAAGAAAAGGTGTATCACAGTCCGCGCTGCCAAATCCACTCACTCCAAAGGAATACACGATCCCTGAGGAAGGTGCCAGGAGGGCACCGAAACGCGTCGGATGCAATAAAGGAGTTCTTTTTGAAGTTTCATCTAATCGTGTATTCCTTTGGAGTGAGTGGATTTGACAGCGCGGACTGTGATACACCTTTTCTTCCCTGCAATCCGATGTGTCTCCACATTTGAGTGGACGGTGGAAGTCCAGCAGCAGCCATCTGGGAATCATCATCTTACGCCTTCAAACCAGTTGTGGGTCTCACAACTGGCACAGGTGAGTGGATTCAGTATACACCACCTCAACATCAAGTGTCATAGTGGCACTATTGCGCCTCTTGTTCCCCTCCCCTTTTTCTCTTATTGAAGGCTCACAATCTAGGAGGGATGGATAGGGATATGATAGGAGGGGGTAACGCTGATCTTGAGACGGTGCAGTGGACTGGGTCTCATTGCAGGTTGTAGGCTTGTCGGAAAAGGTGGTCTTCAGGTTTCTTTTGAAGGTTCCCAGGATAGGCGAGTGTCTGATGTGTTGGGGCAGAGAGTTCCAGAGTATGACAGATGCACGGAAAAATCCTGTACGCGGTTGTGAGAAGAGGAGATGAGAGGGGAGTAGAGGAGGAGCTTTTGGGAGGATGACGGTAGGAATCGGGAGACCATGTCACAGATGTATGGAGGGGACAGGTTGTAGATGGCTTTGTATGTCATAGTGTTTTAAACTGGGATCCTTGAGAAGTGGGGATCCAGTTAAGGGCTTGGCAGAGGGGAGAGACAGGGGAGAAGCGGAGGGACAGGTGGATTAGTCAGACAGCGGAGTTTAGGATAGATTGGAGAGGTGCAAGGGAGGTAGCGGGGAGGCTGGTAAGCAGAAGGTTGCAGTAGTCAAGGTGGGAGATGATGAGAGCATGAACAAGTGTTTTAGCAGTGTCGTGATCAAGGAAGGTCCGAATCCAGGAAATGTTTTTGAGCTTGAAGGAGAGGGAAGAGTGCCATTCCAATGTGCCATTCCAAAGTGACTGTAACCCTCTGGCAGCAGGTTATCCAGATGAAGGCCAAAGGCATCAACCTATCAGAAAGTAGTCGTTTCATGTCTGTTATTTCTATAATATTGCATCTTTACAACATCACAAACTCTTTCCAGTCCCCCAAGAAGGCTGATCACCCTCAAAAGACAAATGCAAAAGAAGACAGGATAATGTGGATAATCTTCATGGGTAATGGTTTCAACACTGCAGCTGGAATAGCTCACCAGTTAAGCAATGAAAAGGGTAAGGATTTGTCTCGTTGTACAGTTGATGTATGAGAGCATTTGGACTGAAATCCCAAATCGCTCATTAGCAGAAAGAATTAAATGGCTAGGCTCACCTTTGGTGAGGAGCATGTTGTGTGGACAGAGAAGTGGTCTACAGTTCATTTTAGTGATAAAAGCAAGTTTAATTCATTTGGGTCTGATGGGAAACATTATGTTCGATGACAAACTGGGGAAAGACGAAACCCAAAGTGTGTAAAGAAGTCAGTACAAGGTGGTGGAGGACGTGTCATGGTTTGGGGATTGTTTTCTGCTGCAGGGGTTAGACCTCTCATACAACTACATGGCAGAGTGAATGCAAGTGTTTACCAGAACCTTCTTCAACAACATGTGGTGCCTTACTTGCGTTCAGCACTCCACCGGCAGCAATTTTCATGCAGGACAATGCCCCCTGTCACACAGCAAAATGGGGAAAGTAGTTCCTTGAAATAGAAAACATTGAAACAATGAAATGGCCGCCCAGGGTCCTGATCTAAACCCACTAGAAAACCTCTGGAAAATACTTGGTGACAAAGTTACAGAACTGAGGAACAGAAATTACAGAACTGTGGAAGAGACTAGAATAAGAGTGGACCAAAATCCCCCCAGACCAGTATGAGACTAGTGTTGTCCTGTGGCCGCAGATGTGCTGATCTCATTCAAAGCAAAGGCCTGTACAAAGCAAAGGCCTGCACACTTCCTACTGATTGGTGACTGTTGTAACCTTCACAAAATGTAGTTTTAATCTTCCTCTGTGCTACAGTCATTGCTGTTCTCTAAGTATGATCATCATATTTTGTGTAAAATGAAGGCTTAGGCAAGGGTCACACATGCCAATCCGTTTTGCTAAGTGTTTTCCATGACAAATCCATTTTCCCTAGGCTGCATTTCGTGCCTCCTGTGTCCCTGGACGATTTTTGGACTTTGTAATTTTTTTTCTTAAAAACGCATATGCATTAACGCGTGCGTTTCCCATAGGGCCCCATGTTAAAAAAAGCATGCATTTTTTTACAGCACGCAAAAATGCTGCATGCAGTGTTTTTTGAATACTGAACAAAAACGCATATGTTGTTGAAAAACGCAATGGCACTTAAGTGCACCATGCGTTAACGCATATGCGTTTTTGGACTTAGAAAAAAAAATGTCTAGAATGATGCTCACAGGGATGGGTGAGAATATATTAGGTGAGAGAGGACCCTGCCCACGAGGGCTCACAGTTTACAAGGGATGGGTAAGGATATATTAGGTGAGAGAGCCCACGAGGGCTCACAGTCTACAAGGGATGGGTGAAGATATAGTAGATGAGAGAGGACACTGCCCATGAGGACTCACAGTCTACAATGGATGGGTGAAGATACAGTACGTGAGAGAGGACCCTAGCCACGAAGGCTCACAGTCTACAAGTGATGGGTGAGGAGAGAGGATAGTGCCCATGAGGGCTCACAGTCTACAAGGGATGGGTGAGGAAGCAATAGGTGAGGAGAGAGGACCCTGCCCACGAGGGCTCAGTCTACAAGGGAGGGGTGAGGATATAGTTGGTGAGGGTATATACAAATAAATATCACAATTATAAAGGTTATACGGTGTCCAAAAACATTGCCAAGAAATACCTCTCTAGAGTTGTCTAAACAACAAAACTATGGCTGCATAAATAATATACTGAAACATTACTAAGAATCGAAGCCAAAGTAAATATCACCATAAAAGGATCTCGTTTTCCATGGAGACAGTATAGTACTTCACTTTCCTTGCAGGAATTAAGGGAGTTTGTTATCAGAAAATCGAGCACTTCACTGCACCTTTTTACTTACCATATTTGTTTTGCTTCTCTAGGAGACAGAGAAGATAGGCGTAGAGGGAAGGATAACAGGTAGGTGAGAAGGTGCAGTGAACTGCTCGTCCATGCCAAAGGTGCACTGAGTGCCTGTGCTTGGTTTGAGTAGTTGTGGCGCCCCACTGGTCAGGCATCACAGTTGGGGTACTGCACCCATAAAAGAGAATGCAGTTATCCCTGTCACAGTGGGATTGCAAGGTTTGTAGGAGGCTCCCACCCCAGCACTCCCACACTCGAGCCTAGGCAAATGGTTGGAGCCCAGGCCTTGGGGGGAGAGTTAGGGGAGGAGGGAGGTAGCAAAACGGGGAGTTTTAGTTTGCCCCGAGGAGAAGAAGGAAAAGAAGCCCTGAGCACCCATACTCCGGGGGAACCCTAGTTAACCTCGGGGAGTCAGCTCAGAGGACGTGGTGCAGGGAGTCTAGCCCCTGAGCCGCCAATACTGGCCATCTTGGGTCAGTCAACTGGCCCCAACACCCTGCCCAAACAATACCATCACACCAGGATCACCCACCAAGGTCGAGCCCCTTCACAAGAGCTGGGAAGCACGGGAACTCAATAGCACCCCAACAGGCCTGGTAGTAAGGGGTAGTGCAAGGACAGGGATCATTAGTAGGACACGGGATCGACTAAAGAAGGCATACTACGGGAGTCTCTGAGAGTCCTTGCAGCCCGCTGTGACTACCCGGCCGGTTACCTCTCGAGAAAGACTGCTCTGCACTGTGAACTGTATTGCCATCAGAACTGTCCCAGTAAAGTACCCGGGTAGAGTGACAAAGTCTCTGTGTGTTTGTTCTTCTACCATACTGCTGATCATTGATATTTACAGCCTGTATCCTCATCATCGGTGCACTCCTGCCCCGGAGGCCCAGCTCCACCTGTAGGGAGCTGTTCCATCAAAGCTACAGTTTCATCGCCTTCCGAAAGTCTGAAGTGTCACTGGTGTCCAGTCACCAGAATCTGCAGGTGGCGTCACGAGATCTTTATTCTTTATTATTTTCAAATGTTATTATTTTCAATGTCACCTGGTTTCGATTTTAGAGCAGTGCTGTAAAATCGAAATCAGGCAACATTGGTTTTATCGCCGCCAAATTCCTGAAATACACGCCGCAATAAGGAGGCAATTTGGCGGCGATAATTCCAGCGAGAAATATCGCCACTAAAAATGTCTCCGCTGGTTGTGGCGTGTAAAGGTACCCTTAGTCTTTTCTCTCTTCTGTTAGGCTGGTTTCACACAGGTATTTTTTTAATCTGGGGAGATGCAGGTAAAACCTACATTCCCCCGGATTCCCCTGGACTCCCTGGAATTGTAAAAACTGATGCACCCACACCAGTATTATCACTGATCCGTATCATGGGCATTTCACTTAGAACTGCATTCTTCAGTACAGACTAAGATGAGAATTCACCATTTAAATTCAGCGTGATTCAGAGTCCACCGGATCCCACAGGGACACATTTTAATTCAACCCGCAGTGCCCCTGATCCCGGTGTTCCCGTTTTTTTTGTCACAGACACCAAAATCACAACGAAATGCATTTTTGATTTCAATGCAAAAACTGGCGACACTCGGATCAGCTGCAAACGGGAAGAACTGGCCTGTGGCCCCATTGAAATTTAGTGGGGCCAAAAATGGATGTGGGTGCATTCAGTTTCAGCCAAATTCACACTGATGCCAAAAACCGCCAGTGTGAAACTAGCCTCACCTGTGTGAGTGTGTGAGCAGGTTCATAACAGTTCTGGAGACTGTCGGTCAGTATATAAAGTAAATGCACCATTATGATCTTATCCTTGTAACTATTTATTCACAATAGAAGAATAAATAAATGTTTTATGAGGTTGACTCATTTTATATCTAATCAGAAATGGAGTATTTGTGTCTCAGCTCAGTTCTCATACCTAAAGCTGTAACTCTCTCTTTATCTGGATGTGCAGGCTTTATCGCTAGCCTTTATTCAGTCTTGCCTGGCAATCATGGCTGTTTTCAGAGGGATCCTTTTTTTTTATTTTCCTTTTAGAGAATAAAAATCACCCTGACAGTTCCTATTCACTCATCTCCTCGGTGCGCTATCTCCGGCCGCAGACCGCTGGCTGGTCCAGTGTTCCAATCTGTCAGCCACCCAGTCTTTTCCCATCCGCAGCGCATGACATTACGGGACTCAAGCCTGACCTGTGACCTTTTCTAACAAGACCCACTGAAAGATAATTTGACACTTTATACTTTTGTGCTGAAATTTCCCATTACAGCTCCAACATCTGTCTCTTCCAAGATGTTCGGAGCCTCAGCCAGTATTGGCTCCTGGTACATGGAACAGAATACAGGAGCATGACTTACGCAGCTGTCAGTTCCTTCAGCTCTCCAGGAAAGCCAGCGCCATGGCGGGGCTCACACTGAATTAACCGGATATTTAACTATTATTTATGGTTCACTGGTCTTTCTAGTGGATGTCAAATTATTAAAACTCTTACTGCAACTATAAGATATAGGCCCTCTCTATGGATTGAATTTACGGTATTTTGCATGGGATATTAAAACATTTAAATAAGAACTAATACATATAATAGATTTAGTGTTTTAATTTTTCCTAGACAGTCCTTTATTTGTGATATCAAAGCGGTAAACATGATTAATTTCCAGACATAGGATCAGCACATTGGGATTCACTCATAAAGGATCTGCTAACTCTGGGCTCTTCACATCATAGCTGTCTGCTCTATGAATTGTATCAAATTATTATTCTTATTTTTTAGTATAGCACCATTTTTTCCATGGCGCTTTACATGTGAAATAGGGTACGCATAAAAACAAATATAATAATAATGAACAATAGATGGCACAGAGTGGTATAGGAGGAGAGAGGACCCTGCTTGCGAGGGCTCATAGTATACAGGGGATAGGTGAGGATATGGTTGGTGAGGAGACAGGACCCTTCCCACAAGGGCTAATAGTCTACAAGGGATGGGTGAAGATACATTAGGTGAGGGGAGAGGACCCTGTCCACGAGGGCTCACAGTCTCAAGGGATGGATGACGATACAGAAGGTGAAGGTAGGGCTGGTTGTGCGGCGGTAAAGCGGGCTGAGGCTCACTGCAGGTTGTAGGCTTGTTAGAAGAGATGGGTCTTCAGGTTCCTTTTGAAGGTTTCCACGGTGGGCGAGAGTCTGATGTGTTGCGGTAGAGAGTTCCAGAGTATGGGGAATTCACAAGAGAAATCTTGTATGCGATTGTGGGAAGAAGAGATGAGGGGAATAGAGAAGGAGATCTTGTGAGGTTGCATGCAGATAAGTAACAGGAGAGCATGTCACAGATGTATGGAGGGGACAGGTTGTGGATGGCTTTGTATGTTATACTTGGACTTTTGAACTGGAGTCTGTGGGCAATGGGAAGCCAGCAAAGTATGTGGCAAAGAGAAGAACCCAGGGAGAAGCAAGTATCTAGGAAACATGGATGTGCATGTGGTGACCTACAGTAGTTGATTTATGTGCCCACATATGTTTAAGTAAAGTATAGATCTGTTTGGTGTACATAGGTAGCAGATAGAGTTGGTGCCAATGAATTTTTGCAGGATCTGATTGGCCACGACAATAGTCTCTGGCCGTTGGATGGAGGCCCGAAGAATAGACACCAATCTGACAATATTTCTGGCTCTTCTTTTGATTACCTTTCCTTGCACATTGATACCTGTGAATGCTACACAGGCATGGTTTGTTTCCAGAAAGATCTATGCCATCTTAGATTTTAGTGGGGGATTGGAGTTATCAGTGGGGTATCGCAGATGGATATAAAAGCATATAATCAGACAAAGATCAGTTGAGTCGAAATAGAACTGCATAATGCAACAACAACTCTCATGTTCATCTGGGTCTCTGTGGTATAGTAGGGGTAGAATTCTCCAAGATATGGAGACTAAGTACAGGTTGGGCTATTTATATGGATACACCTAAATAAAATGGAAATGGTTGGTGATATCAACTTCCTGTTTGTGGCACATTAGTATATGGGAGGGGGAAAACTTTTCCAGATGGGTGGGGACCAGGGCGGCCATTTTGAAGTCGGCCATTTTCGATCCAACTTTATTTTTTCAGTGGAAAGAGGATCATGTGACACCAAACTTATTGAGAATTTCATAAGAAAAACAATGGTGTGCTTTGTTTTAACATAGCTTTATTCTTTTATGAGTTATTTTCAAGTTTATGACCACTTATATAATGAGTCTTCCAGTATCAGTTGTTTCAGATGCTGCACATCTCGTATCTTCACAGCATAGACAATTGCCTTCAGATGATCCCAAAGATAAAAGATAAAAGTCTAAGGGGGTCAGATCGGGAGACCATGGTCATATGACCCTCAACAAACTGGAAAAATAATCCAAAATAGTTGGCCATTTTGGTTCCAAAATAAAGTTGGATCCAAAATGGCCGACTTGCAAGTGGCTGTCATGGTCACCACCCATCTGGAAAAGTTTTCCCCCTCTCATATACTAATGTGCCACAAATAGGAAGTTGTATTGTCACCAACTATTCCCATTATATTTAGGTTTATCCATATAAATGGCCCACTCTGTATAATACATATGTAAACAACAAAAAAAAAATAGAAAAAACTCTAAAACGTAATAATAAAATATATTACTCTATTAAATACAATTAAATATTTAGATCCATGTAACAGAGGATACAAATATGGGACGTGGTGAGCTATACATGATAGAGTAATCAAAATATATCCGATAGATGGCAGGGTACAGAATAAATAACAGTAATATGAAGCTTAATAACATGTAAATCTAATCATATAGTAAGGATATAGATGATTATTATATCAATGTTATAAAATATAACAGTTAGAGGTCAGCAAAAAATATGCACATAAGCGAAAGCTATCAAGCGAAACATACGTCAGAGGTCTGGGGTCCAGTGTCCATGTGCTGAATTATATTCTACAGTATGTCCTTTATTGATTTTTCCTATCCTTTCACTTGAAACGTTATGTTCTTCTATGCAGATTTCTTACTGACGTCTACTGTTATATTTTATAACATTGATATAATAAATCAGCTATATCCTCACTATATGGCTAGATGAGCATGTTATTAAACGGACTCAGTCAGGTCATTTTTTAGTATGATACTAATATTACCCTTGAATAGTGCCTGGGCAGACCTTTTAAAAACATGTAAAATCATTATTGTACTCTTTCTAGTTTCCTTGCTATAAGCATTTTCAGACCCTGCAGGGAGCTGGTACATTAGTCCTCTCCATTATATTCACAGCCGAACAGTCCGGCTGCTGTATAAGTGTTCTTTAAATATCCACACCTACCCAAGCTGGTGTTCTGTCCCTCCCCTCTGTGCTCTGTGCTGGGGAGGTGTTTTGTGATGCACTGTGCTATCTGTAAGATTTAATTATACGAAGGATGGTTTTTCTGCAGCTATGTAGCCTGAGCAAATGATCAAATGTTCTTATAATCACATAGAAATATCTCAGACTGCACACACTACGCATATGTCTCGGATACACACAATGAAGATCTCTAAGGTCCCACACACCTTCTGCCCCCTTGTTTATGCTCAGCAATGAGTCACACAACATAACAGATCACAGAAAGGCAGGACTGTATAGTGCTGCATGAATATTCATTCCTTGGGGAGTGGGCAGCAGACAACTCACTGTGATTGACAGATGGAATTAATCTTTTATTTTGAAGTTTACACAGGATAGGAGGGAAGTATAAATATTAGAAATACATGAATAGAGCATGCTTAGAGAAAGGAATTAGAAAATGATAGCAGTTACATATGGATTTTTGACCTGACAGATTCCCTTTAAGCTTCATAACACTATTAATTATTGTGTACTCCACCATCTATCAGATATGTTTTGTTTACTCTATCATGTATAGCTCACCACATCCCATATTTATATCCTCTGTTACATGGATCTAAAACTTTTATTGTATTTATTAAAGTAATTTACGGTATTTTATTAGTACTTCCCACTGAAAGTCTCTGGCAAGACTTGAAAATTGCTTTTCACAGAGGTCTCCATCCAATTTCACTGAGCTAGCACTATTTCTGCAAAGAAGAATGGGCAAAATATTTTAGATATTCTAGATGTGCAAAGCTGATAGAGACGTCCCCCAAAAGACTTGCAGCAGTAATTGCCTGCAAAGTAATGGTCCTATAAAGTATGGAGTCTGGGTGGCTGAATACAAATGCACTTTATAATGTTCAGATTTATAGTTTTAATGTATTTAGAAACCCATGTATCATTTCCTTTATACTTCACAAATAAATGCTAACTTGTGTTGGTATCTCATATAAAATCTCAATACCAAAAGTTTAAGTTTGACGTGAAAAAAGTTCATGGGGTCTGAATACTTTTTCAAGGAACTTTCAATCAGCTATGATTGCTGAAAATGCACTAACAAGATGGGATTTGGAGAGTCTCCTAGTGTCTTCTGAGCAGACTCCATTTGGATGTTCAGCTGGTCACCACTGGTCTCTATTTCCTGCTTCCATCTTTACATGTAGGATTTACCAGCTGAGCCATTGCTGAGATCAGTTCCCAATATCGGAGGGTGCACCAACGGTAGCCCTCCTACTAATTAGAAACTTATTCCATATCTTTTGAATCATTGAAAACTGTCAAATTTTGGGAAATTCTGTACCTCTTACTGGAGCTGCTATTGACCTATACGGTAAAACTTAGTTATACATGTAAAAAGTCTAAGGGTTCCTCTGCTGGACTCTATTTTTTTGTTCCAAAAAATTAGTTATTGTGTGTATTCAATGGCTTGGAAGCATGACTTACTTCCAGCCAGAGGTAAAGTGGTAAAGTAAGACCTGATTTTGATGTGCGTAAAGCTCCACAAATGGTTGGCTGGTGTATTTAGGAGACCTCTAAAAAAGAGCACTGATAATGGTCTACTTGACTAATCCATCATGGGAGAAGATGGTGAGCTAACTCAACAACCACTTACCAAATTGGTGTCTAGGTAGACTGCATATAGGGGGGGATGTGATGTTTATCAGCTCTGTATTGATAAGAAGCAGTGTCAGACTGGGGCGGCAGGGGCTCACCATTGGCATTGACTCTGGGGGCCACTGATCAACTTCATATGAATATTACATTCACAAATATACCTATGCATCTATATCATAATATACTGGGTACTTTGTAACATGAATGATGAGATGCTTCCTTTATCGTTACATAGTGAAACAAGTGTATTGTGTCAACTACTGATGATGCTGGAAGAGGGGAGGTAAATGTGTTACGGCAAAGGAGCCCACCAGAGGATCTCCCGTTGTCCTGTGGGCCAGTCTGAGTCTGGTAAGGAACTTCAGATTGGGAGAAGTTGCGCAAAGGCATAATGAGTTGACTAACTACTTTGGTTGCACAGTGCACTACAACAGATCATTCAGCGCAGATAGGTTATCATTGCTCTCGGCAGCACATGACCTGTTTACACAAGATGATGTGCTGCCAAGAATAATGATATTTAAGCCAATCTAAAAGCACTTCACCTGATCAACAAAGCATTTAGCATGTTTGCCGAGTGATTGACAGCCAGTTTACACTGCCTGATTACCAGGAGACGAGTGTGTGGCGCCCCTCTGGCTAGGAGCCACAGGGAGATATTGCAGTATGACAACCAAATGTGATATCTCTATAAGTTGTCAGTTCAGGGTTTAACCTATGGAGTCTGTTCTTGCACACACTTAGGACTAGGCCACTTAGAGTAGGGGGGACCGATAATTTAGTAGATCCTAAAAGGGGGTGGAGCCTAGGGTAGAGTTAGTCAGAGAGTGACAGTTTTCGAAACAGACAGTGCTGGGAAGGCAGTCAGGAAGGACAGGCCTGACAGCACAGCCGACAGGAGGGTGCCTCATCTTTAAGTGGGGCCCCAGGACAGAAGGCAATGGGCCAGGACTGGTTGGAGCCAGCTGGTCTCATTGGGGGAAAGACACCGGCAACGCGGGAAGCCGAGGCGACCAGAAGTTTAGCTCTGACCGCAGACCGACGAGCTGCGGGCCCATTGTAACCGGGTTGCCGTATGCACCACAAAGACATCTCACCCCTCAGAACAGAAACCGGTTGAGGGCACTAGTGGTTGTGGACTGAATTCCGGTGGCGGGAAAAATTGTGCGCTCCTGCTGCTCCCGTTCATACCGGTAAGGGACTAACTCAAAAGACTAGTGACATACCGTAGAACTAGCGGGAGAGCGCTGTAAAGGTGGGGAAACAGGAAGGATAGAACAGACCCCGAAAGACAAAGAAAGAAAACATCTAGAGACTCCATTAGGGGGACCCTGAGCTGGCAACATCCACCCGGTAAACAAAGCTGTACCATGTATCATTTACCATCTGCCGGTACCCAGTAAAGTGGAGTCAAACTTGAACTGGCCTCTGTTGCTCTTCCCGCCGGTGCCCGGAGGGCTCCAGCACCAACATCAGCAGCTCACCAGAGGGGTATGAACCACTACTACAACTCCCCTCATCTTCTTCCATCACCCCTGCCCTGAGGTAATACCTCCACCTGTGGGGAGCTGTACCATTCTCTGGTGCACCCACCATCACCTCAGCGGCTTGCTTGCAGCTCCGGTACCATTTTACCGGGAACTACAGGTGGCGTCACGTTCCCTTTGTAAATACTCCCTTCTCCCCCACCATCTACTCAAATGATTACCGGTATCCCGACCACCTGTGATCTCCCCATGCAAGCAGCCATCAGTCCCGGTGTCCTAGTACCCCTTGCCCTGGTCACATCAAGTGTTCTTAAGAAAGCATGTTTACCCTACACTCATATAGTATAAATGTGCCCTAAATTAATGCACCATTTAGTTTGCATTTGTAATCATTTGCTTTTATGCCTTATATGTGATGTATAACCACTCAGACCACTGACTACAGATGAGTATTGCAATCTGCACAACGTCAACAGATCTGAGAATTCTAACACATTGTGATAAAATTTGAAGTCCTCAGTAATATATCCAATAGAGAAGTGTAATTACTCTGGGTTTACTGTAGACACTAGTGACATTTACTTTGCATTGAATATACTAGCTGTAAGATTAAAATTCTAGAGGGGAGATATGTATCACTGAGATTGATACCCTCAGTGATGTGAACTTGGATGTATGCTTCAGTATGCTAGGTACTAAGAGGGTTAAAGGGCTTTAATACGGTCAGGTATTTTTTGAACAGTTAAAGAGATGGGTGGGACGGCTGTTCACCATATCTCCACCTTAGTGAGTGGTCCAGGAGGTAAAAGTAAGGCCATTGGAATCACTTTGGCTTCTGTGTATGGAGGTTGCAGACCTACTGAGTTGTACTTTTCTAGCTAAGAGCCAAATCCTGTACTCAAATGGGCGGACTCTGCGGCTATGTGGACTATTTCTATGCTGTTTTGTTTTCTTTTTGCCAACAAGGCTGTTTTTATTTTTGCTTTGTTGGGTCGGTTTATGAAGTTGCAATAGACCAGCTGAAAATTTACATTACAAGCATTCTTGTGTCTACCCTGCACTGCAGACGAGTTCATCTAACACGTAGCTTACAAGAAGTGAACATGCACATAGTATCAGGATATCTGTAATATTCCTAGTTGCAACCCACACTATGCTAAACTAAAAAACATATTGTTACCCTATAAGTATATATTGTCCTTTGTCATTTTTTCAATTAGGTCTGATGATTTCTAGGTTATAAACTTTATCACTTAGATATAATCTTCCAAAGAATTGCCTGGATCTTTTAATAATCTAAAACAAAAGCACATGTTCTGCAGGATTACATTTGTTATTAAAATCTATATGTTTTCCTTATGTTCACTTTTTCTGCCTACAGATTCCTGGTAATATATGCATTATTAATGCAGTGATATTAGGGTATGTGCACATCTGACGTTTGTGCATCTCTGCAGAACGTCCAAAAACCTGGGTTTTTTTAGCAGAAACTGAGTTTTCTGTGCTCAGCAGTGTCCCTCGTTTTTTGCTCGTTTTTTGCTCGTTTTTGTCGGCTGTTTTTCAGAGTGGTTTGAAAACTGAGTTTTTTGTGCACTTGATCAGCTGGAAGCGCTGGAAAAACGGAGGAAAGAAGTCACTTGCTCTATTCTTTGAAAAACGTTGTAAAAACTCAGTTTTGACTGAAAAAACTCAGTTTTGACTGAAAACGACCAGAAGAAAAACGTTCTAATGAAGACAGCGTTTTCTAAACTCCATTGAGTATCATGTTAACCCAGCCGGTGGCTAGGATTAACATAAATTAACATAAAACTCAGCAGAAAACGCCGAAGGAAAACGTCCAAAAACAGCCCAGAAAACGACTGATGTGCACATAGCCTTATAGTTATATGGGACAAAAATACAGGATAATGCTCCTGCCTCACTGCAATAAATATTCAGAAATGGTTATGAAGGGAAAAATAAAATGTTTAAGATAATGTGGACTCTAAAGGTGGGTTTACACGTCGCGATATCGGGCCGATATTGTATCCAACGACGTGGGAGCGCGCTTTTTGAGCGCGCTTTTCCCTGCATCGCATCGCCGGTTTACACAGCGCGATATCGGGATACAACGTTCTGACGATGTGTACGCCCACCAACCCAGGAACGACCATTTAACATGGGAGTGAATGGGTGACGTGGCAGTACACATCGGAGTTGGGCTGTCAGACGGGACGATTCGGCTCCAACCGGCATCCGATATTGGGCGGTCGAATAGCACGCTCCTTCGACCCCCGATATCGGTTTGCCATCGTTCCTGCATCGTATTGTACGTTCAAACAGTACAACGCAGGAACGATATCGGGTCCAACTCACGAACCACGTGACTTTTTTTATTTGTAATTCATTGTTGACACTACCCCTTGCTGTTCCTTTGTAATGAATACAAATTTATTCTTGCATGCTTGTCAAGCATGCAAGAATAAATTTGTATTCATTACAAAGGAACAGCAAGGGGTAGTGTCAACAATGAATTACAAATAAATTGTCGATAAGGTAAGGATTTGGAGGGAGGAGATTGACAGACAGAGGGATGGAGAGGAGGAATTGTATGAAATGCCCCTGGGAATCAATTCCTGAAAGTGCAAGTGCTTAAGGTAAAAATTCCTAGATTAGAGCTGGTATGTAGTATTAAGGAAGCCACTCCTGTGCCCCAGCCTCTCAACCTAAGGTGAGGTAGATAAGTACAATAAAGCACATTTTAGCACAGATTAGCAGCATACCCATAGGCCTGTAAATCAGGGTCCTCGCACCCTTTGTTTGGCAAGTAGCCCCGAAATGTGTTTTGCGTCAGCTGCTTCGTAGGGCTAGTCACAAAAAAAACATACCCAAAAAAACATGACCCAAAGCAATGACAAGTTACAGATGGACGTTCTGCTGTTTTGAAACTCTAAGGGTACCTTCACACGTGGCAATATTGCCAGGCAATTTCACTGGCATTTTGCTGGTCCATGATTTCACTGCAACCAGCAAATTGCCAGTGAAATTGCCTAGCAATATTGCTGTGTGTGAAGTTACCTTAACTTTCAGCATGCTCAGTAAGCCATAACCTAGAAATTTTTCAGGACTCTGGATCTCTGATTAACTTTTGTGCATTCTTGCCCTTTTCCAAAATTACATCTCTCCCTTTCAGTTTTTTCCACCTCTGTGTTGTTGCACCCAGAACGCAGCTGCACCCCAAAACCCCCTCTTGACTTTTTCAAGATGGTGTCCTCTGCTTCATTTCCTTCCCATGTGTTTTTTTGTCTCCCTGCCTTTATAAACCCAAGTCCATTTCCTAGTCCTCAGCTTAATTATTCTGCCAGGGTTTCAGCTTTTTGTTGCATTTCAAGTTTGCTCCTCCTTCTGCAGCAAATCCTGTTTGGCTCTCTAGTGACTTTACGTCAGAGGTTCAGCTACTCACACTTGCTACCAGATCTTCCTCAGTTCTCCAAGCTGCTTCTTTTTCTTGCCTTGGTTTCTGCTTGCCTGCCAAGTGTCATGTAAGCTTGTTTGCTCTACAAGCTCTCTTTAGTTACCTTGTGTTATATTGATGCAGTAGCAGTGTGTCGGGACTTTGCAGGACTTTAGGATAAACTGCTCTGCATCTAGTATTGAACTTAGTATTTCTGAGACTTCCGTTTTCAGGCCTCCTGGGTATGAATTGTGTTTTAAAACTGTTGCTACAGCATCCTTTTGAGCAAACTTTGCCAATAGATTTTTATGCTCACAGCATCTCCTAATGTGCACAGAGCTCTAAGACTGTTCTGTTATTCAGCGTCTACCTGAAGGTTATTTCAGAGACTTTTCTTTAAAGGCTTCTCCTGAAGATTATCACTGTGTTTATGAACTGTGATTTTCTGCTGCACTTTGTTTGCTTAATTACCTTGTGTTACAATGAAGACTTTCACGCCAAAAAACCTTGTTACAGTTGTGTCTTTGCTTCATTCCAAAGAGATTCCTGAGCTATCCATTATAATTATTACAGAGCTGTAATTTCACCACAACTGAAAGGCCACAGGTTGCAGACCACTGTTTTAGAGGATATGTCAACAGGTCAAAAGTGACTTTTTGAGCCTATTTTCTTTCACACTTTTTCCCTTGATTTTACTTTTTTTTTATCCCCATATGGTTTTTTTTTATCTGATGCTAACTTTTATGGACTTCACCAATGGGTGTGGCTCACAATGTTCTCTGTGGCTGCACATTTGTCATGTATATTTATTTGACATGGTACCTTCCATTTTCCTCCATTGTCTCCTCCTGCATCGAAGTTGCCTGCCATTGTGACCCTCCTGTCATTGTGGTGGCCATATTGGATGCAAAAGAATCAGAACTCCGGAGCACACAATAAAGAGTCACTATATGTGACAAATATATAATTACTTTTTAGTTTCAGGTTGGAGGACCACAATAAAAGTTAGAGACAATACATCCTACAGTATATGTGTAGAGTTGTTTTTTAATCCCTTCCCACATATGTCACAGAGCCAGCCTGGGGAATCACACAGATTTCCCACTGATGTCACCAACTCGTCATGAATCGCAAACACTCCGCAACCTCCAATCATCAGGACAATATGCATAAACTGATGATTGATGAGGCTTTCGCCATTAGGCTAATTATTTGGCACATTCACAGTGAACATATAGTATATGCACAACCGATACCAAATCATGGAATATATATATATATACACTTCAGCATGGTCACTGCCAAGCTCCACAATAATCCCAAGAATAGTAGCTGCCACCACCAATACAACAATACAATAGTTTTTACAGGCCTATTGGACACCCATTATAGGTACTGTTTGGCCTCAAGAGGCTTCAGAGATGAGGTTTACAGAGCAAGTGGTATCAAGCTATTACATTTTTTTGTATTTAATCCAAAAATAAAGCAGCTTTTAAAAATATACAAAGATTTTACAAACAGGACAAAACAATACTGTCACGATTCTTCCACTCAATGAGTCTTTGACACAATGTTTGACAATTTTTCTGCCCCATGGAATCCGAGCCGTGCTGAGTTGTTAGTTTGGTGAGTGACAGCTCAGTCATCCAATCTAGTGCATGGGTGAGCTGAGCTGTCAGCATGTTGATGTACAGCTCAGCCATCCAAATTGAGACTGGGAAGTGCTGGGCTTCTAGAGGTGTTGCCTGTCCTGAGTGATTTCCCAGCTACGTAGCTGAGCAGTCAGTCTCTGCCAGATATAGCATTTGCTCATTGGTGCATGTTGGCTTTGCTTATCTGTGGCCTGTGTTTTGGTCTATTGCTAACATAATTTGGTCCTCCTCTGACCAACTGTTTGTCTTGTCCATTTGATTTGATCCGCTATCCTTCTAGTGTTCTAACCCTGGACTATGACCTGACTACGCCTTTGTCTTTCCCCTTAGTTCACGACTAGCTCTCTTGGTGTCTGACCCCGAAACGTTTGACTACACTGCACGCGGCTTGTCCGTGAGTAGTGACTAGTGTCGAACATACAGTGTATACAATTAGATAAAATAAAAAGTATAAACAAAAGAAAAGTACTAAACCTGTGTCATGGACATCTGCCCGATTTTATTTTGTAACTCATCATCGGCAGGGCGCACTTTGATATGACTAGGTGCAATACGTTTGGCAGTTTGTCACATAGACGAAAATATATCTCCCATATCTGTAGGGCCTACGTCTGTCACAAGAACCTAAGTATTCATAGCTGGAAAACTGGTGCCTGTCCGTCTTATAATTCCTGGCTGAATTTTTAGATTAGGTTTCCCTGAAATGCCGGAGCATTACAGAGAATAACATATCTGACTCAATCGTGCATCCAGACTCTGATTCATGTAGACTGTGGTTTGGGCTGCATGGATTGACTGATGGGTTCCCTTTAAATTCTCACTCTACAAGTTTAATAAAGATATTTTTAAAATAGAGTATAACTTGTGTAAGATGGCAGAGATGTATATCTGTGATGTAAGCCTGGAAGTGAACTCCAGTACATATAATACTAACAGGGTTAATAGGGCTGTAAAGGGCTAGATTTACGAGCCACCAAAGAGAATGGGATGGGTGAGACTGGCTGCTCAAATATTCCCACCCGTGTTATAATGGACATAAGAAAGTACAGGTGAATTTGTTATGTTAGCTGCCTGTGTGGAGGTAGGAAGGCCTCCTGTGTAAAGTCTCTATGCTTGAACTTGTGTGCTGGATTAACACTGTAGTGCCTTTGTTAGGACTGTGTATACTGTTTCCCTGCAAAAAAATGCCATTTATTTTCCTTGCTTGGGGCTTGATTTATGGAGTTTTAATAAAACAGTCTGAACATTTTGATTAAAGTCGCCTTCTGAGCCTATGTCAAATACTGCTGAGTGAGCCGCATCTTCATAGATGGTTAAGTCTAAATATTTAACATGGTGTGGGCGGTAGTCGTGGGAGAGGTCTGCATGTTTTTGCACCCTGGCATGCTACATTAAAGAGGGAGTTCTGGCTGGGTCTGTGGACTCGTTTTAAGGAGGAGATACAACTTTGAAGACCGCATGTTGATGATGGCTTTGGTTGGCCAAGACAAGATATTAACCAGTCCATTGAGAGAGACCACCAGTTCTTTATTGATCAGCCATTTCATGACAACTATGTACAATAGATAGTGAATACACAACGTCTCGTACATTTTGTCTTGAGTACAGAGCAACTCTATACTCCGTCTATTCACTTCTTAAACCTCAGAATCTCCTTACTCAATCAGTCTTACTTGCTTCGCCATAACCCACCTTAGCACACGGTGCAGTCCATAAAGGTCATTTCTTCCATTCATGGCTCTATATCTTATCCTTCCTCTTAAAGGAGCTGGTTTGCCAATATGGCTGAAATTAGCTTCTAACATTTTGACTCTTAGTGAACTCTTGCCGTCTTCTATTCCATCCTGGGCAGTTAACTTTCTAACATATAAACTCAGGGCCGTACTGAAAGGCATCCTGTCCAGGACCCATCTCCACTCGATCGCTTAGTTTTTCAGTCTGTCCTCTGACCTGGCTCCAAGAGATCTCTCTGTAACTCAGTCACTCTTTTTCTTTCACTCTCTATATCCTTTGCCCTGGTCTCCTTTCAATCTAGGGAGACCCACAACATGTGGCCTTGTCAACTATCCAATGTTCAAGGATGATGTCCGGCACACTGGATAGCAAGGTGCTCGGGGGTAACATCAGTCATGTAAGTATTAGAAAAAACACTGACACACCACAAATTGTGGTGTGTCAGGGTTTTTCCTAATTCATTTGTCAACTATCCAGACCTTAGGTCTGTCTCTCTGACATGCTGGGCCCTATCTGACATTCTGACAGGAAACTCCATGCTAGCTTCTCACCTAGGCCTTCCAATTCTGTTATTGCCAAACATTAACTTTATTATTATTATTTTTTTTCTATATAGCGCCATTGGTTCCATGGCGCTTTACATAAGAAGCGGGGGATAACAAGGACAGGTACAGTACATATGAGCAGTCAATGCCTGCTGATACACGACGCTACCTACTCGCTACCTCTTGCTGGACAGAACACAGCTTGATCACATGACAGTGCAAAACATTATATAGGCAATCACAATTCACATTACACATGATAACAATATAACGGTATCTTCAAGGGGAAGCATAGGCAATAAGTCTATCTCCTTACATTATCATACTCAGCAAGTAAACTGATTTCAGGAGCGGTTGAAAAGAATTATTTGATGTCCGTCTCCACAACAGATACGCTTTAAAGGCGCAACGATTAACATTTTGGAAATGTTATTAGTCTGATTATGCATCAAATTGCTTATTTTTTCCCGTCTTTTCAGGCCTGCGCATACTTTCAAAGATCATTTAGCCCCTTTTAAATTACAATTCATTTTTCTTCCTGATTACTTCCTTACAACTGGCATTTTCCGACAATAATCAGTCTATGGTTTGGCTTTCCAGACTACTTAATGCATATGCAAACAAATTACTAATGTAAAGCGACTGAACAGTGGTATAGATTAGCAGACTGATCGGAGTGTATGTCATTTCTATTCTTCGCTTTTCTGCTGTATGTAGCTGAGCTGACGCTCGCTTTCTTATTGTTCGAACGTTATAAATAATTCTGTATTTAAACTCCTCATGAATATGATAATTGCTGCATACTAATGTTGCTCTTGGAACGCACCCCGACGCATTGCTTCAGTCTCAGGTTAAGGTTTGCCTGTCATCAGGGTGAATTTCTGAGTGATTTGTATTTCTAAAATAAATGTGAACTTTTTTTTTTTTTCATGGCAGTAAAGTATCGGAGCTATTAGCATGTCATGTCTTTTGAAGTCTTTCTTGAGAGGATAATCACTAAGGTTATGGTGTAGCAGCAAAATAGAATACAAAGCGGAATTCAAGAAAGGAGTCGCAAGAGATTACATTTTGGTTTTCTTGATATGGCGCCACCCATGGTTACAGTTTTTATCTGGTACTGCAATTTAATCACATTTAACAGTGACTAATTAGATCACTGAAGATCGAGAGTAGATCCAGGATTTTATTTTATTTTCCCTGTAAGAAATTTTGGCTTTACCTCTATGTTGGCTGTTTACCTTCATCAGGATTAACACAGACCAAATGAAGTGGCCCCTGTGTAATAAATTATGTTCATTTAAAGCAGTGGTGGGGAACCTCAGGCCCCAGGGGCGCATGCGGCCCTGGATGACCCTTTCTTTCGCCCTCAGGCAGTTTCCTGGGGACTGGAGTGCTCAAGCTGGCAGACATATTTCGCCAACTGCCTGCCTGTGAAATCCAGCTCCTCCCAGCCTCAGTCTCTCTAGTGACATATATGCTCCCAGCCTCTCCTTAGATGTCTATAATCCTAGCAAACCTGGAAAAGCAGAGAAGCAACATGAGCAATATCACCTATTATCATAGCCAGGCCAAAAAGAAGCAGCCCCAGCCACCACAGTAGTGGTGAGTTGATTGTTTAACCAAATATAGCCCAGTAATTTTAAGTTGATAATTTTTTGCGGCCCCCGAAGGATGGTAGAAATTTCCAAATGGCCCCCAGCAGAAAAAGGTTCCCCACCCCTGATTTAAAGGAACAGTGAGAGGACACCCCTCATACAGCATGAATCCTCTGGAGTACTCGTGGAGAACCACAGAATTAGAGGGAAATGTGTATTTATGTTTTAAGAGAGTTTTCTTAAAAACAACGTTCATTTTAATCAATAGATCTAGGAATAATAATAATTTCCACAATTGAATGTGATTAAAAAAATGTTCCTGTGCTGAGATAATCTTATATATGTGTCCCTGCTATGTACTGTGTAATGGATGTGTCTGACTGTACAGGGACATAGTCTGATCATACCACATCTCCTGTGCTGAGATAATCTTATATATGTGTCCCTGCTATATTCTGTATAATGAATGTGTCTGACTGTACAGGGACATGGTCTGATCATACCAAATCTCCTGCGCTGAGATAATCTTATATATGTGTCCGTGCTATGTACTGTGTAATGGATGTGTTTGACCATACAGGGACATGGTCTGGTTTGATCATACCACATCTCCTGAGCTGAGATAATCTTATATATGTGTCCCTGCTATATTCTGTATAATGAATGTGTCTGACTGTACAGGGACATGGTCTGATCATACCACATCTCCTGTGCTGAGATAATCTTATATATGTGTTCCTGCTATGTACTGTGTAACAGATGTGTCTGACCATACAGGGACATGGTCTGATCATACCACATCTCCTGTGCTGAGATAGGGTAGGGTCACATTGCAAACCTAAATTGCAATCACCGCATCCGGATCCGGATGCGGTGAATGCAATGCCGGTCACACACAGTTTTTTCCAAAACTGTGTGCTGAATACCGCACTGCGGTCACCGGATGGCTCAGGATGTGTAATCCCTGAGCCATCCGGCAACTGCATAGGTTGCGGTTCCCGGCTATTGACGGGACCCGCAACCGTAATAAACAGTTAAATTGCTGACCTAAATGACTTTTTAAGGTCTGTAGGGGGGCTTAGACCTCCCTACAGACCGGCCGCCCACTTCTATAGTGTACTTCAACAATTTCTCACTGTGCACGGGCGAGGAGCCCGTGCATGTCAGCCAAAGTTGCCCCTACCCCCCCCCCCCCCGTAACACTATAGAGGGGTGCATACACCCCTCTATTCCAATCATCCTTTAATTATGTGCTATACACAATGATTTAACCTAATCGCTAGGTAAATATATATTTACATGTGTCCGGAGGCAGAGTGAAGGGATGTCCATGGGCGGGGCTGTGTGCAGTAGCCTCCGCCCTCTCCTTCTTGTTGGCCGCCCCCTCTGGCCGTAATCCAGTCTTGTGAGGGCGGGCACGTCGTTAAAGGGGCGTGGCTAACCACGGCACTTAGTTAGCCACGCCCCTTTAACGACGTGCCCGCCCTCACAAGACTGGATTACGGCCAGAGGGGGCGGCCAACAAGAAGGAGAGGGCGGAGGCTACTGCACACAGCCCCGCCCATGGACATCCCTTCACTCTGCCTCCGGACACATGTAAATATATATTTACCTAGCGATTAGGTTAAATCATTGTGTATAGCACATAATTAAAGGATGATTGGAATAGAGGGGTGTATGCACCCCTCTATAGTGTTACGGGGGGGGGGGGGTAGGGGCAACTTTGGCTGACATGCACGGGCTCCTCGCCCGTGCACAGTGAGAAATTGTTGAAGTACACTATAGAAGTGGGCGGCCGGTCTGTAGGGAGGTCTAAGCCCCCCTACAGACCTTAAAAAGTCATTTAGGTCAGCAATTTAACTGTTTATTACGGTTGCGGGTCCCGTCAATAGCCGGGAACCGCAACCTATGCAGTTGCCGGATGGCTCAGGGATTACACATCCTGAGCCATCCGGTGACCGCAGTGCGGCCCGGTAAACGCTGCGAAAACTGCTGCCTGCATGATTTTAAACGCAGGCAGCAGTGCCGGATCCGGCCACCGGATGGCTTGTGAAGCCATCCGGTGTTTTGCATAGGCTTCCATCAGGAGCCTTTCCTGGTCCGGTTTTGAGCTTTTTTAAAGCTCAAAACCGGATCAGGATTTTAAACAAAAAACGCCAATGTGACCCTACCCATAATCTTATATATGTGTCCCTGCTGTGTACTGTGTAATGGATGTGTCTGACTATACAGGTACATGGTCTGATCATACCACATCTCCTGTGCTGAGATAATCTTATATATGTGTCCCTGCTATATACTGTGTAATGAATGTGTCGACTGTACAGGGACATGGTCTGATCATACCACATCTCCTGTGCTGAGATAATCTTATATATGTTTCCCTGCTATGATACTAGCAGATCGCCTGAGCTACATCGCCAGGTTTCAGAACATGCTCATAAACCTGGCAACTCCGCTCAAGCAACTTTTCGCAGTTGATTTGCCCTGTCACACGTTGCAACGCACTAGCGATTTCAACGGCAACAGCAATGACTACATCACTTTTGTTGCCAGCGATGTTGCCTCGTGTAATGGTACCTTAATGCTATAAATGTAAATGCTGTGGAAAAAAGTAGGAATTACTAATTTCTTAAATAGAAAATGGAGAAAAAAAAGGAAAAAATCCAAGTGCACAGAAATAAAAAAAAACTAAATTCTGGACATTGTTTTTTATGTTTTGCTTTTACGGTGTTTATTGTATGGAATAAATGACCTGGCAACATAATTCACCACATCAGTACAATTACAATCATATTAAACTTAGCCAGCTTTTTATTTTGCTGGTGAAGAAAAAATTCTGAAATTTGCAAATAAAAAATATCTGGGTATGTATTGCATTTTGTAATGTTCCAAGTACACTTTCCATGAAGGGGACATAGCTACCGTCTTTCCCCGATAGTAAGGCCCCCCGAAAGTAAAACAGGGTAGGGGGAACAGGGGGGTCTGCTAATATAAGGCCCCCCCCCGAAAGTAAGGCTGCCTGGGGGGGGGGGGGGCGCTGGGGAATATAAGGCCGGTACCTGTCCCCCGGTGTGTCCAGGCTCCTCCAGTGTCCTGCAGGTGCAGCCGCGCTGGAGCAGATGGGGTTAATCACAGCCTAACTTGCTGTGTGCCCCTGCTCAACTCTGCCCAGCCTGACGTCACAGCAGCCCGGCTCGAGCTCTGATTGACTCCAAGGAAGCAGTGGACGTGGCCATATGACGTTGTAAGCTCTGATTGGCTCGTCATCTGGCCGCGCCTGCTGGTTCCTGGGAGCCAATCAGAGCTCGAGCCCAGCTGTTGTGACGTCCGGCTGGGCAGAATTCAGCAGGGACACACAGCAAGTTAGACTGTGATTAACCCCATCTGCTCCAGCGCGGCTGCACCTGCAGGACACTGGAGGAGCCTGGACACACCGCGGGACAGCGAGGACAGCGGGGAGCCACACCGAAGGCCCGGGGAGCCAGTAAGAAGCGGTGTGTATGTGTGTGTGTGTGTGTGTGTGTATGTGTATGTATATGTGTGTGTTTGTAAGTGTATGTTTGCGTGTATGTGTGTGTGGTTGTAAGTAAGTGTGTGTGTGTGTGTGTGTGTGTTGTGTATGTGTGTGTGTGTGTGCTTGTATGTGTGTGTGTATGTGTGTGTGTGTGTGTGTGTTTGTAAGTGTGTGTGTGTTTGTGTGTGTGTTTGTAAGTGTATGTATGTGCGTGTGTGTGTGTGTGTGTGTGTGTGTGTGTGTTTGTAAGTGTATGGGTGGGTGGGTGTGTGTGGATGGGAGGCTGCAGTGGCTGGGGCTGCCAATATAAGACCCCCCCAAAAAAATAAGACAGGGGGCCACTTTTGGTGCCCAAAAAATATAAGACACGGTCTTATTTTCGGGAAAACACGGTAGCATCTGGAAGAAGATGCTCTGGTTGGATGAGACCAAAATAAAAATTTTTGGCTAAATGGAAAATGCTAAATGTTAAAATTAAAATGGCATATCACCCTTAAAACACCATTCCCATTGTCACACATGGTGGAGGCAACATCCTGCTGTAGAGAGACTTTTCTTCAGCAGAGGCAGGGAAGCTAGTCAGAGGTAATGGAAAGATGGATGGAGATAAATACAGGGTGTCAATCCTGGAGGAAAACCTGTAAGAGGCTGCAAAACACATGACACCTACCAGCAGGACAACGACCATAAACATCTTGCAAATCTATAATTGATGGTTTATATCAAGACACACATACAAGTGTGTGAATAGCCCAGTCACAGTCCAGACCTAAAACCCATTGAGAATCTGTGATAAGACTTGAAATTTCTGATCATAGACATCTCCGTCCAATCTCACTTAGAGATAGCTTGTAGAGAAGAATGGGAAAATATTTCAGCCTCTAGATGTGCAGGGTTGGTAGCAACATGCCCCAAAGACTTGCAGCAGTAATTGCAGCAAAAGGTGATCCTACAATGGTTCTCAATTTATGTGTGTGGGCTTGAACTAAAATTTAGTATCCAGATAAGTTAAAAAAAGCTTCCTGTGAATATATTTTTGCAGAAAAAGTATGACGTGGTACATAGGCCAGGATAAACGTACATAATTGCTCGTTTTATTTTCTCCGTGCCTTCACAAGAATTTCATGCAGCTGCAAATGATGAAATTGTTTCTCTTAGTTCAGGTGATTTTCCTGCATTTACAAGAGATCCTTTTAAACCCGTCTGTTCGCAATGTAGAACTTAACAAGTATCAAAAGAAATCATTGACAAGTGCAGACAACGGCTTCACAATTCACAGACTTATCATTTATTGCACTCTGAAAATAAAGTGCTGTGCCTTTGGTTTGGTGTCTGAGGGTATTATCTCTCCAGTTCTATAGTATTGCAATTCCATGCTTTATGTGGTTATTATTTGATTACTTAATGATGACTTTTCCGCTGCCACCAGCCCACACACAACGTCGGCTGGGAAATCTTTTCATTTAACCCCTTAAAAATCAACAACAACGCTTTATATGGTCAACTTTGGTTAGTTTCACACTACCGGTTTATGGAATCCTGGGGGATGCTGGTAAGACCTGCTCTCCCCCGAATTGCCTGCAATTGTAAACATGATGCAACTGGATGCATCCACACCTGTATTATCACTGATCCGTCTCACAGATCAGTGTTATAATCCCAGTGCAGGAGCATCCAGTTGCATCCGGTTGATTACCTTTCTTTGCTGAATCTGGTTGTAAATGACATGCCTACTAGTGGGCGTGTCATTTACAACTGGGTTCTGGGCATGCTCAGTCCTAAAACCCGGATCCAGAATCTGGATCCAGCAGGATCTGGATTCCTCTGGATCCAGGTTCCATAGAGCCATATTCAAACTGATCCCATAGTGCCCCGAGTCTGTGTGTTCACGGTTTTAAAACTGACGCCAACAGTACAACAAAATGCAATTTTGGTCTCAGCGAAAAAACTGTGGACACCCAGATCAAAGGGAACTGTGCACCCACAAGTTCCTGCTTCCCCATTGAAAGTTAATGTGCTGAAAATGGATGTGAATCCATCCAGATCCAGCTGGATTCACATGGATACCGAAAAAACGATAGTGTGAAACCAGCCTTCCTTAGAAACCGAAAATGTCATAGTAGACGTTTGTAAAGCTCCACCGGGTGATGTAGTGCGCCCTTTCAAAAAGTACTGGCCTATTCTAGACGGAACATCTATCACATTCAGCGATGGTGAATATAGACAGAAATCAGAGACTAACATTTAGGAATCGGGGAATGCAAAAGTTGCCCATCAATTCCGTCATGAATCCACCAGCGCACAGGATTGAAATGCCTGGCATCCATTTTCAATTAAGTGAAATAAAGAGAAGATGAATGCAACATTTGTTCCTCTTGTAAAATTTTCAACTTTTTATTGATTCATGCAAAGTTTAAAAACAACTCTTTGACGCATTTCAAACAAAAGTCCTTAATCGCAGGCATAAAAATAAACATTGCACAATATACAGTGGTGATACCTCGGTTTTCATTGATATCAGTTATTGTTGGTTTCGGTTTCCGTCATTTTTTTCAACAAAAAATGTGTTTCGGTTTTTGTCGGTTTTCATAGATACATTGCTGCTAATTTTGCAATAAAAAATGGTTACTCACGTGATTCCACTTCCAAAAAATTATATGTGCACCCCTCCCACCCCTTCCATATGCCAAAAAGAGTGTTTATTAAAGTAAAATACATTGTTAAATGTTTAATCTTTACATTAAACTTTCATATTCATTTCATATTAATTTCCGAGTGTTTCTAGTATTAACCGTTATCTTTATTCTCTATAACATGTGGTTTTTGTATGCATTTTGGAGTACCGCATATACTCGTGTATAAGCCGACCCGTGTATAAGCCGACCCCCCTACTTTTGCCCCCAAAACCTGGGAAAACCTATTGACTCGTGTATAAGCCGAGGGTGGACCCCAGCACAGGTATAAAGCCCCCAGCAGTGTGGTATACAGCAGCCTCCCCAGTGGTAGTATAAAGCAGCCTCCCCAGTGGTAGTATACAGCAGCCTCCCCAGTGGTATACAGCAGCCTCCCCAGTGGTATATACAGCAGTCTCCCCAGTGGTAGTATACAGCAGCCTCCCCAGTGGTAGTATACAGGCAGCCTCCCCAGTGGTAGTATACAGGCAGCCTCCCCAGTGGTAGTATACAGGCAGCCTCCCTAGTGGTAGTATACAGCAGCCTCCCCAGTGGTAGTATACAGGCCCCCCCAGTGGTAGTATACAGGCAGCCTCCCCAGTGGTAGTATACAGGCAGCCTCCCCAGTGGTAGTATACAGGCAGCCTCCCCAGTGGTAGTATACAGGCAGCCTCCCCAGTGGTAGTATACAGGCAGCCTCCCCAGTGGTAGTATGCAGGCAGCCTCCCCAGTGATAGTATACAGGCAGCCTCCCCAATGGTGTATACAGGCAGCGTCCCCAGTGGTAGTATACAGGCAGCCTCCCCAGTGGTGTATACAGGCAGCCTCCCCAGTGGTAGTATACAGGCAGCCTCCCCAGTGGTAGTATACAGGCAGCCTCCCCAGTGGTAGTATACAGGCAGCCTCCCCAGTGGTAGTATACAGGCAGCCTCCCCAGTGGTAGTATACAGGCAGCCTCCCCAGTGGTGTATACAGGCAGCCTCCCAGTGGTAGTATACAGGCAGCCTCCCCAGTGGTGTATACAGGCAGCCTCCCCAATGGTAGTATACAGGCAGCCTCCCCAGTGGTAGTATACAGGCAGCCTCCCCAGTGGTAGTATACAGGCAGCCTCCCCAATGGTAGTATACAGGCAGCCTCCCCAGTGGTAGTATACAGGCAGCCTCCCCAGTGGTAGTATACAGGCAGCCTCCCCAGTGGTAGTATACAGGCAGCCTCCCCAGTGGTGTATACAGGCAGCCTCCCCAGTGGTAGTATACAGGCAGCCTCCCCAGTGGTGTATACAGGCAGCCTCCCCAATGGTAGTATACAGGCAGCCTCCCCAGTGGTAGTATACAGGCAGCCTCCCCAGTGGTAGTATACAGGCAGCCTCCCCAGTGGTAATATACAGGCAGCCTCCCCAGTGGTGTATACAGGCCCCCCCAGTGGTAGTGGCTGCGGCACCTGTCAAAATAACAAACACTTTATACATCACCTCTCCGGCGCAGCTCCTCCGCTCCTCCGGTCCCGGCTTCTTCCTTCTTGTGCCGGCTTCTACTGCTGTGACCGCGCGCAGGAAATGACGTCATCTCCTGCGCCCTGTCACATGACACCGGCACAAGAAGGAAGAAGCCGGGACCGGAGGAGCGGAGGAGCTGCGCCGGAGAGGTGATGTATAAAGTGTTTGTTATTTTGACAGGTGCCGCAGCCTGGGGGGGACATAATAAGGAGGGGGGGCTGTGTGTTACTGCTGGGGGCCAGTGTAGTGCAATATGCACGGCATCCCCCCGCCGCTGATGGACGGGGGGATGCCGTGCATATTCATTACACTAATGAGGCGGCCCCATGTGACCGCCCGCGGTCACTGCGGCCCCCTCCTGCCTCCTCCAGCCCCCGGTCACAGCCCCCCCCCACAGTATACCGAGTGACTCGCGTATAAGCCGAGGGGGGCACTTTTCAGCCCAATTTTTGGGCTGAAAAACTCGGCTTATACGCGAGTATATACGGTATCTAAAACAAATTAATTAAATTTACATTGGTTCCCATGGAAATCGTTGCCTCAGTTTTTGTTGGTTTCAGTTTTTGCGGATTATTGACGAAAACCGAGGTATCATTGTATATACAAAAAAAACAGCAACTGTCCTAGTAGATTTTAATCACTGTGAGGCAATGAGTTTGATGGTAATAGAGGCTTTAAGAGGTAACAAGCTTGAACAAAGACAATTGCCATATAGTGTGAGTTAAAGGGAATCTGTTAGTAGGATCAACCCTCCTAATCTATCTATAGGTTCATTTAGGACATAGAAAGCTGAATAAAATGATACCTTGATATCTGCAATTCATTGTTTTATTCTGAAAAAATCCACATTTTTCTTAATATGTAAATGAACTGTTAAGATCTATGGGCCGGACATAGATCTCCATGAGACTTCCCGTACAGATATTATTGTAAATAAAAAGATAGTATTACCAGTGTGAGCCATATAATGACTGATAGTCTGCTCTCCTGATCTACATTTATCATACTGGTAATGCTCATTTCATTTAAAATAATCTCTGGAGGCAGACTCTCAGGGAGATCTATGTCCAGTCCATAGATCTTAACAGCTCATTTACATATTGGGAAAAATGTGAATTTCTCTAGAATAAGATATTGGATCACAGATATGAAGGTGTCATGTTATTCAAATTTCTATGACCTATATTTGCCATGTTATAATAGATTTATCAAATATGAAGATGGGTCCCTTGGTGTTGGCTGGGTAAATTGGGGTGTTTTTCCTGGTGGGGTACACTTATATAGTACTGGTCAGCACGGCTGATCACTAGCATGGGTGTGATCAATAGGCTGTACGCCAGACATTGTGCATCACATTAATAAGACACACATCCCATGAATAGATATGGTAATGTATCAAAGAGACCATTTTTTCTTCTGACTGCACATAACCACATTATTGGTTCTGCGTTTACAATATTTCTCAATTTTTTACTGAGTAGCATTTTTCAAAGACAAATGTTCTAGAGATGAGCGAGCACTACTGTATTCGAGTGCTCGATACTTAAAACGAGCAGATCGGACAATCGTACGGGTATGACTTGAGTACTTGAGTATATTAGAAGTTGATGGGAAACTCAAGCATTTTTCTGGAAGATCTTTTGGAAAAATGCTTGTTTCCCATTGACTTCCATTATGCTCAGTACTTGAGTCTTGCCTATCTGAGCGAGCGTCCAACTGCTCGTTTTTGAGCACAGAGCACCTGAGCATGGTAGTGCTTGCTCATCACTAGTTCTAAATCCTTACACATTAATAATCATGTTATTTCCTAATCAGCCTGGATTTATGGCATATGTTTATTGTACAGTCGGTATGTACATCAAGAAAACCTGTTGGCACAGATGGTTCCATGATCATGTACCTTAGTAGCTGCTTTTGCCAGTTAAAGTGATGTCATTTTATGGAATTACATAGGCCACATGCATACATTGAGTATTTGGAGAGTTCTTTGCCTCAGTATTTTTAAACCAAAGTCAGTTATGGAGGAATTTGATATAAAGCATAATGCCACGTTCACACGTTGAGTATTTGGTGAGTTTTATACCTCAGTATTTGTAGCCAAAACCAAGAGTGGAGCAATCAAGGGAAAAGTATAATAGAAACACATCACCACTTCTGTATTTATCACCCACTACTGGTTTTGGCTGCAAATCCTGAGGTAAAAAAACTCACCTAGTACCGAAAGTGTGCACGTGGCCTAAAACTTAAGGCTTCAGACTGTAAGGCCACAGGCACACATTGAGTATTTTGTGAATTTTTTACCTCAGTATTTGTAAGTCAAAGCCAGGAATGGAACAATCAGAGGAAAGTATAAGGCTACGTGTACACATTGAGTATTTGATGAGTTTTTTATCTCACTATTTGTAGGCCAAAACCAGGAGAGGAACATTCAGAGGAAACGTATAATAGAAACACGTCACCTCTTCTGTATTTATCACCCACTCCTGGTTTTGGCTACAAATACTGAGGTAAAAAACTCACCAAATACTCAATGTGTGCATGTGGACTTACAGGGAACCATTGTTGGGCATATGTTTAGTATTTAGTGATTTTTTTTTACCTCAGTATTTTTAGCCAAAACCAGGAGTAGATGACAATACAGAAGTGGTGACGTGTTTCGATTATACTTGTCCTCTGATTGTTCCACTCCTGGTTTTAGCTATAAATCATGAGGTAAAAAACTCACCAAATACTCAACGTGTGCACGTGGCCTTTAAAGTTTCAGGAAAAAATAAAATATGTACAAAAATACAAATATGAAAATATCATATGGAATTGACAAGTCTAGTGAAGGTAGGAGATGATTGCTTTTGGAGTTTTTATGGAAGCTATGTAGAAGCTGTTGGTGACATTTTACTTTACCACAAATGCTTTTTAATAAAATGCATTATAACGAAAAGGTTAAAACTCTAGGAGGAAACATCACATTTCCATTGTGTTACCCTCTTCCTTCCCTAGCCCACAAGACACAGGGTTTCATGGATAATAAATATTGCTCCAAGATTTGGCTTCATCGCTCGTCTATCAGGGGATGGGATCTATAATTATTTCTTGTATGTTAAAGGTCTATTCCAAAATCATAAACCGTAAACTGAGACAATGACTTGTTGATGTTTTTCAAGCATTTGGAATGTAAATGATAGCTTTAATTATATTCTTCCTGCCAAGTTATTATCAGACGCGACATTTGCTAAAGAGGATGCTTTGAATTTAACTCGCGTCTTCGGGGATATATCTTTGAGTCGATGTTATAACGCTGTTTTTCCTTTTGCTATGTGAATGACCACATGAATTACAGCTCTGTGCCAGTGAGTTGTGCGGAGCTATACAATGCAGCTATAAAATCTGGTTGAGATTTCCATATCTACATGTGATGCCCGATTCTTGTACAAAGGTTGTTTTTGTTTGCCTCTGTTCTACTGAGTTGGGCCAAGTTTCATCAGATGACACATGGGTGTTGTTTTACCCAAAAGAAGCCAGTGGATACTGGAATCATATATAAATGCAATTTATGAACTGAACTGCTTGAAAGAGAAAATGGTCTTGAGGAAAAGACTACTTTACATAGACTGTAAAGCTCCCATCACACGTAGCGATGCAACAGCGATCCCGACAACGATACGACCTGGTAGTGATCGCTGGTATGTCACTTTGGGGTCGCTGGTGAGATGTCAAACAGTCAGATCTCACCGGCGACTTCAGCAACGATCCGGAATGATACAGAGGTCGTTGGGAATTGTCACTCTCAGGCGTAGTATTGAGATGGTTGGTCTTTGTCCCTTTCAAACACAGCGATGCAGCGTTCACAGCGGGAGCGCAACGGCCTAAAAATGACCCAGAGCACTTTGTAATGATCAGCGATCTCACAGCAGGGGCCTGATCGCTGCTAAGTATCACACGTAGCGAGATCGTAAGCGAGATCGCTGTTACGTCACAAAACCTGTGACGTTACAACAATCTCGCTAACAATCTCGTTATGTGTGACGGGGGCTTTACTCACATACTACCTGTACAGAGCACCAACTGGAAAATTGGAGTGCAAAAGGCAATTAAACATTACATGAAGGAGATAGGGCAAAAACAGTGTAAATAAATTGGCCAGTATAAGCTGCTTAGGTTAAATTAGGCCCACAAGATTCTATCGGCAAGGGTTCTTCCAGTCCTAGAACTAGCCCTGCAAGCCATTGACGACCCTCAATGAGCCAATTCCAATGTCTACAGAAAGGCCATGTGTCAGAGGGCTGAATCTGCAAGTATCATCTATCTTGTTATTGCAAGCTATTTTCTGGTGGTGCAGGATTTTTTGCTGGATTTTGTTGTTGGTTTGTGGCTGATCCCACTGGGCCCTGCACATCAGGTTCGGCTTGTTATCCCATCTGTGTTGTTGGTGGAAAATCTTGGTAACTGTTCACATTCAATTATCTTACCCTGCCTTCAAGATCAGTTTATTTCAAGCTCCATTTGCTTGACCCTGCCCTGCCTTTATTCATGAGGGCTGGCCTGGTGCTGTGAGGGTTAATTCTGAAAAGTCCAGGTATATGTGGCATCAGCTGCATGTGCAGGGGCCTGATTTGCCTTTATTCACAGGTGCCAGTCTGGCACTATGCAAGTGGGTTTTGAGATGCACCAAGCAAATGCTGCTTTTAATAGTCTCCTTTATGTGCATGTTGGAGGCCATGTGGCACAACTAAAATAAAAATATATAGAGTAGGACACCCTGATTAGATTACCTTGATGTGGCAGCGAGGCTCAAAAGCTTGATCAATATTTTGCCAAATATCTCAATTTTGTAATAATGTACAGTTTGGGAGGAATATTTGCATTTGCACGGTTTTATTGCAAGTTATCTTCTAGTGGTGATGGCTTTTTTGCTGATTTTTATCATCTATGTTCTTACAAAATAAAATATCCTTGATCTGTATTGTATCATTGGACCAGTTACTAGTGATGTTATTTCTCAATTTAAATATTATTATTTCTTAATTTTTAAATTTGGATTCTGTTCTGATTGCTAAGTATGTGCGCTCTGGCTCTTTAAAATGAGTAATACGAGCACCATCCCTTTAGGATACCAGGCAAACGGCCTTCTATGGTTTAGGGTCACTTTCTGGCAACTATTTGTTGGCTATTATATAAGTTGCTAAATCACTTAATCTAAATTAATGAGGTTAGTATAGTCAATTACAGTTATTGACATTCTAAAATGACCTGCAGCTATTGACCTTGCAGCCAACACTACAAACACCAATAGTATTGGCTACAGAACATTTATGTTTTCTGAAGAGGGGGTCACCATTTCACTTACTAGAACTCGATAATGATGATGAAATTACCAGAAATCTTCTCCATTGGAGGAGGGGTGACAATAAACAAATATCACAGTTTGTGAAGATTATAACACAGCTCCTGCCACCAGGAGCGTAACTACAATAGGTGCAGGGTTTGCCATCGCACCCCGACCCTGGAGCCCAGGGGCCCCAAAAGTCCCTTTGGCTTATAGAAAAAGACTATTGCTATTGAAGATTTGCAATTATTGGGGGCCCCTTTGGAGCTTTCGCATCAAGGCCCATGAGCTTCAAGTTCCACCACTGTCTGTCACCTAGGTATAATGTAGGAGATCACAGTTCAGCGTCCTGAATGTACATTAGATCATTTAAGAAAATATAGAAAGGATATTCACACTGTTATCCAAGCAGGCAGGTATTGCACTAGCTCTAAATGCCTTATTGATTCTGCGCGGATGCATCAGCATAGAGGAGAAAGAAGCAGAATGAAATCGGAGATTCAAGATGGAGTCTGAATTGACTTATTGGGTGGTGCAAGGATGTAAAAAAATCTCAGTGCTTCTTTAACTATTAAACATACCTATGGAGCTCTGTAACAACGCAGTTGTGCAACCATTAAGCTCTGTATCAACGCAGAGGAGTAACCATTAAGCTCTGTACCAACGCAGTTGTGAAACCAGCAGGGGCATAACTACAACAGGTGCAGGGGTTGCAATTGCACCTGGGCCCTGGAGTCTAGGGGGCTCCAAAAGTCCCTTTGGCCTATAGAAAAAGACTAATGCTATTAAAGATTTGCAATAATTGGGGGCCCTGTTGGAGCTTTTGCATTGGGGCCCATGAGCTTCAAGTTACACCATTGTTTACCAGTAAATGCTGTACTAACGCTGTTGTGTAACCAGTAAGCACTGTACCAAAGCTGTTGTGTAATCAGTAAACTTGGTACCAATACATTTGTGTGATCATTAAGCTCTGTATGCATGTAGTTGTGTAACCATTAAGCTCTGTATCAGCGTTATTCTGTAACCACTGAGCTTTCTACCAACTCTGTTGTGTAACCATTAAGCTTGGTACCAGTGCTGTTGTACCGCAAGTAAGCTCTGTCCCAACGCAGTTGTGTGACCATTAAATTTGTACCTATATTGTAGTGGCTATGCTTGCTTGGCTCTTATTAAGCAAACTTGTAACTATTGTCTCTGTTCATCACTGCACAATTCTCAAGATGGGTGCCATGTTTCTGTCATGCACAAGACGTAACATGATATATCAGTTTGCTTGGATTCCTTATTCGTACTTCTATATTGAAACACAAGTATAAAAACACACATAAAATGTGTTAAATCCATGAGATATCTCTATGAAGAGACATAAATACATCCACCAACACACGGAAAACATTGAAAACATAGGATCAATTATAAGCAGTGAGGTGAGAAAAATTAATTAAGTAGAGAGAGGACTCTTCATTGAAGATTGACCACCTGGCATGGTCAAATAGTTAAAACTGGTAAGAAACACAGCCAGTCTGAGGTTTGTGTACATAAGGGTGGAGAGATAGCCTTTAGCAGCAACCAAATGTGCACTTCTAAGCAGGGTCCCAGCGCTCAGGCACCAGCATACAGTTATAAATATGGCTAGGGTCACACTTGCGTCAGCCCTTACAGCTGACGCAAGCGCTAAAAACTTAGAAATTTTCCCTGCTGCGCATAGCATTAACGCTATGCGCTGCCAGAGAACGCTGCCCCATAGAAACCCTTTGTTTACCTTAGCAGCGGCCACACAGGACGTGCGCTTTAGCTGAGCGTACAGGAAACTCTGTCTGCAGCGTTTTCCTGTACGCTGTGATAAAGCGCACTCCCTGTGTGGCCGCTGCTAACGTAAACAAAGGGTTTCTATGGGGCAGCATTCTCTGGCAGCGCATAGCGTTAATGCTATGCACTGCAGGGAAAATTTCTAAGTTTTTAGCGCTTGCGTCAGCTGTAAGGGCTGACGCAAGTGTGACCCTAGCCTATCAGGGTGTGCATAGGTTCTACAGTTTTCTAATGGCCACTTCACACGCTAGGATATTGTTAATGATATCGTTGAAACGTCACGGATTTGTGATCGTTCAAATGATATTGTTAGTGCATCGTTGCTTGTAAACGAATGATGTTGGAAGGATAAATCGTTGGACCGCTCAACAAAAATTTGAGATCCTGACCTCAAATCTATCGTTCGTTGTCCAATTAACGTTCTGGGAAGCTTTATAACATCGTTCAATCGTTCTTCTCCATGCAGCTGGCTCGTTGCCAAATTTAAGATCGTTAACGATATCCTTGCGTGTGACAATGCACTAACGATGTTGGAAGGATCGCGGTCATAGCTAACAATCTTGTTCACCTATATCCTAGCGTGTGACGGTACCTTAAGATACACCATCATCACTGTGATTACCAGAATAAGAACATTAATTTTTTCTCATAATTGTGTGGTAAGAGCATAAACTTCAATTTAACATCTGCCAACTAGATAATACTAGCCATGTCATGTTTCCTATCTATGAACAAGTAAAATCATGTTAGAAAAGATAACCGTAATATCTCTTGCCTGTGGCCCCAGGAAACTGAAGCCATTTCCAGTGACCAATCCTGTCATGACTCACTGGAGGGGAGCTGACTGGTGTTATGAAAAGGTAAAACCCACATTTTAGTTGTGTTCACATGTGGAGGTCAGACAATAATTATATGATCCATATTTCATGTGCCCTTACCTCACGGAAATAAAAGACTTCTTTAGACTGGAAAGTTTAAGGTTTTCTGTTATTTTCTCTCTTTTTATTTTATAACTGCTTGGTATATTTGTGTGTCTGTTTTATGTTCATCTTTATGCCTATTTATCGTAAGCAATGTTTTTTTTATATTAAAGGGAACCTGTCACCCCAGATCACCTTTCTAACCTATTAATACCTGTCCCTGCAGCCTTGCAATACATTCTAACACATCCCTGTCTCACCTTTTTTACTAATCTACGAGTACAATAATGTAGTTAGCAAACTTACGAAATTCTTGTCAGAGGGGCGTTCCTCCAAGCTATTTTGACCGGTAGCCGGGTCCCCTGTGCCGCGCTACCCCTGCCTCGTTGCTCTAATACGCCCTAATGGGCGTCATTATACAAACGCAGAGCTCGGGCATGATTTCAATATCGCGCCCGCAACGTCACCGCTGCAACGCGGTCATGTGACGCTGGGATCGCCGCGTCACTTCCGGTTGCACACAGGCAGACTTCAGCATGCAATCTGCGCATGCGCAAAGTCTGCCTGTGAGACTTATGACCAGAAGTGACGCGTCCCGTCATCACATGACCACATCGCACCGATGACATTGCAGGCGCGATATTGAAATCGTGCCCGAGCTCTATATTTGTATAATGACGCCCGTTAGGGCGTATTAGAGCAACGAGGCAGGGGTAGCGCGGCACAGGGGATCCGCCTACCGGTCAAAATGGCTTGGAGGAATGCCCCTCTGACAAGAATTTTGTAAGTTTGCTAACTACATTATTGTACTTGTAGATTAGTAAAAAAGGTGAGACAGGGATGTGTTAGAATGTATTATAAGGCTGCAGGGACAGGTATTAATAGGTTAGAAAGGTTATTTGGGGTGACAGGTTCCCTTTAAAGCTTAAAACTTGAATATGTTTGATCCTTGCATGTTTTAAACAATCCATAGCCTTACAGAGACTATGTGAACCTGTGGATTGTCAGACAATTGTATATTTTGGGGACTCATCACCCTGTGTGTTTGATGAGTAGTGGCAGTGTGTTGTATAACTGGGGGGTGTGGACTGTGTCAGGTGTGATTTATTCTTACTTTTTAGCCTATAACAGAGGTTGAGTGCATGGAGATAAATTAACCCTTTCAGGTGCAGCCCATGTGACATGCTGACTGCTGAGAACTGTGTATGTGACAGTCAAAATGACTTAATATATTCTTCATTACGGTCCTTTCTACATATTGCTCTCATCACTCTCCTCTTTGTGTTACTATGGAAAGGGCTGTTTTTCAGAGTGTGGTTAAATTTACATTCACAGAGGTATAGAGACAACGATGTCACATTTCTCAATATTACCCTGGAGTCATATTAACTTCATATTTCCCCAGCAGTTCTCAGGAGCCACATGTCAACCCTCCTTTGTCGCAAAGGTGTAGCGGTTTTCACAGATGTGATAGGGTTGCATATTTAGACCCCGAGGCTGCATGTAAATTTCAGTTTTTTTCAATCTTTGTGCTTTAGGCTATGCCAGCTTTTTCGTTTTCACTTTACACTCCCATGACATTCTGAGCAGCTTGTGTCTTGCCGCTTTGCCCTGCACCCAGACACCCACGAATGCACTGTCAGGAATAGAGGAATTCTAATGCTAATCAAATTCATCTATCACTGTCAGAAAATGGCTTACTTATCAAAGCACTAAAAGTTTAGTCAAGTCTGAAGAAGAATTGTCACTAAAGAAAGGATAGCAACTGACGTGTGGATAGAATAACCAGAAGAGAGCGGACTAAGCCTAACAACTATCACAACATTGAGAAAAAATATTACGATGTAAATGTTGTAGATATTTGCATGATTATGTTCATAGTCCAGAATTTCGGCAAGTGATGTTGAAGAGTTCGTCCACCTTTGGGGATAATGTATTTATTTTATTTTTTTTACTTAAGTGCATGTATTTAGGACTAAATAAATAATAAAACTTTTTTTGCAATTGCGCAAGTTAAAAATTTTGCACTTTTTGCCTTCAATAGCTTCTGTCTTCCACTTTCTATTGCCGGTTAAGGAATGAATTGACTTAGAATCTCACGGTCGACCAAGAGAGTTTATAACTCTTTTCTTTATCTTTCTTTGAGGTCCTCTCAGGGATACAGGGGAAGAAAAAGAGTCTGTAAAACTAAAAGGATTAAAAAATGTTGGTGAAAACCAGTTGCAAAAATGAATTTTAGCCTAGAATAAATGCACTTGAAGGGGTTGTCTGGTGTAGTGCCCAAAAAGAAATGCCCACAGGTTTGGGGTTAGGTTTAGGAGTCAGGTGTTAGCGTTAGGTGTTAGGGTTGGGGTGTCCTGCAGACATTTGCAGACATCAGGCAACCGATTGCAGACTTATCAATCATCCCAGCACACGCACTGTGTGTTGCAAGAATTTACCAGTTTTTTAAACCAGGATAGTACCACGATTATGCATGTTACCAGTCAGAACCCGACTAGTGGGCACAACCTTGCTCAATATGAGTGTATAGAGCAAGGCTTTTTGCTAAGAAGAATGGGCAGCTTTACCATCTGAGAAAATAAAGAGCCTCATCCACAACTACCACAGAAGACTTCAAGCTGTCATTGATGTTAGAGGGGGCAATACACTGTATTAAGAACTGGGGTATGTGAACTTTTCATCAGGGTCATTTGGATATTTTTGGTCGTCATTGTGATTTAAAAGAGAAAACACAGTAGTTTGACAATAAATGGCTTCACCCAACCACTAACCATGAATGAAAAAAAAGTTTTTGTGTTATCATTCATATTCCCTGAAAAATGCGAAGAAAGCCAAAAAATATGCCAAGGTATGTAAACTTTTGAGCACAACTGTAAGTATCCTTACAAAGGCATGTCATTCTCCATAAGGAAAAACATTACTCTTTAGACCCCAATTAGAAGCCTCACATATAGCCAATTCAGATTAAATGCTTTGATGAGAAACACCTCAAAACAACGTGATTGCAATTTGAGATTCTGGTTTGGCTTTTATCTTAAGTAATATGGCAAAGCTTGTTAAGGGTCAATATTGACTTTTAGGACTGCTGCTTCCATTAAAGCGCAACCTCCATTTAAATTTTTATTTAATAATAATGTAGCGCAAGAGATTATAATAAACTTTCACATATACTTAATAAAAAACGAATGAAAACAATTCATATACCTTCCACAAGGTGTCCCCACTACACTGTGTGTGAAGCTCATTCTCTGTGAAATCCGTCTTCATACTGAATATAGCCACATAAGGGAGCAGGCATGGCCTACAGTCTGTTCCAACAGCTGATCAATGTATCACATTATGTTGGGCACAGGGAGCTCAGCCTGTCAGCACAGCTGCTGTGAGATCTTGTCTCCTGCCTTCTCATGACTCTGCTCCATGTGAGGAGGTGTTACTTATCAGTGAGGGGCTGTAGAGAGGCAGCATGGAGCAACATGATCTGAATGCAGGAGATAATTATCACAGGAGCTGTGAGCTGACTGCCTGACCAACTCTGTGTGTGAGGTAAACTGAATACACACTGACCTCCTGTACCCATCTGTGTAGGCTCCGCCCCCACCCTTATATGTGAAGTTTTAAAACAGCATAAGGGGGACATCTAGAAGGTTTTTGAAAGGTTTTCTTTCAATATTGTCTTATAAAGTCTATTTGAAAGTTTATTAACGTCTCTTGCTCTACATTATTATTAGATACATTAAATTAAATGGTGGTTACACTTTAAATGGTGCTAGAGTTCAAGTCTTCTTTCACTCTGAAGAGTCAATTTGCACCTTTCAAATGTTTCAATTTTCGGAATCCATAAAGGGTGCCCTATCCTCAAAGGAGCCTTTATCCCAACTCAGCACCCAATAGTAAAGTTGGATCATTAATGAAAACTTGTTATGCCCAAATTTGTCACGTACCCACTTTTCAGCACGTGACTTGGGGGGTGCCTGCAAGGCTTAATTTATCTCTTCTCCCTCAATCTAACACTCAACCTCTGTTTTAGGCTGTAAAGTGAGCATAAATCACATCCCAACTTAGTCCACACACCCCAACTACACAACACACTGCCAGCACTCATCAAACACATGAAATGATGAGTCCCTGAAATATACTACTGTCTGACAATCAACAGGGTCACACACTCTCCGAAAAGCTCTGGATTCTTTCGAGCATACAAGGATCAAACTTATTAAAGTTTTAAGCTTTAATATAAAAGTTACAGTGCTTATAATAACAAGATATACAAGAAAAAAATAAAAAGGACATATAAATATGCAAAACCATTATAAAGTAAAATGAGAGAAACACACAAATACCTAAGCAATCCAAGTCTAATGTTATCCTCTGCACCCTTTTTGGAAAGAAGAGATGATATATGGATCACAGCAGCACTTTCAACTGACCCCCATCTGTGAATGAACATTTCTTTGTCTGCTTTGCTTTTAATATGATTTAGCTTTGGCCCAGATTTCCAGGACAACCTTTAATTTTTATATCCTAATCCCAGATCTGTGACTGGACCATGACTAATTTAGCAATGAATACATGGCATATTAAATGCCATGTGTTTTACAGGCACCCCCTTTCCTATAGCAAATAGCGAACGTGCGACCCTTCCACCAATGACCATTTGCTCCATCCTTTTGAAGTTTGCAGAGTTGTGTGAAATCTCAACCTCTGTGTTCTCATCGAGACCACCTTGGTTTTCAGTTCCTGTAATCAGGATAAGTACAGGTTACGCCTCTTTTGTGTAGAGATGCAGCCTTTAACAAATGTTAATTAACTGCTGCTTGCATACATTCTCCTACGAATACATATTTTTCTCCACACCCCTGTTAGAAAGTAACAACATAGTGATAAAAAAAGGCACAAAGCTTTGTAAATATTTAATTATTTGCTTTACAGAACTTAAGTAACAATTCTGCATTATCTTTTGGGATAAGGAGATTTTACTCAGTAAGACATTATCATGAGAGATGCCAAAGAAAACAAACTCCCAATCTCAGTAGCCAGACCTTTGTGTTCTGCTTAATGCAATGATTCCAGTCCTAGAAATGTCAAAGATCAATCTTCAGCCTTTTCTTTCTGAATTTTGACATTTATGGGGAGATTATACTTCTTTTTCTCTGATGCGCAAGTCCCAACAGTAATGTGAAATTACATACTATGCTAATAGAAATAACCTTTAGCTGATAACGCAGCAAAAAAAACTGCATCCTAGGATGAAATGCTGAATAAAATGACCGCTGAGACAAAGTCCATTATTTAGAATGAAGCTTTGTGACCCGTCTTGTCACAATGGTAATCAATAGTGCATCTTGAAGTATCCGAGGTAAAAGGGGCAGATTAACCACAGCCCAGCGGAAACTATTTATAGCAATCAGTTATGAAGTTATGGAGAAACCCTTGACTTCTATGGGATATGACAGTGACAACTCGCTCCAACTTTTAGTGAATAAATAAAATATTCACTTTGAAAACCTATAATTTTATATGTAATAAATATAACTAAATTAAACCTATTATGTTTTATAGTTAAGGCAGTTTATGATATTTTTTCACTCTTCAATCTTCCCCCATCATCTGTGAGTGATTTTATTGAAACATGGAAGGAACCTAAGCAACTCAGTCACGAAGTGGAAACCACATAACGTTACAGAGCAGAGAACCGAGTGCTGAGGTGTAGAGGGCAGAAAAGTCACCAAGACTCTGCTGACCCCATAACTCCAGAGTCCAGAGCTCCTCTGGTAACATCAGCACAAACACTGTGCCCACCGGGAGCTTCATGGCCGAGCAGCTGCAGCCGTACATCACCAAGCACAATGCCTATTGTCCTTTCACAACTACAACTACAACTGCTTGTATTTGGTGCTTGAGATACCATTGCTCCTTATGCCCAAATGGACAATTGCCTCGCATGTAGAAATGTTGTTAGATAGCTTGAACTCGGCTGCAGAGGCATGTATGAAGACTCCAGAAGAAGTAGTTTATTTTCAACTGAGTTTACGCACAGTACAGAAGTTAAAAAAATGATTCCATCAGAGTTGCAAAGAGATGCTTCTAATAAGATGGCTGACCACATAAAATAGGGAAGAAGAGAGGGGCTACTGACATCAGAGCAGCTACAGGGAGAGAAAGGAGACAAAAGGCTCCATTTCAAGGAGCCTCCACTGCCAGGTCCTGACACTATGCCCTAGTGAAATGGTGAAATGTGTGTAGGCTTTTAATTACATCCATGGACATATAAGCCTACACACATTTCACCATTTCACTAGGGCATAGTGTCAGGACCTGGCAGTGGAGGCTCCTTGAAGTGGATGCCAGGCTTGATCCTTAGTGGCTACTAATGAGACTAAGACCTCTGATTTCCATTTTTAGCACAGGGCAGTTTTCTGCATTACACATTTGCACAATTCAGTCTGATCTTCTTTTCTCTAGTGCCACTCATTAATTTACATTTCTTATATATACAGTAGTGTCGAGGCAGATATCCTATTCTTGTAAGTATTATTATTTTCTGCCAGCACCTACATGTACGGTGATGCCAGTCTTATACGTTTTCACACGGATCACACTTACCTTCATGGGATCTAATGGAGGTGTTTAGGTTTGGTGAATGTCAGGAGAATATTACCTGCCTGACTACATTGTGACAAATGTAAAGTTTAATGGAGGAAAGATAATGCTATGAGATTGTTTTTCAGGGGTCCATATACACCTCTTAGTTCAATTGAAGGAAAATCTTCATGTTTCAATATGCCAAGTCATTTGAAACAATTGTAGTCTCCAGCTTTGTGTGAACAGTTTGGGGAAGGCCCTTGTCTGTTCCCCCTGACAATGCCCTGTGCACAAAGTGAGGTCTATAAAGACATGGCTGGGGGAGTTTGATGTGAAAGAACTTAATAAGTTGTACAGAGAGGTTTTTTTTGACCATAGACAATATTTATCTGCAGCCATGATTAAACATTTAGAGCTGACCATTTGCCAAATATCAACCGTCCATCATGTCCTGATGAGCTTGTAAAATAACATTACCCAGTCATATGTTGATTGCTGTCACTCAACGACAACACAGAGGCTAGTGATCGGCTGCTAGTGTTGAGCGATACGATGGAGTACTAGAGAACATCAACACACTCCAAAGACAAGCAGTAGGGTAATCAGTGGCTGGTGTCTTTCCTTCAATGTAAAGGGAATTATTATTTCAATTTTCATGCATTTTGAGCCAGCAGGAGGCAAAAATATAACATCTAGATATTTAATATTATGACTAGGCAAGAGTATTCCATGTTCATTTTTCATTGTCCAGTTCTTGGCAAATTAAAGAAAATTAAGGTATTTTCCCACCATAGTAAGTAAGAAATATCAACACCATCATTCAAAATTCTAAATGAAAGTACTTTAAACCTGCCTCATGGACCTACCAGGGATGCCCATAATACCCCCTGGAACATCTAAAAATGGCCACTCTTGGTTGTGGTTTTGGTAAGCACCATCATTTTTGCAGTCCAACTGGAAGGACTGTCTTTGAAAAATCCCCCACTATGTGTCTGTCGCTGCCTCTTCTTCTGCTCCTGACATCACAAGGAGCAGGAGCAGAAGATAATGGCAGACCCAGAACAAGAGGAGGAGACGGCAGACATAGAGGGGGCGGAACACACAAGGAGGAGGCAGGGAGGATTGTGTCAGCAGTGTGGACCTCTTAAGCAGACCCAACCCACAGGACCTCTTAACTGTAAAGTTTGCAAAGTGTTTTTTTGGGGGTACAGGGGGGCTACAGCTTTAGTACACAGCGTCCCTGAATGCAGTATACACACTGCATTCAGTGATGCTGTCACTTTTGAAAGCACCAGGGGGGTGACAGATCCTCTTTAAAGGGATGTCAGCAGGATAGCGTTGTGGTTACTATGGCAATGCACCTAGGATGAGCTCAGTTACCGCTATCCCCATGGCTCATTCATTCAGTGTTATGGGACCGCAGAGCTAATGTCCGGGTAACAAATTTCCCCCATGACATTGTTGCCATAGTAACTGCAACGGCATTCAAGGGTGACATCACCACGTACAGCACAGCGCAAAATGACATCGGAGCATAGCCATAAGTGAGAGAAGTGCTCATTTTACGGCTGTGCTCCGGGTGCTGGGCGATGCTGGGGTTATCAAAGTTCACAGACTGTGTGACAGAGAATGGGCACCTGTGATTAGCTGCTGGAACCAGCCCATACATTCTACCATACTAGAATGTATGGGCTGATTGCAGATTACTCGAACAGCCAGACTCAATGCCCATTCTGTGTAACAGTGTCTGTGATTGGCTGTTGGGTCCATCACACATATAGTCGTGTAAAAATACTTAAATAATAAAACAAAATGATGTAGTGCTCCACGGTATTTTTAATTCTCAGCTCAGATAAAGTGAACAGCTATGGGCTGCCACCCCCAGCTGCGGGGTTTTACCTTAGCTGGCAATCAAATTACAGGGAAGATATTTTTTTAAATATTTAAATAAATAATAAAAAAAAATGCTTGGGCTCCTGTCATATTTTGATCGCCAGCCAGGTAAAACCAAGCAGTTGGCGACTGGGACTCTCAGCATGGTAATGCCCAAGCGTTCAGGGCCCCCCACGCTGAAAACTGCAGCCCACAGCCACCTCTGGAAATGGCTCATTCATTGTAGCGCCATTTCCAGGCACTTTACCTGGCTCTTCCAGCAGCCCTGGTTGGGGGGGGTGGCATGCTCGATAATGATGGGGCTAATACCAAAGTTGTATTGTTACCTTGGTATTAAGCCTGAAATTCATAGTGTCACACCAAATTAGACATGGCCACCATGAATTTGAATTAAACGTTAAAAAAAATCACAGCACAGAGAAATTTTTTTTATTACAAATAAAACACAAAACACATTTAGAGACTTCATCTTTACTAAAAAAAAACGATATATTCCAGGTCTTCTCTTCTTCTTCAGCTCTGCTACATCTGTCTGCCATCAGACAAACACCATCTGCTGGCAAAGAGATCAGGCACAGAATGACATCAGAGCACAGCCATAAGCGAGAGAGACACTCACTTTAACCCTGTGCTTCGAGTGCCCAGGCAAAGGTTATCTGACTTCATGCATGGGAATGAACTCAATAACCCTAGCATCTCCCGGCACCTGGAGCAAAGCCATAAAGTGAGCACTTCTCTCACGGCTGTGCTCTGATGTCATTCTGTGCTGTGCCATAAGCGGTGACATCACCCTTGGACAACGTTGTCCTGGGGTGAGCTCAGTTACCTGAACGTTAGCCCCACGGTCTCATAATACTGAATTAATGAGCTGCGGGGATAGCAACTTGCCAGTAACTGAGCTCACCCCAGGTGCATTTGTGGCACCCCAAGGGTTAATGTGCCATAGAAACATCAACACAGGTTTAATCCCCACACAACACTACACTAGAAAGTGGGAGGAGCTTAGGTGGCACCTGCACTAGTGGGAGGAGCTAAAGTTGTTTACCTCAGAGTGACAGTGACAGTTAGTTCAGTTTGAGTCTGGAGCAGGAGCAGAGCCAAGTAGAAGTGGAGGTCCTGAGAGGTCTGAGGAAAGGAGACAGAGGAACAGAGGAACATACCCGGGATAAAGAGTTACCCCAAAGACTTGACCCCGGGGAGGCGCTTAAGACGGATACCGGATCCGAGGCTGTGCCTGAGACAGACAGGACAGTAAACACCGGCATAGTGAAGGTCCACCATCTTCACCGTACCATAGCAAAGCAACACGGAGGGGTCAGTGACACAGAGGACTCAAGTTGCCCAGCAGATTGGTACCCGTGGGCAGAGACAGGGCCAGCAGTTCAGCTACAAGCAGCAGCAGGGCCACACACAAAGCTTAAGTAGGAAGCCAAGGACCCGGTCAGGGTGGGAGCAACCTGGTACAGACTCCGTGGACAATATTGTGATATACCATCTGCAAGTAAAGACTTGGAAAACAACAGAAACCGTAAGTGTGTGTGATCCTTATACTGAAGCCCCACTTGCCCTCATATACTGCGATTACCTCTACTCTCATCATCTCTACTGCTACCCCTACTCTCCTGCAGCATCAATAACTATCCTCACAGACTTTAACTACTACTACCACTGCCCCGGGGAACCCAGTTCTGCCCACAGGAACTATTCCATCCAAGCTGCTATCCCATCATCCCCGGAGGTTCTGCAGCAGCGGCGGCCCCATTACTGGCCGCATATAGTGGGTGGCGTCACGAGTGACAAATCCCCTGTAAATAACCCCCATTTTATTGTGCGGGCCCGGGACACGGTCCGGACCAGGACCGCCGTGACCTCCCCCAGCAGTACACCGGTCCGGCACCGAGTACCCCGTCCCAGTGGGCTCCACACATTGCCATAGTAACTGATACGCTGTCCACGGGTGACATCACTGCTTACCAACAAAGCTGTCAGCTCATCATTCAGGGTGCCTGTGTAAACAAAGAGTGCTGAAGAGGAGGCACTAAGTACATAGAAGAGGAGATGCCCAGAGGAGTGAAGAGCAGGTGCTCAAAAGAAACAAGAGGTGGGGAAGACTGAAGAGGAGTGAGGTCCGGATACAGTGAGAAGACCCATTGGACTATGTAAGTAATCATTACAGGGCAGGAATCAATAAAGTATTCATTTAGGTGTACAGGGGATGAGGTAAAGGGATTATAGTCACCTTCACTAAATGCAGCATAGGCACTGATGAACCTGAAAACATCACTATAGGATGACTTTATTCATAATAGTTAAAGTGATACAAAAAATATACATGAACATAAAGACCTCATGTGTTAGAAATATTATGGCTTCCGGATGGTGAACCCTAAAAACCTTTTCATTTTCTCGAGGCATCAGTCTGTGAATAATGGAGTTACTCTGTCAATAGGATGATCATGATGAAGATGACAGCAGGAAACAGTTCACCATTTGTAGGTCAAAAGGGTCAAGATGATTAATTTCCTAGTTTCATAGTTTTTAAGGTTGAAGGTAGACTTTTAGTCTATCTAGTTCAATCCATAGCCTGACATGTTGTTCCAGAAGAAGGCAAAACACATTTTTTGAAGAATTCTGGGAAATAAAGTTCTAGGAAAGTAGGAAAACAGTATAAAAATTTTCCTTTGGCCTAAAAGGATGAGGGAAGAGCAGGTGATGGAATCTCTGAGGCATGTACCTATTTGCATACTGGCTAAGGCTAGGGTCACACCTGTGGTTCTATTTGCAGATCCTGATCCAGTTTTGCGCATTTAAAATGCTCAAAACCGGATCAGGATCCGCAGCCCATAGGCTGCAATAGAAAAACAGGATTGCACTATTTGCAATCCGGTTACCGGATCCGGTTTTGGAGCCTGCAGGAAAAATCATGCAGGCTGTGTCTATCGCGTCGGTTCCAAAACCGGATCCGTTTTTTTTTCATAATGGGAGTCTATGGGAACCGGATCCGGATGCGGTTTTTAAAATTGCAAAAACCCACATTCCAAAGCCAGGTGCATTAATGTATCCAGATCTGGAATGAGGGTTGCGATTTTACTATCAAATGATAGTATGAAGGCACACGGTAAAACCGCATCCGGTAATGGATGAGGTTACTGGATTGTGCCTTTAAGTGTGACCCTAGCCTTACTCTCCTTAAATGTCCAGGAGGCTCCAAGAAAAATAAGACCTTCTTGAGTCCTAGAGCAGTTGACAAGTCTTCTAGATGCCCCCAAAGCTTTCTGAAACTTTCTGGAAACAAATGCCGATTACGAGAGGACTCAGTGTTATCCGAAAGGACATTCAGGGAGTGTTAAAGTGGCATCGACAAGGCTAGAGAGGTATTCAGTAGGGAAAAGGGGTATTGTGCACTTCAGTTCCTTGATCTTTTTCCTCCCAGACACTAGCCCTAAAATTAGACGCCTTTGTATGGGATGCACCTCTCTTTAATTTTCTTCTGCCGAGATATGAGGTGCGCTGGCGGATACAGAGAAAAAAGAGCCCCTGAGCAAGAACAGTACTTGGGATCCTTTTAAGTCCAATAACTCATCAATAAGTACAATTCTACCTGCTTTGGAGGTGGTAATGGCCCCCTTACCTCTTGGGCCCCTTGTGAGGCTGCACAGGTTGCACCAATGATATGCCCACCATTGATGAGGTGATATGTGCAGGGAAAGCTGGGTGTAAATCCTATCAAAGCTGTACATAGGTTTACATCAGTGAGACATAAATGTGACTTATGGCTGCTTAGAACTGAACAAATCTTGGAGTCGATGTATTTTACTGTTAGTAAACTGCAAATTCTAATTGCAAAAACATTGCACAGGCTTAATTCCGCTCGGCGTTCCCCCTACAGTACACATAAACCATCACCACACACATAAAGTAAATGAAACATAATAGAATACGTGGAAGGGAAAATTACAATAAAATTTAGTAGACTTCTCGGCATTAAGTTTCTCTCCTGCGACCAGAGCGGCTGCAGGTGTTATGCAAATATAATTAGATATTTTTGCATGTTCCTATTAGGCAATTAATTCTACGTTCAAAAATGCATTATTTTACCTGGCAAATTGTAGGAAGTCACACATCCACCATATTCCTCAACTTAAAAAAACAATCATTTTCTGGTGTCCTAATTGTGCCTTTGCAAATGATGTATTTCTGCAAATGTTTTATTCATGTTTTATTACTTTTATAATTACCTGTGTTGTTTTGCATAGACATCAGATCTGGCACGTTCTTGTCTCTCGTGTGTCTCCAGGGGATCTGCCCAAGTGATGGTTTTGAGGTCCATGTACAAGTGTCCACACTGAAGTCACATGATAGGATCGTTTCTGGGAAAATAGAAGTAAAAGCTTTACAGTATTGGTTCTTATATATAAAGGCTCGTGTGCATGGCCAAAAAGGGAAATTCATGGGCAGTTTTACAGTCTGGTGCCAACAGCCTGCCATGCCGTACCTCTGTGTGCCAAAAATCATGGAAACTAAGACATGTTAGCATACCTCCCAACTTTAGAAGAACAGAAGGAGGGATGAAAGAAGGGGCGCATGCTGCGCACCACGCAAATTTTAGCCACTCCTCTAACCACGCTCAAGCCACACCAATTTACAAGTGATGGACATTCAACAGATGCCCAGGACTGTTAATTATTAATATTAATCTTCTGATTTTTGCATTCTTGCTGCAATTTTTCCCTTTTCCATTTCATTTGATGCAACTTCACCAAAATGGACACCGACACAGACTCCAACTCAACAGTCATGGTGCGCAGTCGGTAAGCCAAACCTCCGACTCCACCAAAATAGACACAGACTCCAACTCAACAGTCATGGTGCGCAGTCGGTAAGCCAAACCTCCGACTCCATCAGAATGGACACAGACTCTACTCCACAGTACTGTGTATAGTGTCCCCTGATGGTGCTGCCATGCTCTACTACAGGACAAGTTACAAGCTCTACACTGGGGGCTGCAGGAAAATACAATGATTACAATATCTATAAAGGGCAGGACAGGACATTCCTCACATTGTATCATACATGATGGGCATTTTTGGTGCCAGGCACAAAGCCCACGCTACCCTCACCTTTGTCTCCTGGAACGTGACAGTCTCTGGTTCCAGTACTGACTCCTATAGTGAACTGACGCAGCGCTCTTAGTGGAGCAGATATACAGCGCACCTGAGGCGGCCAAACAACACTTGTTTTCAAACTTTGGTTCAATACTTTTTGACTGTTCTGATTGGATGCGCAAATAAATAGACGAGGCCTTCCAACTAATAGATCGCTAGAAGACTGTCACGTGACCATGGCTAAATCCAAGAAGGACGGGGACGGGCAGGGAGCAGTCACATGAAGGTGGTGGAAGGTGAGTATAATACAGGCGGAGGGGACTTGGATTTAAAGCAGCACTACAGGGGTGCAATAAAAAAAGAATCAGAGGGGCTATAAGAGAGAAGGTGTGATGTGGAGTTTTATTCACCTCTAGTCCTTCAGTATAAGAAGCAGGCACTGTCAATGTCATTGTCACTTTCACTATTCTGTCCTTACTTTCACGCTGACGTCTGGGAGCCATTCATCATGTTTGAGCATTGTTTTTAATTTGATATCTTTTTTTCCAGCCAGGCTCATAAATATATGTCTGTTAGCAAAAACAGACCTATTAAATTTGACCTATTTCATGATGACACTCGTAGAGGACGAGGTGAACATACAGAAGATATGTGGACTTTGCCAGACCACTGGAGTTCACTGTCTGCAGGGATAATGTGATATGGGTGGATGGAAGGATAGATAGACCATAAAAAACGGATTGCAGCACTCCTTAATAGAGGTTTGTAGATGCCTTTATTGTGCCATCAGGATGGTAATGTGACGTTTCAGCCCCAGCAGGTTTTTTTCATGCTGGAAAAACGCCTGCTGGGGCTGAAACTTTGTATTACTATCCTGATGGTCCAATAAAGGAGTCTACAAACCTCTGTTAAGGAGTGCTGCAATCCGTTTTTTATGGCCTGTGTACTAAAGCAGAAGAAGTGTTGCTGGATTGATTTTGCACCCTGCTGTACCAGCCGTGCTGCTCTCTTTTTTCATTATTGGATAGATAGATAGATAGATAGATAGATAGATAGATAGATAGATAGATAGATAGGTGTTCCAACACTCAGGGCAAGGTCCTGCTCTGCCCCTGTCTCATTTGAGGTCTACAGACATGTAGATAGGGTCCATCCTGATTAGGTGCACCTTGTCTTGGCTTTTACACTCTTTTGATCAAAAGTACCCTGTGTTGTTTACTTGTACTATTACTATATACTTATTTATTACATCATATTTGCTCTTTTTTACCTAGGTTTTGTAGGTTAAATTAAAACATAATCCCTCAAACCTGTACGTTATTTTGACAAGAATACAAATGGATTGAGATAATGACAAAATCTATAGTCAAGAAAAATCAACCGTCCAAACATTGAAATTGATGGCTTGTATCTTTATGTGTAAACTCATCCATAGAATTATTGTACGTTTCGTTCTTGTAGGACGTTATCTTATCTTTCAGTAATGTATAGAAATTGTAAAATGAAATGGGGGTTATTGACATCTCCCTGCATAGACAAAAGCAAAGATAAACATCCAATAAATGCAGCTTATCACAATCAGTCAAGAAACCTTTCAAACCCAATAAACTGCAGAGACGTCAGGAAAGCAAAATGGTGGAAAAAATAGATTTTTCAAGTTGCTAAGATTGAAAGAAGGCTAAGACTGTATTCACACTGTGCATTTTTTACCAGTTTTTTTGCCTTTTTGTTGAATTTTCAGCAGCAAAACTGAATCCATTTTTGAAAAAAAAAGTATGGCTTCTTTGGTCCGTTTCCGGTCCGTTCATTTGTGCTGCATTTATTTCCATTAACAATGGATTCAAGGGAGAAAACAATGGAGAAAAACGGATCACTAATTGACGCTCATTCTTTTTCTGGATGCGTTTTCTGCCCCAAAAACAGACCAGTAAAAAACGCAGCATCAGAACAGCATTTCTGAAAACTCACTGATTTTGCTTGGCATAGTAGAAATTGATCGGTTTTCCATGTCTGGCGCCCTGCGGTCTGGTCGCCACAGTGGAAGACAACTTCATCGGCACTAATGCCACGTCTGAGGAAGTTCAGGTATTCTATGATGGAGTCCCTATGCATGCACAAACTTCCCAAACTCCGATCAGTCGGCTGGGCACAACATGCTTGCTATGGGCAGTGACAGACACTGGTTGGAGGGAGCACTTAGCTGTATTGAGCAGTAGGAAGGGGTGACATTAGGAGTAACTTAGACACTTGTTATACATAGTCGAACGGTGGATGAGTGTGGGCCTCCTAACAGCCTTCAGGTTGTATAGGACAGGAGCTGTGGAAGAGGTGCCCACACCTCAAACTGCCAGGACTTAATACCTATAATAAAGATAAAGGAGACAAACACAGTGCAATAGTGCCCTATCAATATGGCAAAAGTTTTCACACAGGTCACAATGATGGTGCACTCACCTTTTCTAGTTGTGTGCACCCACAACTAGTTTAAATTGCATATAGTACAAAAAGCTGCTGCAGGACTTCCACCTCCACGTAACACGTGTAGAAATATCTGGATCCAGGGATGGTGTATCACAGTCCGCTCTGCTTGAAATGAACACTCAAAGAGTCTTGAATAAAGGAACCCCCCTTACTTTATTTGCCTACGCGTTTCAATGCTATTCCCAGCATCGTCATCAGGGCATCATGATGCCCTGATGACGATGCTGGGAATAGCATTGAAACGCGTAGGCAAATAAAGTAAGAAGGGGGTTCCTTTATTCAAGACTCTTTGAGTGTTCATTTCAAGCAGCGCGGACTGTGATACACCATCCCTGGATCCAGGACTTAATACCTGGCATTAAACTGAAGGCTGTTGGGCTGCAAGCTTAGAATTCACACTGTGGGACTACCAGATGAACAGTGACTGTCATGTGGCTAGAGAACCAGTGTGGGTCCAGGGTCTCCACGAGTCCATGATTGCCTGCCTGCCTGCTAGTGGCCATGAGGAAGGAAGAGGTACATGGGGAAGCGAATAGTACCTAGAACCTCAACCTAAGGAAAAAGTCAGCTGGAAGGCCATATACCATCCATCATAACGGTGCTTAGTTCTTCTCAGACTGATCAGATTGTTAGGCCTGGTGAACCAGTACCTTGCATCTGCTGATGGAATGCTATACAAGTAAAAAGGTAAAGAACAGAGAATGTCTTCTTGCATCCTTTACTACTACTACAACCTCCAACATCCTTCTCTCCACCATCTCCTCTACACCGCAGGGGCTCGCTCCTGCTGAGGTGAGGGCTCCATCTAGCTGCTCTACCATCCACTCCCTGGGGACCACTACCTGCAGTGCTGGTCACCTCTGACCAGATTCCTTAGCTGGTGTCACCACAAACTCTATATAAACTCTTTATCCCCTTTAAATACTCCCCCTTTTACATGTCCAGTCAGGGCTACGGGTCTGGGCCATCACCACTGTGATATACAGACTGCCTGCCTGCCCACCTACCGAATATCCCGGCTTAGCGACCAAGAGACATGCAAAAATGGATTACAAGAAACGGATCAAAAATGCACATTGTGAACATGGCCTTAGGGTCATTTAAAAATTTCAGTATTTGCAGGGACTCATGTTTTCATGCAGATCTTTTAAGTCAAATTCCAACTTGATTCAAGTCTATAAACTACTTTGTTTTTCTGTTAAATACTATTAAAACTTTTGATAAATGGGTTGCGTCCCCATCCAAAATGGTATCCTGCTTCTATCTTTATTGTAGTTTTCTTTTACTTAACATTTTGGTATTGTGTCATAACTATTTTTTGAAAAACAATTGCTTCTATATGTCTTCTTTTATTACACACCAGGCAAAGGACAGTACAAATCAGTTTGGACATAATAAAATCTACTGCATGCCACCAGTGGACTCATTGATCTCAACCCTTGGTGGTGGACCACGTGCCGTCCTCAGATCTGTCCCATCTATTGGTATATCATTGGTTACCAATCCCAAGGGCCAGCGAAACACATAAACCATTCCCATCAGTCCAATATTGAACCACTATATACCCAATCACATGTGATGTAATTTGAGGAAAATACTGATGTACATGTTAATTTTCATTTTGACCTCCGTAGTTTTTTATTGTTTGTTTGTTTTTTTGATAAAATCAGAAATAAAATTTAAATTATAAAACGTTTTATGCTGTTATACTTTTTTTTTGCTGTTTAATTATGTATGTATTTAATTGTAGCAATTGTATTAGTTTAGTCTTCTCCCTAAGGCTAAGTTTAACCAGAGCCCTAACCCTAACTCAATTTATAGCCCTAAAATGCTAACCTTAAAGAGGCCATCAAGTACTTGAACAACTTCTCATTCTCCATGGTTGCCTCTGTCAATACAAAAAGACTTAAACTTGCTCATCCGGGACTCACATGAGGTTGTTACGACACATGAGCCCTGTGCTCAATCAGCACTGGCTTTACTGTCCCTGTCTTCAGACAAATAAGCAATCAGAAGAAAGTGATAGTTGCATCTGGCCGCTCACTCTCAGTGTCGTCATGAAGCGCATCGAAGGTCACAACTCAGTACTATGAAAGCCTCGTTCTTTCTCTCATAGACTTGTTTTGAGAATTTGTGACTTAAGCTCTGAATCCCAGTCAGTCAGAAGTTACTGGCACAAGATGGCACTGAGGGTATGGATCAACGCCAAAAAAAGCTAAAAATGCCGAAGGGTCAGTATAATATTAGAGGCAGGGGATTTAGATTTAACACACCACTCCAGCCCTGAAAAAAACATACTGGAGTGGTGCTTTAATGTTTCTCTACAGATTGCAACTGATCACTGACAGCTTTGTGATCAGTTTATTACCATAATTTTTTTTATCTACGGTAATAATAATGTAGAGCAAGTGATTATAATAGCTTTCACATATACTTCATAAGAGAAATCTGGAAGAAAATCTTTCAAAAACCTTCTAGAAGATGTCCCCACTAGGCTGTTTCTGAACCTGACTTATGCTCGTTGTCAGGGAAATTCATATTCATCTTCACGCACTGAATCTTACCTTATGAGAGTGGGAAAGGGGCCTACACAGTGTGCTTGTGTAGCATTGCTACAGCTAATCAGGTTACTTCAGGCTAAAAGACAATGCTGAGTTCGTCAGGTTGTCAGCCCACAGCTCCTGTGATCTTACCTCCTCTGCATTCACATCAGCTCTGCTCCATGCAATCAGCTGAGGAGCTGTGTGGAGACCATCAACTGATAACATGGAGCGGAGCCAATGGGGATGTAGAGGAGATAAGATCAAAGGAGCTGTGTGCTGACAATCTGACAAACTCAGCACTGTCCCTAAAGGGGGAGTCACACGCGTCAATGTCGTCAGTGAGATGATCGCTGACGACATTGACGGCTGATTGCTGGTGAGCTGTCACACAGACAGACTCACCAGCGATCAATTGACCAGAGACATCATGGAAACGATTTAAATATCGTTTCCACGATGTCTTGCTCCCGCTGCCAGCCTGCTGGAAGCGGGAGCAGGCTGGTCTCCAAGGTAAACTGCGGGTATCTAGGCAGCGCACGCTGCCTAGATACCCGACGTGTACCTTAGTTACCAGCCTCCTCCGCTCACCGGCTGGTATCTAAGGTACACAGCGGGTAACTAGGGTCCCTAGTTACCCGCTGTGTACCTTAGATACCAGCCGGTGAGCGGAGGAGGCTGGTAACTAAGGTACACGTCGGGTATCTAGGCAGCGCGCGCTGCCTAGATACCCGCAGTTTACCTTGGATACCAGCTCCCAGCGCTTGCTGAGAGGCGCTGGGAGCTGGAATATCGCTACTCCCGGTGTCACACGCAGCGATGCTGCGTGTCCACCGGGCGACAATCGCCAGGTTTTAGAGCAGGTTCTAAAACCTGGCGATCATCAACCAGCGATTTATCGCTGGTTGATTCAGTATGTCACACGCGTCAATATCGCTGCAACGTCACGTGCAGCCGATATCGTGCAGGCGATATTGACGCGTGTGACTCCCCCTTAAAGGCCCTGTCACACTGAACGACCGCTCCAGCGATCTCGACAGCGATAACGACCTGCCAGGATCGCTGGAGCGGCATTACCTGATCGCTGGGGATCTGTCAAACAGGCAGATCTCCCCAGCAATTAGGGCCATGGGAGCCACCTCCCACATCGCTGAAGGCAATGTCAGCGTCCTCCCTGCTTAGTGCTGCCTGTAAGGCAGCGCTAAACAGGGAGAACACTGGTAACTATGATAAACAGCGGGTATCTAGGCAGCGCGCGCTGCCTGGATACCCGGTGTTTATCATAGTTACCAGCGTTCATAATGACAGCCCTGCTCATAAGAGCTTACAGTCTACAGTGAGTTGGGGGTGACAGAGTACAGGGCTTATTTACAGTGATGGTGCAGCCAACTTAATGAAATGGGGAATAGATAAGAGTGTCGAGCCCCAGGCTGTGGGGTACTCGGGTATCAGGCTCCAAGGGGGTAACACTCCTGTGTCACAGGGAGTGGTGGCTGCGCCTGATCCCATGTCCTGGGTGACACTTCAAAAAGGGATGTATTTACAGGGGAAATCTATATACAGTTCTTGTGATGCCACCTGTAGTATCTGGTGATAGGTCACCAGCGACGCCACAGTCCGCAGGAGGCGGGTGGTAGTGCAGCTTAGTTGGTAAAGTCCCCCACGGGTAGGGCTGGACCACCAGGGCAGCGTTCCTGTAATGGAACAGGTTGATGCAAAATAAACACAGGCAGAAGCAAAGTCACTTTCTCCCAGGTACTTTACTGTTAACTTGTAGCAGCAGCAGTTACAGTTTACAGTTCAGCATTCAGATGTTACAAGGACAGGTAGCTTAACGGGTGGCTGCAAGTGGATCCCAGGTGGTATGGTGGAACCCTTGGTGTACCTTCGTTAACTAACCCGTGTCCGTTCTTCCCCGCTTTGGATCGATCTATACCCTGTAGCTCTGTGTAGGTAGTACCGGGAGTCCCCTCCCTCGTTGGTGAGGAAGCAGGCAGACCTCTCCGATGGCAGGGTGCTGCGTCTGATGAACAAGCCACAGCTGCCGGTTGCCGACTTTGGCCGGATCCCAGGGCCCGGCGTTCCCCTGGTGGACTGGAATGTCCCCTGGAGTATGGGCACTCCACTATGAGGACCTCCCTTTCTTTCTAGGGCCCAGATTCCCCTGTCGGGCACCCTCTTTCAGTACTTCCTCAAGGTCACTTCTTCCCTCCGGTTTCTCATATCTTTTTTCTTCCACCATTCTCCTCCAACTCTCGGTCAAAGACCTAGAGGCAAAAGACCTCCTTGATCGCCCTAGAGATGAATTTATCCCCTCCTGGGTAACCTCCCACCCTAAACTAATGTGGGAGTGCTGGGAATGGGTCCCACCCTCCATCCTAGGGTCCACCTGCAGCTGGAGTATCTACACCTTTTTTACGGGTGTAGTACCTCTCTGTGATGCCTGCATTTGCGGAGCGCCACAAGAGCATCATGACTGGCCACCAACCATTCTTTGTAAAGCATTTTGTGTCTGGTGGAGTGAATAGGCTATGTCTGGGTGACTTTGACTAGGGTGCATTATAGGCCACCCTAAAGAGATGTGTTTTTAGGGAGCGCCTGAAACTATGTTGTGGATAGACCTAATTTCTTGGGGTAGAGCATTCCAGAGAATTGGTGCAGCTCAGGAGAAGTCTTGGAGCCAAGAGTGGGAGGTTCGGATTAATGCAGAAGTGAGTCTAAAGTCATTTCCAGAGCGTAGAGAACAGGTGGGGTGATAGACAGAGATGGGGATAGAGAGGTATGGAGGTGCTGCACTGTGAAGAATTTTGTGGGTGGGAACAAGCAGTTTGATTTGGATCCAATAGTGTATGGGCAGCCTGTGCAATGACTGGCACAGAGTGGAAGCATCCAAGTAACGGTTATCTAGATAGGTGATCCTGGCTGCTGCATTATGGTTGGACTGGAGAGGGGAAAGCCTAGTGAGAGGGAGGTCAATTAATAGAGAAATGCAATAATCAAGGCAGGAGTGGATCAGGGCCACAATGAGGGTTTTTGTACGAGTGCAATTAAGCTTAGACTTGCTGACAATCACAGTATGTTGGGATTTTTTCCTCAATCCTATTAGAACTCAGGAAAAAAATCACAGATCTGAGCATTGTCTAACATTAGGCCGAGTGTATTGCAAGATTTTCTCGCACTGCACTCTTGCAAGTCATGCGCCAGGATGATTCTACCCGAAAGGTGCAAAATTAAGATATTCTTCTTAAGAATATCACCTTAATTTACTCGACCTACATAAAATACAATTTTTGTACCTTTACTACCATTATAAATTAGGTAGTTTCTCTACTTCGTAACCTTTCATCAATATACGGTAACTCTGCAAAATTGTCTAATTGAAATGTAGAACTTTAGAATAATGGAACATTAGCAGGTTTTTTAGCATGACAGCATCAAATGTATCAATTCCTGAAAAATAAAATATATTAAAACATTTTTCATGGCGGAATACTTTTTGGCAGATGAACTATAACCACGGCGCTTCAGTATGTTCTGAGATCGTGAGCACAGGGGAAATTTATTTTTCGTTGAAAAAGAACATAAGGAAAGTCTGAAATCAATATATCTCCTTCCTCTGCTAAAATAACGACAAATCTTTTGTAGGTTTTACTTAGTAGTTTTGTAATGTTATGTATAGTATAACTTAACAGCAAAAGAAAAAGGAGGAGTAAAGTTATGCATATTTTTTTTAATTATCCTTATCGCTATCCTCATGGATAACCTGTATTCAAAAATGTTTACATTGAACAACAAGCCTAACTTTACATTCACACTTGTGGTATCTCGGTACCCATTCTACTGCTGCTGGGTGAAACTATTATCGTGTACCAGAAATGCCTTGGGCACTGTAAGATAGGAAATCTGTCATATATGTGAAGATGTGATGCCTGTACAGTGACCATTGATAAATGGTGGTCTGGGGAACTAGCTTTCTACCTTATGGAGAGGAATCTGCCTGCCACCAGTTTTTCTAGTTTTTCTAGTTGCCACCATAAGGAGAGAAATAAGCTGATAAGGAGACTTATAGCCGCAATGCTCCTCTGGAAAATATGCAAATTGTCACTTCAGTGAGGAAGTGGAAACCGCTAATGCCACCTAATAAGGGTAGCAATCCTTGAAGTCATAATTGACTCTTTAACAAGCCTTTTAACATGACTTAGGATTTGTGCCAGATCAGAACCACAAACTGCAGATGCTGCGTTTCGGAGTGTCTGCCCCTCATCAGTGCACCCCGAAACTCAGCATCTGTAGTTTGGGGTTCTGATCTGGCACAAATCCTAAGCCATGTTAAAAGGCTTCTTAAAGATTTGATTATCACTTCAAGGATTGCTACCCTTATTGGGTGGGATTAGAGTTTTCCACTTCCTCACTGAAGTGACAATTTGCATATTTCCCAGAGGAGCATTGCGGCTATGAATCTCCTTATCAGCTTATCTCTCCTTATGGCGGCAGGCAGATTCCTCTCCATAAGGTAGAAAGCTAGTTCCCCAGACCTTCTCTTAGCTTCTCATACAGCCAGATCAGAATATCCCACACACTGCACTGATGAGGGGCAGTCACCCCAAAACACAGCGTCTGCAGTTTGGGGTTCTGATCTGGCACAAATCCTAAGTCATATTAAAAGGCTTGTTAAAGAGTCGACTATGACTTTGAGGATTGCTACCCTTTGCACTGATAAATGTACATTCTTTATTGTGCTTTGCTGCTACCTAAAGCTGGTTTCACACTACCGGTTTGTAGAATCCAGCAGAATGAAATTGATGGTCTGTCTATCTCAGGGAGTAATTAATAAGGATAATATGGCAGCTACATTAAAGGGGTTTGCATACAACAAGGATAAATGGTGTATTATTGCACAACTGGGCAGTAATACACTCATGATCCTTGTTGTATGTATATTTCCTAGAGTAGTTGCCCTCATTACGATATGATATCCAAAGTGTGTCCCTTTTCTTTGTTATATATTAAAGGGGTTTGGTTGTGGTGTTCTCTTGATCAACGCTATTAGAAAAATAGTTGAAAGTGTACAGGGTGGGCCATTTATATCGATACACCTAAATAAAATGGGAACGGTTGGTGATATCAACTTCCTCTTTGTGGCGTACTAGACTAGTATATGGCAGGGGGAAAATGTTTCCAGATGGGTGGTGACCATGGTGTTCATTTTGAAGTCGGCTATTTTGGATTTCACTTTATTTTTTTCAATGGGAAGAGGGTCATGTGACACATCAAACTTATGGATAATTTCATAAGAAAAACAATGGTGTGCTTGGTTTTAATGTAGCTTTATTTCATGAATTATTATCAAGTTTCTCTTTGTTTACAGCCATTAACATGTCGCAGAGGTTAACACATGAGGAGCAGATAGAAATTGTGTTGATGTCTGGTGAATGCAGTACCTGGGTCATTGCAGCAGATTTCAATGCAAGACACCCTACGAGACCACTCATCTCCCATGCTACAGTTAGCAAACATGCCTGCCACGTTTCGTGAAACAGGTTCAGTTTTGGATTTGCCAAAATGTGGATGCAAGGAAACTGTCACTAATGAAGAAACATCAGCGACAGCCCTAGCTTCATTCAGCAAGAGCCCACTGTGTAGCACTCGTCGCATGTCACTGGAGAGTGGCATCAATCAAACATCACTTCGGAGGATATTAGCTACTCACATTGCACCCTTACAAAATCCAGCTGCTGCAGCATCTCAACGAGTATGACCCAGACCGGGGTGCACTGAATTTGCCGAATGGGCAAAACAAAAATTGAAAAAGGACCCTCAGTTTACACAGAACATTAAGTTCAGTGATGAAGCAAACTTTTTTGTGAATGAAGTTAACAAACAAAACCACTGCTATTGGTCTGACACTAATCCACAGTGGATAGATCCCTCCAAGACTGTTGGAACACAAAAACTGATAGTATGATATGGTATATGGGGTACAAAGAAAGTGGACCATTCTTCATCAATGGAAATGACATGCCCCACACCTCTGTGGGGTACTCGGAACCGGGCTAAAGTTCTGCTGAGGGAGAACGGGGGTCGAGACTCGGCTTCATGTACCTGGCAGTGTCAATAAAGGTTCAGGGAATCGGGATTTAGGGATAGTTGTCGGGACTCCACCGTTGGTATTTGGCTATTGATGGCCAACGCTGTGGTGCGGGACCGCTTGGGATGATGGGAGTCCAACTTTGGTGGTTTCTCTCCCTACGGGTGGAGCGGTTCCCCAGGGCAACTGGTGTGGTGTTCAGTGATGGAGGGCCAGCAGGGTTGTTTTGACAGGAAAGGGGGATTGGAGGGTCTCACAGGCAGGTCTCCAGCAGCCTGTGCGTCTTATCAGTCTACCACTCCGCAGGCAGGAAATGAACAGTCTCACACACGGTTCTGAGTTCTATACCTGGTTTACTTAGCTTTTACTTCGTTGGCACCACAGGGTACTGTCCTTACACAATCTCAGTCCAGATAGTCCTCAGTGATCCAGGAAAGCTCATCCAAGACACCCCCCTTATGTTCCTTCCCTCACGGGTTGCTCATCCTCTCAGTGCTGCCTGTCCGCCTTGCTCCTGCTCGCATCTCTGCACACAGTGCCCCAATCCAGCAGTCACGGGTCTTCTTGGGTGACCAGTACCAAGCTACCTTCTCGGCGAATGTGTCGGGAGTTAGCCACAGCTCCTCTAGATTTCGTGGTCTCTGGTTCTGTGGTTGGAACATAGTCTCCTCACCACCTTCAGGGCCGGTCCCCTGGTTCTCAACCTGCCCCTCCTCTTCGCTCAGATTTGGGTGCACAGGAAGATTTCTCACTGCCCATGCCCCTGAGGCCCTCTCTGTCCCTCCTGCAGTCTGCTGTTCTGGGACCCAGGACGGGCTCCTCTCTGCTCAAGTCCTCCGGATCCTCCTCCTTCCACTACTTCCTCTCGACTGCCCTCAACTAACTTCCCACCCTCCACCTTTCCTCCCTCCATCCCACTGACTAACTGGGCCCTCCCTCTATCGGGTCCGCCCGCAGTCCCTGAGACCGGGTGTGTTGGGTGCTTTTGTGGGTGTCTGGACTTACCATCCTGTTCCCTGAGAACAGAAATACCACACCCGTGGGATGGGTGCAGTACCCCTCTGTGGCAACCAGACCGCAGGGGTGCCACAGAAATGCCCCTGGATATCTGAAATTGCTACATGATGATGTGTTGCCCTCTTTACACACTGAAGATGGCACATTGCCTGAGTTTTTCCAACAAGATGGTGCACCACCACATTATGGGTGTCAGGTCCAAGCATTCCTACATGAACAGTTTCTTGAAAAGTGGATTGGTCTTTGTGGGACAGTTGAATGGCCACCATGGTCTCCTGATTTGACCCCCTTAGACTTTTATCTTTGTGGTCATCTGAAGGCAATTGCCTATGCTGTGAAGATACGAGATGTGCAGCATCTGAAACAACAGGTACTGGAAGCCTGTGCAGCATTTCTTCTGCGGTGTTACTATCAGTGTGACAAGAGTGGGAGAAGAGGGTTGTATTGACAATCCAACACAATGGGCAGCACTTTGAACACATTTTATAAGTGGTCATAAACTTGTAAATAACTCATGAAAGAATAAAGTTACGTTAAAACCAAGCACACCATTGTTTTTCTTATGAAATTCTCAATAAGTTTGATGTGGCACATGACCCTCTTCCCATTGAAAAAAATAAAGTTGGATCCGAAATGGCCAACTTCAATATGGCCACCATGGTCACCACCCATCTGGAAAAGCTTTCCCCCTCCCATATACTAATGTGCCACAAACAGGAAGTTCATATCACCAACCATTCCATTTGATTTAGGTGTATCCATACATTTGGCCCACCCTGTAGAATTCAATGTGCCTTTTTGAAGTCTTCTAAACACTGATATAAAAAACGACATGCAACTTAATTGTTAATTTTTTTTATTTCGATCCTGGAGTGGTGCTTTTAATCTAAGTCGCCGGCCCCCTGTCTCATACTCGCCCTCGGGCATCTTCTTCTGCTATCATCTCCACTCCAGTTAGTCCCCACCAGGTTATGACCTGCCGTCACCTCCTGTGTTTCATGGAGAGGGGCAGTGGTCACAACTCAATACAAGTCTATGTTAGCCTTATGCTGGGCCAATTTTGGCTCTCATAGATTTGCATCGAGAGCTTGTGACATAACTTCTGACTTCTGGCCAATCAGACGTTACGGGCACAAGATGGTGCTACAGAACCGGAGCAACGCCGAAAAAAAGTGAAGATGCTGAGGGTGAGTTTAAGACTGGGGATGGGACTAAAATTTAAAGAGGACCTGTCACCTCCCTGCTGCATGGCAATCTAAATGCAACACTGAATGCAGCATGTCTGCTGCAATCAGGGAAGGGGTCCCCCATGTGTCTGTGTGCTGTGTACCTGATATAGCCTTAGGCAAAGGCAAACTCACTGTTAAAAGTCAGGAGAGCATTCCCTGGTGCAGGAGTCAGCTTGATTCACGGGGACCATTCCCACCCCCTTTGCCTCTCTGTGCCGCCTCCTGCTGTGCTGTTTATGCTTTGTTCAGACAGCAGGGCAGGAATCTGGAGCTGACGTCAAGACAAATGATTTGCATGCTGTGTGCAGCAGGATGAGTGACAGAGAGGAGGAGGGCAGAGCCAGCACAGCAGAAGCAGCACAGAGAGGCTGGGGAGGGAATGGCCCCCGTAAATCAAGCTGACTCCTGCACCAAGGAATGCCCTCCTGACTTTTAAAAGTGAGTTTGCCTAAGGCTATATCTCGGGGTACACAGCACATAGACACATGGGGGACCCCTTCCCTGAATGCAGAAGACATGCTGCATTCAGTGCTGCATTTAGATTGCCATGCAACAGGGGGGGTGACAGGTCCTCTTTAAAGCACCAAACCAGCGCTGAAAAAAAATGCTGAATTGGTGCTTTAACATTACTGAATAAAGAAATACATACCATTAGCTGGTTTACATCCTTCACTGAAAGAAATGTCATCAATTGCAATAGTCTCAGACGTGCCATTACCCAATGTAACAGCTTTGATGATGATCTGACAATGTAAAAAATTAATAGAAATATTAGAAAATAATTCAGTGTCCTGTACTTACAGACAACATGATCTCACATGATAAATCGATAAAAAGGCAATCTGTTAATCATTATTTTTTTTAAATTGTACTTCTAGCTAGCCTGTGTCTGTTCCCTAGTACTGCTGTACCAGTCCTGCTATCATACCATATGTGGCAGCCTGAACCAACCCTGCTTCCATACCCACTGTTCCAGCCCTGCTGCCATACTCACTGTGCCAGCTCTGCTGCAGTACCCACGGCACCAGCCTGAACCAACCCCGCTGCTGTACCCACTGTGTCAACCCTGCAGCCATACCCACTGTTCCAGCCCTGCTGCCGTACCCACTGTGCCAACCCTGCTGCCGTACCAATGGCACCAGCCTGAACCAGCCCTGCTGCTGTACCTGTTGTAACTGCTCTACCAGCCATCCAGGCTGCACGTTCCCTTACCACAGATTGTATCCGCCTACATCCCCGATTCCCAGGGGCTAACTGGCCCAGGAGACAGGGTGGCAATTGCCCCCCAGGCCGGTGGATCAGTCCGTCTTTAGGGCCGCCTAGATAGTGAGAGCGGCTGCGCCCACCGCAGTCACATGAGTGTCTGTGTGACCCGGGAGTGGAGCAGAGGCAGCAGGTGAGCCAAGGAGTGACCCCCGCTCCTCACTTGGCTCTAGCAGCACCCAAATTCCCGGGCTTTCCCCCCCGGTACTCACTCGGCTCCAGCAGCACCATTCCTCCCCGCTCCTCACTCGGCCCTGGGCTGTAGAAATAAGAGTGCCACCTAGGGCAAGAGCTGCCAGCCAGCTCCTGCCGATTCCCTTGGAGTCAGCTGTCGAGGTACCGTGATTCCCTGGAGAAGCACCTGGCAGCTACTTACCAGTATAAGATTAACCTCTCCATCAAAAGCTCCAGTAAAGGGGAGATAGCTGCTAAGTCATGCCCTTCCTGGTCAAGATCTACTCCCCCATGCTTGCCCCTACAAGCATTACACATATAGCATGCTGGGGCAACCAGTGTCGATCCTCGTTCCCGACTACAGCTAAGCTACCCAGCATCAGAGTAGTGAAGGGACAGAGAAGCAGTCTGGATCCAGTATTCTAGCCAGCTTCAGAGCAGCGCTTGCAAGCGCTATAGCAAAGATCTTGCACACGCTGTGCTCCTTACTTTGGCAGCATCAAAACTCTGCTGTGCACAGTTGAGTTAGATAATAAAAATGTAACAATTGCTTTTGAGCATTGGTTGCATTATTTTGGAATCATCCACATATACTTTTCATATATGTAGAAGATTGGAAATTCCCTAATAATAAAAGGAGAAATAAATGTGCACATTGCAGTCACCAGTATATGAAGAGCGAATTACTGCAGCTGATGTGCAATACAGTTTACTACACGGTTACACAGAATTTATTTCCAAACCCCAGTATCACTTATATTCTGAGGTTTTTTCTATCCTCCTTTTCTATATCAGTATTTCTTTCCAGTTTGTGTTAAACAACATTTGCAATTTGATTAAAAGCTGCAGCAGAAATCATTTGGACTTGTTATACTGCACATTACGGGAAGAGGATGAGATTGTTATAGTTTATTTTCTTTAATTTGGCACATCGCGCTAAATAAAAGCATTTCTGGCAACAGTTGATTAGTTGACTTTATTTTTTCTTTTTTTGGTCGAAACATTTTGATATCTGTGAAATGTTTATATGTTGCTGGGCCCCGGCCAATGCTCTGCGAGAGTTCATCGCAAGATATATAGGCTTCTGTCAAATAAAACATACCGACAACACGAGATGGTATTTATTTCCGAATCCATCCGCCATGCCTGCAAAAACACATCTGTGATGATCTGTGGACAACCACCCAAAACTACGCTGGAACTTGTCAGCGAGAGTGCGAGACTCGTTTGGAAAAGCACAAAATTGGAAAATAACTTTGAGCGGCTCATCCTGTTCTACCAGAAAGAATTATGCAGCTTTACAGTGTCAGGAAATTACAGAATGTAAGATACAGGAATCAGAACTAAAAGGAACATTCCAGCTTTAAGATGAGTTATGTACATCTGCACCAAGGGCGAGATCAGGAGATGAGCCCACCCCAAATATGACAGATACCGGCTGTGTTACACTGCCAGCATCTGCCTGTAGCACAGGGGCTGGCAAATGTCAGCCTGGGGGGCAAGCACACAGCAGTGGTCCATGAGCAGTGAGCTTCGGGGTCACAGCGGCCTCCAAGACCAACATGACAGATGACCGGGTAGCCCAAAAACTGCTACTTGACCACTGGCCTGGGTGGCATCTATCCCCCTGCCCCCTGGGCCAGCCAGACCCTGCTGTAGCAGCAGTTACAGAATTATCTCCAACTACTGCTTTTAACCAATTACTTTCTACTGTCAATTGCTAACAGCCTCATTTAAAGGGAATCTGTTACAGGTTTTTGCAATGTAAGATGAGGACAGCATGCTGTAAGGATTGAAAAACAAACGTCAACAGTGCCTCTCTTATCAGGCATTGTGCTATCATTTACTTAAACTAATGGCTTTATCACCTGGTGCTTACCATTATTGGACTATATTGTCACATACTCAGCCATCCCACATGCCCGTGATGTGATTGGCACCTCACTGTGAATACACAATTTATATAGAGAGCCTGGTGTGGGTGAGGGCAGCTCTCCCAGCTCTGCTGTGTACTACAACTAAATGCTTTGATTGTGTCAGAACAGCTGCAGCCAGTAAACTATGTGATAAATCATTTGATTCAGAATTTCTTTGCCTACATTATGAGGTAACATAAACCTGCTGACAGACTCCCTTTAAAGGAAACATCAGTACACCACCACTACACAACTATAGGATTCTTGTAAAAACTAGGCACAAGCTGGGCTTCTTAGGAGATCATTCTTTGCATGATTTGTTCTATAGCACTGCAGTAAATAGAACAAGTAATGAAATGATCATAAATATAGGAGACTATTAAATATAGTAAAAAAAATCTTTAAAAAGACAAACAAAAATATAAACATTCAGATAAGTGGTTAAGGATAGGTGTGGCACCCCTGCGGGGGATTGACACAGGATCCACCGGTGCAAGGAGGGAATTACACCTTGGTTTGCACAGTGCACAACACCTTCCACCCCAGACCTGAAGGGGGAGCTCTACTGGCAGCCTTAAGCTAGTTCCCCTTTAAAACATCCAGGCCTGAGGGGAAGAGTCAGTAGTAAGTCTGCGTAGTGAGTCTGAGGAGAGAATCGGAAGAGTGAGGAGCTGGTCGCTGGGAAGGAACCAGGCCCAGGACCAAGGGACCACTGACCGCTGTGTTGCACCCTAGGGAAAGGGTCGAAGGCAAGCGGAAGGAATAGGGAATAAAGAAAAGGGGAAACCAGTTGCTACAGCCCTTTAGTACACCCGGACACCGGAGTCCGATGCTGATACCATTCAATGTTACAGCAAAAGCCCAGAAGACTCAGGAGAAGTTCACCCCTGAAGAGAACAAGTAAGAGACGCTAAACTGACCAAGCATAGGACCAGGGGCCATAGGAGAAACAGGGACCCTGCAGAAGGACCTCATTGTCAGTTTAGGACAAAGATCAGAGAGAGAGAAGAAGTGGTGGGTTCAGGCTCAGGCAGGACTTACCCCAAACCACAGAGCACAGAGACAGAGGAGGCCTCATAACTTTCTAAGGTGGAAGTCCCAAGTTGCATCGGGGACCAGGTTAATACTCTAGACTGTACCTGCTACCTTGTCACCAGTAAAAGGTACTGAAACAACAATCACTGTGTGTGTGTGTGCCTGCTTAACGGCCGCAATTCACCGCCCTGATTGCAAAGACGCAATTACTACTCCCCTCATCCATCCCTGCTGCCCTGAGGTAAAGCTCCACCTGTGGGGAGCTGTACCACACTCTGCTGCACCCACCATCACCTCAGCGGCCGGCTGCAGCGCTGGTATAACCCGTTACCAGGTACCATAGGTGGCGTCACGTTAATAATTTCCTTTACCCCCCCCCACCGTTCCCCGCCATTGAGGGTCCAGGGCACGGGACCGGGGATCAACCAGCCGTGATTCCCCATCAAAGCCGCCATCAGCCCCAGTATCCGAGTACCCCATGCCCTGTCGACAGCCTCATAGGCGCTAACTCTTAGGTAGGTATATCGAATAAAATAAATTACCAGATTCGTCTGTTCAACCCTTCCTTTGGGATGTTTATTTAAAAAGCAAATACATTTTATCCTATTATTACATTATTTGATACTAGCTAGTACGTGTATAATCTTTATTCACTATGCACCAATTCAGGTAGTATAAAACAATCTGTTGTTCTTTAAAATGTACGTGTATAACTCACTATTAAAAATCTTTATTAAAAATGCACTTAAAGTGCCAACCAATAAAAATATATACCTAAGAAGTATATGGTATCTAGTATAATACCCCAATAAATGGTTTTTCAAATTATAATACCGTGTGTATATGTAACACAATGGAGCAATCAGAATATATATGGAATTCTTTCTGGAGTGATGTTATTAGTACAGATAGTCTCCTAGTTTGTCAGGGAATCCTTTTCTAGGGGCATCTTCTTTAGCTTATGTGCGGGTTCTATAGGTTATAGGTGATCCTTTGGGTTCGTTGTATTGCACTTGCCTTCAATTTTTCAATTTTTGCAATACAACGAACATTCTAGATTGGAACATTCCAATCTTACATCTTTTTCCAGGTTAGAAAAAAAAAAAACACTATCTGGTATCACCACCCCACAAAAAATAATATCTTAGGCCCCTTTCACATCAGCGAAAACCGCTGATGTGAAAGCAGCCTTACCCAGATTTATCGATGAAAAATTCAAAAAGTTACGAATCTGTAATATTAACTATAATGGATAATTTAGGAATCTTCTTGCGTGAGACAGTGATACACTGAGGCTGGATTTAAAGAGAAAGTCTACATTAAGCACACGTGAAAGAAACTAGAGCACAATAAAAATTCAACACAGCAAAACCTAGCAGGAAAGTTTTTAGATTAGGTTTCCACTGGCAGTAGCCAATAAGGACAGTCAGTAGGTAAGACTACATTCACATTGCGCGTTGTTGCTGAATTTTTTGAGCATCTCTTTTTTGCAGTGATTTTCAGTGCCCTAGAGTATTCCAGCAAAGCCAATGGGTTTGCAAGTTTGTCATTCAGACACAACGTTTTGTGAGGATCCTAACAAACAATGAGCATGTCAAATTCACCCATCCTACTGTATCCTAACCCGCCCCTCTTAGACTGTGAGCCCTGGTGGACAGGGTCCCTGCCCCTCCTGTACCTGTACGTCCTGATCGCCTAGATTTAGTGTACTTGTTCTTGTCTCCCTCATCCTCATGTAAAGCGCCATGGAACCTAATGGCGCTATATAAATAAATAATAATAATAAATAATAAAATTTGTTGGACGTTTTTCTACTGCGCTTTTCCCATTGAGAACTGTTGTAAGGGTGGAAACACACTCTGCTACTTACATCCGAGTTTGATGGACGACACTCGGAACAGGTTGGAGCAGTGACCCTGAACGGCTTCTCTCTCTCTGGACGGGAATGACAGCTGCTTGTGTTTCTGTGCAGCATCGCATTCAGGGAGAGGCCGTTCAGGGTCACTGCTCCAGCCTGTTCCGTGTGTCGTCCTTCAAAAAAGGATGTAAATAGCAGAGTGTGTCCAAGCCATAAATGGGAAAAAAATGCAGCACCTAAAAAAATGCAGTAAAAATAGATCAATAACGCATAGTGTGAATAGATTATCCTGGTCATCCATTTTTTAGAAAAGCTGATCCGTTCTTGCAGCAGAAAAACTGCACCTCAAAAAACGAAGCAAAAACGCTGTGTGTGAATGTAGCTTAACAATACACACTGATAGTGGCCTGTAACGGAGGAGTCTATAGATAACCGTTCATATGCAGGGAGGCCTGGAAACGTTAAGTCCTTGGGTACACAGTTCAGAGCTGGATGCAGTGCAGGGCAACAAACACAAGTCCCGAGCAGTTCCAATCTCTGCAACTGCACATAGACAAACTTTACTGAAATGCCAGTAACAAAACCAGAACATACAGGCTTACATGAGCGGGCCAAATAGAGTCAGAAGCAGGAAAAACTCTCCAGACTGAACAGCTTGAAGCGGCGAGGCCAACAGGATACAGGTGGAGATTAGCAGGAACTTCAAACTGCAGAGTCGCTGTACTGGAACAGTTGGTAAAGGCGCACACACTTGGGATGCATGGTGTAGCAAGAGATCTTGCCAAAATACTCTAGAAGAGGCAGGAAGAGGAACTGATTCTTATAAAGGCATGGACACAAAATCACATGAAGAGGAACGAAGCTGGGGATGCCATCTTGGAGAAGGGAAAAATGTACAAAAGGTCATAAGAAGGTCCAGAATCCTTAAAACAGCGAGTGTTTGCTCATCACTAGTGACAAAATCTGAAGGTCAAACATCCATAGGACAATATCCAAAGATCAAACCTCCCAACTCATGTAGTGGTCGGCAAATAGTTATTTCTTTGTGTATTAAGATTCATTTAATCAGATATGTTCCAGAGTTTTACAGAGTTTAGACTTTAGATGTTGGATTTGGTCACATTCCATTGTAAGTGTCAAGTTTTTATAGAGTAAGTCTCTTAAGGATGTTTTATTGTTCAGTGAGTTCAGCTGCGCTCCAGCACCTGGCATTCTGTAATGTAAATTATTCTCAAAATGCTCTTAAGACATTTCCAAGTGCAAAGAAATCTTCTGTTATCCTGAAGCCATTGTGAGTGAATAAATGAACACCGGTCTTCGTAGTAGTTTGCTCTATTGTAATTTAATTAGCTTATTTTAATTACTAGCTAAATGCCAAATACGTAAAACATGAAAAACATTCAGATGAAAAGCTGAAGCTTACCGGCTATAATATAGAGCAGAATAATACAATAAAAGCTAAAATGTTCATAAATATTGACGATACATATCACAAAAATATACACAATGATAAAGAAACGTGCTAAGACAGGGTCAGTGTTGCACTGGTATTTCCCTGGGGGCCATGAGGAGTAATGATTCTGAAGGTTTGTACAAAACATGTGCAAGAATGTGTAGGACCCGCCCAGACGGGTACTCAAGGCTTGGGCACGGTGTCAGGGGAACGCTATCACGGGTGGTTGTACCCGAGTCCATGGCTCTGGGGGTCAATAACAAAACTGCAATATAGAGTAGTTTGTGACGCCACCTGTAGTACCTGGTGAAGGTCACCAGCGCCGCCACAGTCCTCCGGAAGGCGTTGGTATTGCGGCATGGAATTTTACAGCTTCCTACAGGTGAAGCTAGCCTCCGGGTCAGTGAAGAGTACTGTAATAAAAGTTCAGTGTTGGAAGGACAAATACATGAAGGCAGTTTTACTCTCTCCGGGTACTTTACTGGAAACACACATCAGTTGGAATACAGGGTTCACAGTTCAGTATAGCTTGAAAACACAGGTAACCGTACAACACAGTCTTTAAGCATAGGCAGCTGGCCTAGGTATTGACTAATGAACGGGGTGTCTCCATGTGGCTTTGTTGGATGTCCCTCCTTCACTTCTCTTCCATTCCTTGTCTGTGTGAAGCCTGGCTGGCCTGAAACCTGGCCTGGCCTCCTGTGCTCTCTCACCTTTGCTGTCTGCGGGATAACCCTCAATCGCCTGCCGCTATCTCTCTTCATGCAGTACCTGGCTCCCTTGATTTTGACTGTGCAGGTGCTCGGGAGAACTGTAGTCTCCAAGGTGAACAGGATTCTCTGCTGGGCCTGGAGCTCTCCAGCAGGTGCAGACTCCGGTGTCCGGGGTACTATTTGGGATGAACCTTCGTCGGCTCCTCGGTTCCCAAACAGCTTCTCTTCCCTGAAAGACCCCTTCTTCATCTGCTCTCTGTCTCTCCCTCAGACGTTCTCTCCTCCTAACTTCCTCCCGCCCTCACACTGCTTGCCCTGAACTCCTCCCAATGGGCTGGGTCTCCTAGCAGAGGAGTTAACCCTGTAGTCCCCTGAGCTAAGGGTATGTGTGTGGATATGAGGAATAAGCCACATATTAACCCCCCCATTCACTGACCACAGGGATACCATACACGCTGGTCTGGGTGCAGAACCCCTTAGTGGCTCTTCGACCAGTGGGGCGCCACAAATGCAACAAATTATATTGTGTGAGGTATCACCAGTAAGGTCTAATAGGTTGTATGCAACCTCAATAATTAGCACTGCAGCATTGCCCTGTAGCATTGGGATCCTGGGTTAAAATCCCACCAAGGACAACATCTGCAAGGAGTTTTGTATATTCTCCTGTGTTTGTGTGGGTTTCCTCCGGGTTCTCTGGTTTCCTCTCACATTCCATAGATACTGATAGGGAATATAGATTGTGAGCCCCAATGGGGACAGTGTTACTGATGTATGTAAAGCACTGTGGCATTAATAGCACTATATAAGTGAATTAATATTCACTTGTAGGAGGCCGCACCCCCACAGCCAGATTCATTCGGATCATAAGATGCACCCCTATTTTCCTCCCAATTGTTTTGGTGGAATGGTGCGTCTTATAAACCAAATAATATTTATATATATATATATATATATATATATAAAACTAGAAAAAAATACTCTGCAGCACTCAGCTACTACCAATGATGTACATATGCTAACAAGCTATGTATATATGAGAAAAATGTTTAAAAACTTACGTTTTTTTCAAAAAACTCAAAATCTTATCTTTTTATTTCAGAAGTTCTTGGTACACACATTGGCCAATGTCTGTTTGCTCATCAACTGCGACAAAGTGACTTCAGGTCTGATGAGTCCTAACGCTGACATCCCTGTCCTCCTTGTCCAGCCCCCACTACTCAGTGGGCAGACTCCATCTCGACCCTAGATCACCTGTGGTCAATAAGGGTGCAAATTGCAGCATGGAGCCAGCCACTCCATAAGATACAAAACAGAAAAAAAAAACTGCACAGCACTCACAGACTAATGTGAACCGGTGCCAGCAGGGCTGCTGGATCAAATAACTAGAAAAAAATACGACAAAGTGACTTCAGGTCTGATGAGTCCTAACGCTGACATCCCTGTCCTCCTTGATAAATTTGGTGGAGGGTCCTCTGGAACCTAAAAAATAACAATATTTTTAATTGAACATTACTCAACTTTGCTGTTGCGTAACTCCCTGATTCCTTGTTTTAGCCAAAGACCATTCTTACATCCTAAACTTGACTTTTATTTATTAGTCCATCTGTCCACACCAGTCTTGACTATATATCTGGTTTGTCACTTGACTCTGTTGCTGTAGTTACCAGACTGTGCAGCTAAAGTTGAAACTCCTGAGACCCTATACCATTTGTAGTTTATGTGACTTTTGCACACATATCTTTAGAATCCCTGAGTGCACCAAAATTCAAAAGTTACTTTTGAATTGCCTACCATCCTTGTTGTAACCCCTGTGAGATAAGAGATCGGTTTTATTGTAAATGGCCGGTATGTATTCAACAGGCGGAGGTCTGCTGCGATGAAAAATACAGAATGTTTTGCTGGGACATGCTGTTCCAGAAATGTGCTATACTGTTAAGTGCTGAATTTTACAGGTTAGCCAGAAAGAGCTGGGAGGGTCTGGCTAACCACATATCTCATGCAATGTAGTGAGACTGCTGTGGTATCACATGACCTCTGATGTCATACAAGTCCTGCAAGCTCAGACTTCCTGTTGACATCACATGGTGAGGAAAGTCATGTGTGAGTGTGGAGCCTTTCAGAGCTCCCGAAAGTCCAGGAAACAACTGAGGCTCCTGAGGAACTGGGCCAAAAACAGATGCAGATATGGAGCAGGTTCACAGACCTGGTTGGGGATCCCAGTGAGTGTCTTCCTGGATGTTGAGACTGCCTGAAGCCAGTCTGTGAAGCCTACCAAGATGCTGCGCAGGTAACCTTAGAGAATGGGGATTTATATGTGTACTGAGTGAAAGAACTGTGTGGATGTATTCGTGGTTGAAATGTACTAGAGGTCATAAATCATTTCTGTAAAACATGCGGGCGTACCTGCCACTGACATGATGAGGACTGTGTATATACTGTAATTTCTTTTTCTGTAAAACCATAACACAATATATAATGTGTGCTGATAAGCTGGTTTATGGCTGTTAATAAACCAGTTGGACTGAGTTAAATGAGAAACTGTTGCTGTGTGCTTCAACTCTCCTGCCAAGTGAGTGTACCCCAATACGTGCAGAGAACTTCCTCACACTCCCTAGACTTCTGCTGTATACATCAACATTACCAACTCCTATGTCACCTCTGGCCAAGGATATTTTGGTTGCTTTATATTTTCACCCACCAACAGTAAGATACAGGAATTACCCTGGGAGATAAGGGTGACTCCATGTATAATGAAAGTTGAATTCATAATTCTGCACTTTATACATGTTACATGCCTTTGAACTGTAGCACTGATTTGCAAGTGATATGAAGCACACACACAGGTACACAAGAGTTAAACCCTCTCTTAACTGGAAACTAGGGAGCTAGCTTTTTTTTTTTGCGGGGGGGGGGGGAGGAGAAGTTGTGAGTCGGACCGGCAGGGAAGGGGTTACTCGGCCACTGGGACAGTGGCTTCGGTGGGGATCACGGCTGGTTGGGTCCCAGTTCCGTGCCCTGGGTAATCAATGGCTGATGGGGGTGATGATGATGGGGGATGATACGTGACGCCACCTGTGGTACCTAGTAATGTGGTTACCAGTGCTGCAGCCGGCCACTGAGGTGATGGTGATGCAGCTTTGGTAGTACAGCTCCCCACAGGTGGAGCTTTATCTCAGGACAGCGGGGTGGATGAGAGAAGTTGTAGTCCTTGGCTCGGTGGTGCTGCAGGAGCTTCCCGGGTGATGGATTAAAGGAGGCTGGACACCAAATCAGCTCAAACAGTTCTTTACTGGTACCAGATGATAAGGGTACAAGGTACAGTCGGGCTCACTGGGGGTTGTAACCGCGGATTTTGGAGGCTTTTCCAGAGTCTGTCAGAGGTGTCTCTCTTTGATCTTTCCTGGTCTCTACTCCCAAAGGCTCTTGGCTCACTGTTCTCCCACACTTAAAGGGAAACTCCAGTGAGAGAAAACTTTTTAGTACAGTTCCTGCCATCCTATATGATGAAGCAGAGCCGTACACTGCAGTTCTAGGATCTATAATCTCTTATAATTCCATAAAATCATACCTGCTCCTCTGCTCTAGCCCCCACCTCAGGGAACCGAAATCTCTGTCTGAGAGCTTTATGTAGAAGCAAAAAGCAGGAGGTGTCAGGGGCGTGATTGCTGGGGGTTGCAGGATCAGCCTATATTCAAATCCCCTCACAATTCTGTATGGGGAGGGGCATGGCAGGGGGAGTGACTGCCGACCCATGTTCACACACATATACAATCCAGCCCCTGATACACCATTCTATGTGACGCGGGTCCAGGCTTCAAATAGCAATCATGTCACCAAGCGGATACAAATACACGCTGTGATCCTCTGCTGTATGAGGATGCATAATGTGTACTGGTAATGTAAGGATTCAAGCAGAGGAAACTCATTACATTGATCAATTTAGCTCTGCATGGTTTCCTCTTCCCCATAGGAACATGGTAGATTCCTGTCCTTGCAACTTTCCAATGAATCATCATCATCATCACTTCTCAGTAACTGGCACAGCAAGTCATCCAAAGTCTGCAGCGTCTGTTACACACACGTTATAGTACACACCTCTATTATCACGTAATGTCTATTAACAGATAAAAAAATACTATTTCAATGTTCCCAATTATAAATTTTCTTATATGATATGAATCTAAATGTAGGAATATATGTACAGTACTACGGTTTATTCTATTTATCAATCCATGTGAAAGCACTTTCTGTTCATGTTATGGTCTTGTACCCGGGCAGTTTTAGGCTGTGACACGTCAGGTCCATATGTAAAGAACTGTAACATGCACTACAAATATGTGTTCACAAGCTTCACAAGTCTGTGGCAATTTATCCATGCAGTTATGCAGCTGAAAAAAATGCAAAAATGCAGAATTTCACAGTACAGGAAAGTGACTGAGATTCCTACAATGTCATGGTCACGCTGCTGCTGCTTATTTTCCCTTGTAGATATGAACCTACAAAGCATGTCTTCAGATCTGCAGTATGGCTAGGGTCACACTTGTTAAGGCAATTGCGGTGACCGCATCCAGATCCGGATGCGGTAACCGCAATTGCCTTCACACACATTTTTGGGGAAAATGTGTGCATGAAACCGCAATGCAGTAACCAGATTGCACCGCCATACACCTATTGTTAAAGGTATCAGGACCCTGGATAGCAGCTGATACTATACGTACATTACGTACAGTATCTCCTGTACTGTCAGGGGAGCCGCGGCTTCATTCATAAATTTGTACAAAGCCGACAATAGCCGGCTTACTGTAAATGGCTTATTAACCCCTCACATGCCCACAGGAGTGGACAGCATGTCTCTAAGGGGGGTTGCCCACAGCTAATATTAATATTTAATGTTTTAATACACATTTAACACTTTGTTCATCCCAGTAGCAGCAGGGATGAACAAAGTAGACGGTAAACGCATTTCTCCAGATTACACATCCGGAGCAATCCGGTAACTGCATTGTGGTTGCCACAACCGCTTTGAAAACTACAGCCTGCATGATTTTTAGCGCAGGCTGCAGATCCGGAGCCGGTAACCGGATTGCATGTAATGCAAACCGGACACCATAATGGGCTCCTATGGGGAGCGGTTCCTGATCTGGTTTTGAGCTTTTTGACAGCTCAAAACTGGATCAGGATTTCTAATTCCTGCCGCATATGTGACCCTACCCTATGTCAGCTTTTCCATTTTTATTTTGCATTCTTCTCAGCATTCATGCTGTGTTTATTTGCAGTGTTGTGCTGTCACATAGGATGGTATATCAGGGGCTGGAGTGTATGTGTGGAGCATGGGGCTGGCCAGTCACACCCCCTGCCATGCCCTCTCCCCATACAGAAATGTGAGGGGGCGTGAATATAGGCTCATCCTGCAGCTCAGAGCATCCACATCCCTGACACAACTCCTGCCAGGCCCCTGACACACCTTCTGCCACGCCCCTGACACACATCCTGCCACGCCCCTGACACACCGCCTGCTTTTTGCTTCTACATGAAGCTCTCAGACAGAGATTTCGGTTCCCTGAGGTGGGGGCTAGAGCTGAGGAGCAGATATGATTTTATGGAATTATAAGAGATCTATAGATCCTAGAACTGCAGTGTATGGCTCTGCTTCATCAAGTAGGAGGACAAAGACTGGACCAAAAAGTTTTCTCTCACTGGAGTTCCCCTTTAAGTCTGGTTGCCAGTCCCCAGGTCTGTTACTTTAAGTTTCTATTATCTCTTGGCATCTTGGACCTAGCTATGAGACTGCAGTTAGGCTCTTGGTGGGTGTCGTGGCTCCCTTGTCAGGGCCCACAACACGCTGGTCTGCAGTTTGGGGTTAAACCTCAACAAACCACCTCGGTTCCAGAATACCAGTGTTGACCTGGACTCTCCAGCCAGCTCCAACCAGTCCTGGAGTGTCCCCCTTCGTGGTCTGAGTCCCCTGCGTCTGTCTGTGCTTCTCTTCTGTCACCATCTGACTGACTACTCAGTAACTGTCACTCACGTCTTCCCGCTCTTCTAGGCTCCACCCCCTGGGACCTACTGAATACCAGTCCCCTGTGCTACAGTGTCCTATGAGCTTGTTTTGGGTGCAGACTCTGTATTTTCCTCCTCATTCACATCTACGGAGGCACTACACCTTCTGTTTGGGATGCAGTACCTCCCTGTGGCGTCCCGCAGAGGGACACCACCCACCCCCTTGGTTAAATACACTCGTCCGCGAGTGTCACAACCAAACCGGGTTTGAGCTTAACTTTTTATTTACATATTAACTGGGTCACAACTGAACATAATAAAAACAATATGTTTGCTTTTCTTTCTTTACAGAAGGTACCATCTCTTAAACGTTGCATTTAAACAATAACAATTCTAGTCCACATCGGCCCAATGGGGGCCGGGTATTGAATCTCTGATTTAATTCAATCAGGCTCCGAAATCAAAAGTTCACATTTAAGTTCATGTGAATCTTCTTAGGTTTAACAGGGGAAATCACACTATAAACAATACGGGTTATAGTAACAAGTCATTCTTTATTGACCCGTATAGCAAACCAACCCAGGGGTCCAGCATGGCGTTCATAAGAGATTTTATCCCCCCAGAACAGGTCACGATCTGGGTGGCCTTTTGGGAGGTGAGGTTCGACCTCTCTCCTCCTCAGAAAGACCTATTCATAGAGGCCCACCTCCCGGGCAAAACCTTATCGAGCGACAAGATTAAACGCCGTCACAGTACCTTTCCTTCTTTGATCCAGTGGCAGTGGTGGTTGGGTCCTGGCAACGGTGCGGGCCTGGTGGGTCTCCATTTTGTTAGCCCACCATGCTTCTCACCGCCTCTGCCGTTCCACCTCGTCATCCTGGAATTGTGGTCTCCTGACGGGTTGCCGTAAGTGCCAGTTCGAGGCTGTAGGCCAGTATCCAAACCGCCTCGTCTCCATACTGGCCTGGTCTTTTGGTTGTTTCAGGCAATCGGCCCACCATAGCTTGCGGGGCCTTGACACCTCTGCACCGCCGACTGCTCCTTCCTCTCGGTCCTCCTCCCCGTAACTCGCCTGGTGGTTAGATCTTTCTTTTACGAATTCTTCCACAGTCAGGTCGGGCTCCTCGGAGAAACGGATCAGGTCTCCCGGTTTGGTGGCCTCCTCCTTGTCAGGCTTGGGACCCTCTGGAACTGGATTCTGGTCATCGTCCTGGATTGCTCCGGCTGTAGCAACTTGCGGTGGATCTGTGGGGGCAGCATCTACGGCTACCGAATGCTCAGTTTCTAGCTCCACCGACAGTCCCGGTTCCGGGTTTAGCGTGGGCCCCTGTTGTTGTTCCATCCTGCGGCTCACTTGTAAGACTATCTCGGCACTCCAATGCCGGACGGTCCACTCCACAGTCTCCTAGAATTGGGCTCACAGATCCCGCAAAGCTGCCCCCCAGAAGTTGATGTCCACCCCCACAGTTTCCATGTGATTTTCACGAACCCCGACACAGAAAGCCCGAGCCTGCAAAGTATATATACATTGCGGGAGTGAACAAAGAGTTCAAAATAAAAAAAAAACATGCTCACCTTACGACTGGGTCCCGCGCTGTCTCGCTCGCTCCTAGGACTGAAGGACCTGGGGTTACCTGGCAAACTGATCAGCTGAGTGGTCATGTGACCGCTCAGCTGATCGGATTGTCACATGACCTCGCGGTTTAAATCTCCCGCCCGCCGGTCAATTTTGGACGGGAGATTTAAATCGCGCGGTCATGTGACAACCCGATCAGCTGAGCGGTCACATGACCGCTCAGCTGATCGGGTTGCCAGGCAACCACAGGTCCTTCAGTCCTAGGAGCAAGCGAGACAGCGCGGGACACCGTCGGACAGGTGAGGATGTTTTTTTTTTTATAACTCTTCAAATACAGAATTTCACTTCCGCAAAGTATATACATTGTGGAAGTGAAATTAAGAGGAACAGAGCAATTTTACACTAAAATCGGGTCTGAGAAACGATCCGATGTTTTCTCGGACCCGTGCTCCATAGGCCCCCATGTTAAAGGGCGCAGATCATGTCGGATCCGATTCGGTCCGATTTGGTCCGCTGTGCCCAAAATCGGAGACTGCTCTGACTTAGGGCACAGCGGACCAAATCAGACACCGTCGGACAGGTGAGGATGTTTTTTTTTTAACTCTTCAATTACAGAATTTCACTTCCGCAAAGTATATACATTGCAGAAGTGAAATTAAAGCATGCTCAGTACACTAAAATCAGGTCCAAGAAACGATCCGATGTTTTCTCGGACCCGTGCTCCATAGGCCCCCATGTTAAAGGGCGCAGATCATGTCGGATCCGATTCGGTCCGATTTGGTCCCCTGTGCCCAAAATCGGAGCAGTCTCCGATTTTGGGCACAGGAAAAAATTGGACCGAATCGGATCCGACACAAATCGGATGGCAATAAGGCCAAATCAGATCCGATCTGTGCCCATAGAGATATATGGTAGCAAAATGGGATCCTTACTGTCACACCTGCCTTTCCTGTTTTCCTTGCACCAAAACCATGGGGAACGCTGCTGACCATCTAGCCACAAGGGAACAGTAACATAATGGCGTTGACCTTCACACATCCAGAGACTGTGTGCCCTATCCACCGCAACAGGCATGGTCACTACCACCATTGACACCCTGAGGATCTGACCCTCTGCCCGATGTACTGGGTATACTGTGCAACACGAATGTACCATTATTATCTTTATTTCCAACACCAAACATTGTATGTTATTTAAAACTGTAAAGAAGAAGAAAATACTGGTATATAAAATGTAGCAAATTACCGATAATCCTATGATATTACTACCATTAAAGGGGTTGACCCTTTCCAATCAAGTAAAAGGGGGATAGTTTTATTACACTTTGATTAACATTGCAGGACTAGAAAGTCACGCTCACAGTAGCCTGACACACCCCTGGCTATGATTGACATCTCACAATGCATGCACAATCTCTATAGAGAGCCTGGTGTGGGGAGGGGCAGCTCTCCCAGCACTGCTACATGCCTGAATCAAAATTCTTTGATTGTGACAGAACGGCTTCATCCGGAAATCTATGTGATACATCGTTGGATCCTGAGTTTCTTTGCCTACATTTTGTTGCAAAAACCTGCTGACAGAATCCCTTTAAGTGGTAAACGTTCTCCTTTGGGGAAACTGCCAAACTGGGATAGGGAGACTCCAAGGCCTTGAAATGCTATACACGGTAAGACAACAGGGTTAGGAATGGCACATGACTTTGCCCCCATTGAGATCAAGTTCGATGACGTGCATGCAACTTTTTTTTTTTCAATAATGGCAGCTCTAAGATAATTACTAGTGATGAGCGAGCAGTAAGATATTCGGGTTCGGAGAGCTCTAGCCGAATACTTAGAACGGCTTCAGTGTTCGGATCCCAGTGAGTTCCCCATTGACTTGCATTGGATTCGCTACTCGTTACTCATTCAAAGTATTCGGTTGGAGATATCCAAATTTGAATATCTTACTATTCCCTCATCACTAATAATTACTCAACAGCAAGTCATGGAAAAGTTCCAAAAACGAGTCGCATTGTATCCTTAGCCTCACTACGCCTATGGTTATATCACAGCTCACTGCAGACTATTCGGGGCAAAGGCGAGAAAATAACACAGCACCGAAATCACTTCATTATGCTGTTATCATTCCTGAGAATACTGGAAACCACACGTGAATCCAGTCCTCCCAGTAAACACATCAATTTAATGATATCTATCTCCTCCAGATGCTGCTGTATCCTAATACTCGCTATACACAAGACGACCAATTACCATGTAGAGGCGGCAATTCATCAGCCACAGGTGAAGAGACCGATAACTGCGGAGGACGTTCATCATCTGACCACCCCCGAGACTGAGATCTCTTCACTGCTCCATCAGCATCATTATTTCACCATTATGGACTGCGGTAATAAACCAGATTATTGCACTCCTGAAATATTAGCACAACTATATCATATGCCGCCATTAACTATTATGTGTCCAAGGCCCTGTCGAGATTCTAAGATCTAATTCATTCATTATAAGCACAAGAACAGTAAATGCTTTGGCTACTCATTCAGCAAATGTAACAATGAGCAGAAAGACGGGAGAGTTTAAATTTGGCGGATCGGCTCCAATTCAAACAGAAAATTAGATTTGCATTGAACTTAACCCCTTCATCACCCAACAATTTTCAATTTTTGTTCTTCCCACCCTTCTTCCAAGAGCCATAATTTTATTATTTTATGTCAATATGGACATACGAGGATTTGTTTTTTTGCGAGACAAGTTGTTATTTTGAAAGCCATCATTCATTTTACTGTATAGTGCACTGGAAAATGGGAAATAATTCCAAGTGTGGTGAAATTGCAAAAAAAAGTGCAATTCCACAATGTTATAATTCAATACATAAAGGTAAATGCATATATTATATATGGTAAAAAATGTTTATACCGTGTTAGCCGGTAGATAGAAAAATATTAGAATCTGAGAGTCCTCAGGGGTTGATACCTTTTAATGCCTAGCTGAAAAGATGGTAAGCATAGCAAGCTTTCGGGACACTGTGGCCCCTTCATCAGCCTGATGACACAAATTGTGAAGACACATAGATATATACATAAGCAGGGTGAGATAATGCAGTAAATACGACAGGTCAGGGGTGGACACAGACTGTAGTGGGCCCCTGTGCAAGAAATATTTTTGCCCCCCCCCCCCCTTAAGATGGTGGTGTTAGGACTGGGGCTCGCATGACGTCATGGTGAGGTACAGGGTCTTATTTTACCTCAGGTAAACATATGGAATCAGAAGCGTTTTGTAGGTGAAAATACAATTCCCAGTATATATCCTTACAATAAATGGTAAGGAGTTGCTGGGAGTTGTTGTTACCAGTCATCATCCGACTGTGGATTATACAGGAACCACAGATACCTCAGTACAGATGAGAATTAGTCAGTATCACAAATAATCTTTTACTTCCAGGCACCTTATAGATGACGACATCTTCCCGGATTGACGTTTTCATCCCTTTTGTCTCCATGTTGTACAGGCGCCATGATGAGATTTCTCTCCTGCAGCTTTTCTCTCCAGATTTCCTGACATGGTGACCCTAAAAATAAAAAGTATCATTACACTGCCCCCGAAATATTAATATCTACCATACTGCGCACCTGAATAAATATTTGCCCCTCACTGTGCTTCCTACACACAAAATCCCCCCACACACTGCCTCCTCCAAAATAGACCCACCATCTGCACTTTAACATAATATCCTCCAAAATGTCCCCTTTCTATATTATCTCCCTCATACAACATTTATTCATAAACTCCCCGCCCATTGCTCATTACACTATGCCTCCTTTAACAATCCGCTCTCTAATTGCCTTATAATTGTCCCAATTTAAGCCATAATATTCCTCATTACCCCATAAAGCTCCCCACCACCCAAAAATGTTCCTCATTGCCCCATAAAGGCCCTCATTTCCCTATAATATTCCTCATTACCCCATAAAGCCCCCCAACCCATTATATTCCTCATTACCCCATAAAGCCCCCCACCACCCCATAATATTTCTCATTACCTCATAAAGCCCCCCACGGCCCAATACTGTTCCTAATTACCCTATAAAGCCCCCCACCCATACTGTTCCTAATCACCCTATAAAGCACCCCACTGCCCCATATTGTTCCTAATTACCCTATAAAGCCTCCCACCACCCCATACTGTTCCTAATTACGCTATAAAGCCCCCCACCACCCTATACTGTTCCTAATTACTCTATAACACCTCCCACCTACCCATACTGTACCTCAATACCCCAAAAAAAATCACTTGGAAAGTATCCTCAATCTAACTGAAATAATTCTGCAGCTGATCTTCGGCTCCTCTGGAGCGCATACCTGCCAGGGCTGCGCATGTGTCCTCTCCTCCTCTGCAGCCCGACCCTGGGAGCAGTGTGTAGAGAGCCGCAGCATGTCAGTGCCAGGGCTGAGGGGCACTGCTCCACTCTCTTCTGCCTCCATCCTGGCACCTAGAGAGGTGGGGTCTGAAGCCAGGTCCTGCATGAATACTTTGCAGGCCTGGATTTTCAGCCTCATGTCATCCCTGTATTGTTGCATCTCAGCACAGCACTGCAGCACTGTCCCTTCCGGGTCAGGGATAGCTGCTCCAGCCTCTAGGGACACAGAACCCTGATTTGACAGCGCGACAACTGCAGTGGCAGCTGGTGCATCAGCGGCAGCGTCCCAGTATGCATTGAGTACTGGGACACTGCCGCTGACACAGCAGCCACCACTGCACCTCCGGTCTTCGGCCCCGCCACAGCACCCTTGGGACCCGCTGCTCTGCTTGTGCCTCGGCTCCACATGGATAATTTGCATAGTTTATAAATTAGCCATGTGGACAGAGCTAGAGGTGCTGGAGCCTTGGGGGTCCCCTCCCAGCTCAGGGTCCCGGTTCATTGAACCGGCTGCATGAGTGGTAGGACCTCCCTGCAACAGGTGACATAAAGCAGAGTCAGTCTTGGGAGGGGGAAAGGAGTTGGTGAGCTAAAATCAAGAGGAACAGATAGAACAATAATACAATTATTAGTGGTCTGTAGAGAACTGAAAATTCCTAAGTGAGTTCACGTAAGAAGTGTCGAAAGTTCATTGTCCTCTAACTAGGGTCTGTTGGAAGATGTGATATACCCAAATGCTATTTCAATTGGTATAAAAATGCATGACTCCATGTGAGACATTCAATCCTGTTTCGAATGTGTCAAAGGTCGTTATCAATTTGTATTCCCAAATTTTTCTCTCTTTCTGAGATTTGAAGTTACTTTTTAAAATGAGCAGATTCATGTCTGTTAACATGTGGTCAGAGCTGCAAAAATGCTTTGCTACAGGTAGATCCATACGCCTTTCTTTTATTGAATGGTGATGATAATTCATTCTTGTCCTGAATTTTTGTCCTGTCTCTCCTACGTATATGCCACTTGTTGGACATTTGGTACATATAATTACATACACCACATTGCTTGTGATGCAACTGAAGTTACCTGGGATCTTGTAGTCCTGACCTGTCCTAGGAATCTTTATCTTGTCTGTTGTCATTATAGATGGAGGTTTTGCACCTGTTCTGGTTGCAGGGAAAGGTTCCTGTTGTTGCTGGAGAGGACAGGGCGCTTCTGACAATGATGTTTTTTAGATTCGGAGGTTGTCTAAAACACAAGAGTGGGGGATCAAAATATTGAAATATTGATTTCAGTTGGGCATGTTTTTGTAGGAGTGGTTGCAGTTTCCGTGCAGCTCTACGTAACACCTCCAGATTTGGATTGTAGGTGACAACAAGAGGAACTCAGTTGTTTTCTTCTCTAGTTTTGTAATGTAGCAGATGATTGCTTGATATTCTGGTGGCTCTTGTAATCTGGTTTTCAATTGCTTTTGGATGGTAGCCCTGCTTCAAATTGGTCTTTCTGAGGTCCTCAAAGTGATTGTCTCTATCTGTAGGGTTGGAACATATCCGATTGTATCTGATGGCCTGGCTGTACACAATAGAGTTTTATATGTGTTTTGGATTAAATCTGTCCCATCGGAGATATGTTGGACGGTCAATTGGCTTCCGGTACAGGAATGTCTCTATTTCATTGCTCCATAACTTAATGATGGTGTCCAGAAAGCTGATTTCAGTGCAGGAGTAGTTGAGTGTTAAGTTGATGGTGGGATGAAACTGATTAAAATGTTCATGGAACGTCTTCAGCTGTTGCTCAGACTCTGTCCAGATGATTAAAATGTCATCAATATAACGGTAGTAGGCCAAAGGCCTGATAGGACAAGAGGATAAAAAGTCACCTTGAAGCTTGGCCATGAAAAGATGTGCATATTGTGGTGCCATTTTGCTTCCCATTGCTGTGCCAGTCCCTATAAATATATGTGACACGCCCACTCCAGGGTCAGAGAAGACTCGGGAACCAGGCAGCAGTTGTTCTTCTTCACTTCTCGATTCTTTTCATGGAGATAGACGGGGACCGAGACCTGGTCCCGTAACCCTGGTGGTGTAATTTTAATAAACGGAGGTAGATGACATGGGATGACTAGGGAAAGGGTATTTGTGACGCCACCTGCGGCATGCGCTCAGGGCGGCCGCCGCTGCTTCAGAACCTCTCGGGATGGTGACCGGCAGCTTGGATGGTTCCGCTTCATGCAGGTGGAGCATGGTCCTCAGGACGATAGGATGGAGGAGTCAGTTTGTTCCTTGGCAGATGGTCACTGGGTCATCAGAACCCCGATGTCATGTGGCCTCTGCGGCCGGTGATTGCCGCTAAAGGAAGTCTCACACACCACAGCTGCAGTTCTGTTACTTGGTGGTTTCAACATGGATGCCGGGTACGTCCCTTGCCAACTTCCGGTTCAGCGTTGTCTCCAGAACTGGGTTAGTGCAGTCAAGCCTCGATGGTGTCCCTCTCTCTATCTCAGTAAAGGTTTCTTTCTCTGGTGGTCCCCTCGCACTGCAAGCTCATCTCGCCGCACCTTACATAGCGCCTTCGCAGCACAGAGCTCAAGTACCGACAGCCAAGGGTGCTCTTGTATCCCTCTCGAGCACTGCTCCCTAGTTCGGCCCGCCTTCCCCAAGTTGTGTCGGGTGTTCGGCCACAGCTCCTGTTAAAAGTCTGAGGCCTCCGGTTCAAAGGTTCCACGCCGTGATCAGGGCCGGGTCCCTGTGTCATCCACCAGCCCCTCTGTCTCACCAGATACGGGAGTACGGGGATATAAGTCTCGTTACGTACCCCAAGTACTCCCTTCTTCCTCCACACCTCTCGGTCTTTCCCTCTCGGGGCGAGCGTGGTCATGCTCCAGCCCATGGGAGTTGGCACCACACCTCCTCTACCCTCCCGACTTCCTTTCCCGATGGTGTCTCCTCTCCTAACGACTACTCTTCCCTGCCCCCCTTTTGGAGCCTGGGTCCTCCCTCCAGGTCCAACTACCGTACTTGGGGCCCACGGGTTGTGTGTGTTTTGTGTGTGTGTTTGGCTCATCTGCACCATCCCAGTACCTGGAGAGCAGAGGCACAACACTCCCTAATCGCAGGAGTACAGTACCTCTGGTGGCGACCTACCTGGTGGGGCACCACATATGTTGTTGTCAAATGTAAAGTAGTTGTGCATGAGGATGAATTTTGTAAGCTACACCACAGAGTCAACATCAATCCCTGTGTTTTCCAGGAAGGTTTCGCAGGCATTTAATCCATCCTTTTGTGGGATGTTGCTGTACAGAGATTTCACATCCATGGTGGCAAGGATGGTTCCTTCTGGTGGAGGACCTATTGCTGACAGTTTATTCAATAGGTCAGTTGTGTCCTGAATGTAGCTTGGTGTCTCTTTTACCAGGGGTTTGAGAACACCCTCTACCTACCCAGAAATTTGTTCGGTGAGGGTGCCTACACATGAAATGATGGGTCTTCCTGGATTTCCTGATTTGTGAACTTTGGGAAACATGTAGAATGTGCTTGTTCTTGGACTTTCTGGTATTAGGTCATCAGCTCTTAAGGATATGTCAGGTAGACAAGAAACCAGCCTGTTTAATTCCTTGTGAAAGTCCTGTGTGGGGTCAGACTCCAATTTCTTGTAGTAGTGTGTGTCATCAGTTGTCTGTTTGCTTCCTTCAGGTAGTCAGACCACTAATCATTCTATTATTGTTCTATCTGTGCCTCTTATCTCAGAATTTTGATGTCACCTCCCAAGCTCCTCTCCCCTTCCTAAGACTGACTCTGCTTTACGTCACCTGTTGTATCTACTGCATTATCTCAACCTGCTTATGAATATGTGGCGCCAAGCGGGTCCAGTCACCACAGAGGTACTGCACCCCTGTTAGGGTGTAGTATCCCACTCACTGGTAAGGGTAGTACAGAGAGGTACCGGGACACCCCTATTACACTAGGAACGATTGTAGTGGGGTTGGGTGGTGAAATAAGTAGTTAGAGGGAGCCCTTTGGAGAAGCGAGGTCAGGAAGAACACATGTAGATGACGTGGGATATGTGACAGAGGGTATAAAAAGAGCAAGAAACATCTAGAATGTGGGAGATGACAGTGAGAAGAAAGATAGTTAACATAGAGAGTGACCAGCTGAGGAGAGGTGGTAGAGCAGCTGAGGAGATGCCATTGAACACCAAGGTTGAGTTGGAGGGCAGCTAGAGAATATACGCCTGAAAAGTGACCAGAGGACTGGAGCAAGTGGGAGCTCGTCCTAAAGCCGAACCCTAGAGCAGAACAGCACCCAAGTGGCTCTGGGAGGAAGAGGGGTCCCAGAGGCACGGGAAGTGAGTAATCCACCCATGGGACTCATATCCATTGTCAAGCGCAGGCAAGTGGAGGAACTGGGCCACAAGGGACACAGGGAACCCAAAAGACTAGTGGAGAAGACCAGACTCAGCTAGCAACCCTGAGGCTTTGCCACTTCCAAGGTGACACAGTCGAAAACTGTACACATCTGCTGAAAAGGTGGCAAGCATAGGACTAAGGGGAGACACTGCAGGGGAACCCCTAGGAAAAAGCCCACAATCACTGGCTCAGAGCTCTGTGTGGTGAGCTACAAGGCAGGACGGGCGAGGCAAGCGCTGTGTGAGACAACCTGGAAAGGACAGAGAAGGGGTGCCAATTACGTGCCATCCTATTACCAGTGAGTAGCTGGATCCCTGCCTCCGATAACCCGGTGCTCAGCAGGCTGCTACAGAAAGGCTGTGGGTAAAAGTCCTGAAGACTGCAACCTGCTGTGTCTGTGAACTTTCTTAAAGCGTCAAAAGCACCAGAAACACAGCTACCAACTCACTCAGGTACCTTTGGCCACCTTAGGGGTCAGCCCTATCCGTAGAGGGCTTAAGAACATTGCTGCCTCCCAACCATCGACCTCTAGGAAGACTGTCGAGCACCGCCAGTCATCTATAGCCGCAACCTGCGGGTGGAGTCACGTATAAATTAACAAGTGTTTCCAGGTCCAGTTATCCCTGCCCAGAATGAGACCTCCATGCCAGATCCCTATCCCTAAGAGAGAGAGCCACCCACACTGAAATTTTAATGACACCACCAGGGTCATGGAGCCAGGTCTCGTTCCCTGTGATCCCTGTGATGAAGCTTCAAAACAACCTGGTTTCGAGTATCCTAAGGCCCTGGAGGGGCATATCAACTTGGCGTCACAAACATGATCCACCAGCCAGGCAGACTGGGCCTTGTGCGCCTTACTAACGGTGTTAAAGATCTTTGAACTGTGCCCAATGAAAAGAACAAGCGCCATTACTAACAGGGAGGGAGTAATATGGCCTCCCTTCATGGTTGGTTCACAGAGAAGCGTGAAAAGCCGTGCCCGCCCACCAAAGGAACTGTTGTGCAGCAGACCGTGCCAGTTAACAAAAGTGATCCACCCAGAGGTGTGGCCGACAGCATTTAGAACAAGAACTGCCCAGAGAAAGGAGCAGGAGATCAAGGAAGTTGTAATCACCGGAGCATGATGGTAGTCAAGTACCTGGACGTCCTGGTGGAGGAAGAGTTCTACCCCAATGAGATGAAGGAGGACATGGGAAAGCTGTCACTCTTGGACCCAGTATTCCTGCAGAGCGAGGTGGAGAACCTGGGTCAGCAATTGACCAGGGCAGTGGAGATGGTGCAGTTGTGGAAAGACAATCTGCTGAACAGGATGACCTGAACGAGCCACCCGCTTACACAGCAGAAGCCCAGGTCATTGAGCCAATAGCTGCAGTCTCGGAGGTTGCACCAGCCGTCCGCACCAGCGGAGTAGCTCCGTCCCAGAACTGTAGAGTTTGCTACACAGACTGTGCTAGGAGGAGCCACAATGGTAGTAGTCATTGTCAGGGAAGTGGCTACACAGAGTAATCCCATACCATTGGCAGCAGCAACTGTGGAGAACCTGGCTGCGCTGTGTGACATTAAAGAATATGTGCCACCCTGGCTACGGAAAAAGCCATGGTCTAACATGTGATGAGGTAGTCAATGCAGCCATGTACATAGTTTTTTTTTTCTTGCTAACTCGGTTAGGGTATGAGTGTATGTTTATAATGTCTAGAGAAATTATGTGCATATGTAGATGTGAATATGTATTCTGTCCTGTTTAGAGTAGAATGTTTGTGTGCATATTATGTGATAAAAGAGTGAGTGGCTATTGACTATGTGTAGCCCGGACTTAATGTAAATAGTTAGCACCCCGGTGTGCTCCTTGTTGGTTTTAGAGCCGACATGTCAGTAAGACCACAACAAACAAAAACCCACTGGCATGGCCGAAGAATAAGTCTCTTCAACCCTGTTGCCACGCTCAGGGAATATGCTGGGGTATTTCTTGTGGTGGTTTCCCCCCGAAGACAAAGGGAGACACTCGCCTGAGTAACATCTAGGACATTGTGATGCCTACCCTTTATAGGGTTTGCACTGAACTTGGCGGGGCTGTAAATAGTTATTTGTATTTGTTATGTGTATTTTCTACTTTTTTATGTGCAATGTTAAAGTGACCGTACCAATAGATAGATCCGCTGCACACCACATTATTTCTTTAAAGGGAATGCCAAAATGGCTGTGTGAATTTATTGCATTATATAATATAAGAAACAAAGAAATATTTATACAGCTACTGAAAGCTGGCCCTGGTCTAAAAGATAAATGTGAAAGCATTAGTTGATGTCATAGCCATGAAATCATAAGCCCAGTAACTGTTTACAGAGTTCTTTCACTATACTGGGTTCTAATCTCACCCTATGTCTGCAAGCTGGAAGTGTGAATGGGAAAATGCCCTGTGCAGTTAAAATCATGGTCTTAAAGGGAATGTGTCAAGACTATGTTAAAACCCTGCTTTTAAAGGGAGTGTGTAACACCTGTGTGAATGTTCTCACATTAGTCACTGGGCGGGGTGCAGCTCCAAATATAATAACTAAATATATATATCAGTATGGGCGCACACCTCTTTTAGTGGGTGCTAGCTTCAAAAAATATGTAAACACTTACCAATAGATAGATCCGCTGCACACCACATTATTTCTTTAAAGGGAATGCCAAAATGGCTGTGTGAATTTATTGCATTATATAATATAAGAAACAAAGAAATATTTATACAGCTACTGAAAGCTGGCCCTGGTCTAAAAGATAAATGTGAAAGCATTAGTTGATGTCATAGCCATGAAATCATAAGCCCAGTAACTGTTTACAGAGTTCTTTCACTATACTGGGTCCTAATCTCACCCTATGTCTGCAAGCTGGAAGTGTGAATGGGAAAATGCCCTGTGCAGTTAAAATCATGGTCTTAAAGGGAATGTGTCAAGACTATGTTAAAACCCTGCTTTTAAAGGGAGTGTGTAACACCTGTGTGAATGTTCTCACATTAGTCACTGGGCGGGGTGCAGCTCCAAATATAATAACTAAATATATATATCAGTATGGGCGCACACCTCTTTTAGTGGGTGCTAGCTTAAAAAAATATGTAAACACTTACCAATAGATAGATCCGCTGCACACCACATTATTTCTTTAAAGGGAATGCCAAAATGGCTGTGTGAATTTATTGCATTATATAATATAAGAAACAAAGAAATATTTATACAGCTACTGAAAGCTGGCCCTGGTCTAAAAGATAAATGTGAAAGCATTAGTTGATGTCATAGCCATGAAATCATAAGCCCAGTAACTGTTTACAGAGTTCTTTCACTATACTGGGTCCTAATCTCACCCTATGTCTGCAAGCTGGAAGTGTGAATGGGAAAATGCCCTGTGCAGTTAAAATCATGGTCTTAAAGGGAATGTGTCAAGACTATGTTAAAACCCTGCTTTTAAAGGGAGTGTGTAACACCTGTGTGAATGTTCTCACATTAGTCACTGGGCGGGGTGCAGCTCCAAATATAATAACTAAATATATATATCAGTATGGGCGCACACCTCTTTTAGTGGGTGCTAGCTTCAAAAAATATGTAAACACTTACCAATAGATAGATCCGCTGCACACCACATTATTTCTTTAAAGGGAATGCCAAAATGGCTGTGTGAATTTATTGCATTATATAATATAAGAAACAAAGAAATATTTATACAGCTACTGAAAGCTGGCCCTGGTCTAAAAGATAAATGTGAAAGCATTAGTTGATGTCATAGCCATGAAATCATAAGCCCAGTAACTGTTTACAGAGTTCTTTCACTATACTGGGTCCTAATCTCACCCTATGTCTGCAAGCTGGAAGTGTGAATGGGAAAATGCCCTGTGCACATTTATCTTTTAGACCAGGGCCAGCTTTCAGTAGCTGTATAAATATTTCTTTGTTTCTTATATTATATAATGCAATAAATTCACACAGCCATTTTGGCATTCCCTTTAAAGAAATAATGTGGTGTGCAGCGAATCTATCTATTGGTAAGTGTTTACATATTTTTTTAAGCTAGCACCCACTAAAAGAGGTGTGCGCCCATACTGATATATATATTTAGTTATTATATTTGGAGCTGCACCCCGCCCAGTGACTAATGTGAGAACATTCACACAGGTGTTACACACTCCCTTTAAAAGCAGGGTTTTAACATAGTCTTGACACATTCCCTTTAAGACCATGATTTTAACTGCACAGGGCATTTTCCCATTCACACTTCCAGCTTGCAGACATAGGGTGAGATTAGGACCCAGTATAGTGAAAGAACTCTGTAAACAGTTACTGGGCTTATGATTTCATGGCTATGACATCAACTAATGCTTTCACATTTATCTTTTAGACCAGGGCCAGCTTTCAGTAGCTGTATAAATATTTCTTTGTTTCTTATATTATATAATGCAATAAATTCACACAGCCATTTTGGCATTCCCTTTAAAGAAATAATGTGGTGTGCAGCGGATCTATCTATTGGTAAGTGTTTACATATTTTTTTAAGCTAGCACCCACTAAAAGAGGTGTGCGCCCATACTGATATATATATTTAGTTATTATATTTGGAGCTGCACCCCGCCCAGTGACTAATGTGAGAACATTCACACAGGTGTTACACACTCCCTTTAAAAGCAGGGTTTTAACATAGTCTTGACACATTCCCTTTAAGACCATGATTTTAACTGCACAGGGCATTTTCCCATTCACACTTCCAGCTTGCAGACATAGGGTGAGATTAGGACCCAGTATAGTGAAAGAACTCTGTAAACAGTTACTGGGCTTATGATTTCATGGCTATGACATCAACTAATGCTTTCACATTTATCTTTTAGACCAGGGCCAGCTTTCAGTAGCTGTATAAATATTTCTTTGTTTCTTATATTATATAATGCAATAAATTCACACAGCCATTTTGGCATTCCCTTTAAAGAAATAATGTGGTGTGCAGCGGATCTATCTATTGGTAAGTGTTTACATATTTTTTGAAGCTAGCACCCACTAAAAGAGGTGTGCGCCCATACTGATATATATATTTAGTTATTATATTTGGAGCTGCACCCCGCCCAGTGACTAATGTGAGAACATTCACACAGGTGTTACACACTCCCTTTAAAAGCAGGGTTTTAACATAGTCTTGACACATTCCCTTTAAGACCATGATTTTAACTGCACAGGGCATTTTCCCATTCACACTTCCAGCTTGCAGACATAGGGTGAGATTAGGACCCAGTATAGTGAAAGAACTCTGTAAACAGTTACTGGGCTTATGATTTCATGGCTATGACATCAACTAATGCTTTCACATTTATCTTTTAGACCAGGGCCAGCTTTCAGTAGCTGTATAAATATTTCTTTGTTTCTTATCTACTCTATAATTGCCGTAGGCATTTTCGTGTCGGCCCCCGAAATCGCCGTGGCTATGTCACGCTGTGACGTCACCACGCGCGAGCAATGGCCGCGAAGCGGCCATTGCGAGTCGCTGGCCGAAAATAGAACCAGAGGCTCGGCTACAAAGTTAGCGATTTACCGCTGAGGTCCCACTATACTTTCAATGGGGATTCATTGCGACTCGCTGTGTAGCGCGAGCAATGGCCGCGAGGCCATTGCGAGTCGCTACGTCAGCCGCTGCAAGTCCCCTTATACTTTGAATGGGGATCCGTGCGAGTTGCTGGGTAGTGCGAGTTGCTGGGTAGTGCGAGTTGCTGGGTAGTGCGAGTTGCTGGGTAGTGCGAGTTGCTGGGTAGTGCGAGTTGCTGGGTAGTGCGAGATGATGATGATGATGATGATGATGATGATGATGATGATGATGATGATGATGATGATCGCACAGACCCCCCTCAATGGCCGCACAGACCCCCCCCTCAATGGCCGCACAGACCCCCCCCCTCCCCCCTCAATGGCCGCACAGACCCCCCCCCCAATGGCCGCACAGACCCCCCCTCCCCCCTCAATGGCCGCACAGACCCCCCCCCCAATGGCCGCACAGACCCCCCCAATGGCCGCACAGACCCCCCCCCCTCAATGGCCGCACAGACCCCCCCCTCAATGGCCGCACAGACCCCCCCCTCCCCCCTCAATGGCCGCACAGACCCCCCCCCCCCCCTCAATGTCCCAAAGTCAGCTGTGACCGCCTGGCCCTTGGACACTGGCTGCCATGCACACATCAGCTGGTAGGCTCCCATCACACCCACTGAGGACGGATCACTTCCAGCACCTCTTCACATGGCAGTGCTCTGAACTTCTGAATCGTCCTCTCCTCACTCAGACACCTGGCAGGTTCCTATCCAGCCTACTCACTCCCAGCTGCAACCCAGTGAGTCAATCAGCACATCTTCACTCACACACAGACCTGACATGTGATTAACCCCCTGTGCACCATTCAGGTTTAGCCCAGCAAAGCACTCCAAAAAGTATTGAACGCACCCCAATAAGTATTGAACGCGCCCCAAAAAGTATTGAACGCGCCCCAAAAAGTATTGAACACACCCCAATAAGTATTGAACGCCCCCCAAAAAGTATTGAACACGCCCCAAAAAGCATTGAACGCGCCCCAAAAAGCATTGAACGCGCCCCAATAAGTATTGAACGCACCCCAAAAAGCATTGAACGCGCCCCAATAAGTATTGGACCCCCCCAAAAAGTATTGGACCCCCCAAAAAAAGTATTGGACTCCCCCAAAAAGTAGCTATAACTACTATAATCAAATTAATGCACGTTCTAGAATCCCGATGCATTTGCATCGGGCTCACAGCTAGTATTATATAATGCAATAAATTCACACAGCCATTTTGGCATTCCCTTTAAAGAAATAATGTGGTGTGCAGCGGATCTATCTATTGGTAAGTGTTTACATATTTTTTGAAGCTAGCACCCACTAAAAGAGGTGTGCGCCCATACTGATATATATATATTTAGTTATTATATTTGGAGCTGCACCCCGCCCAGTGACTAATGTGAGAACATTCACACAGGTGTTACACACTCCCTTTAAAAGCAGGGTTTTAACATAGTCTTGACACATTCCCTTTAAGACCATGATTTTAACTGCACAGGGCATTTTCCCATTCACACTTCCAGCTTGCAGACATAGGGTGAGATTAGGACCCAGTATAGTGAAAGAACTCTGTAAACAGTTACTGGGCTTATGATTTCATGGCTATGACATCAACTAATGCTTTCACATTTATCTTTTAGACCAGGGCCAGCTTTCAGTAGCTGTATAAATATTTCTTTGTTTCTTATCTACTCTATAATTGCCGTAGGCATTTTCGTGTCGGCCCCCGAAATCGCCGTGGCTATGTCACGCTGTGACGTCACCACGCGCGAGCAATGGCCGCGAAGCGGCCATTGCGAGTCGCTGGCCGACAATAGAACCAGAGGCTCGGCTACAAAGTTAGCGATTTACCGCTGAGGTCCCACTATACTTTCAATGGGGATTCATTGCGACTCGCTGTGTAGCGCGAGCAATGGCCGCGAGGCCATTGCGAGTCGCTACGTCAGCCGCTGCAAGTCCCCTTATACTTTGAATGGGGATCCGTGCGAGTTGCTGGGTAGTGCGAGTTGCTGGGTAGTGCGAGTTGCTGGGTAGTGCGAGTTGCTGGGTAGTGCGAGTTGCTGGGTAGTGCGAGATGATGATGATGATGATGATGATGATGATGATGATGATGATGATGATGATCGCACAGACCCCCCCTCAATGGCCGCACAGACCCCCCCTCAATGGCCGCACAGACCCCCCCCTCCCCCCTCAATGGCCGCACAGACCCCCCCCCCAATGGCCGCACAGACCCCCCCTCCCCCCTCAATGGCCGCACAGACCCCCCCCCAATGGCCGCACAGACCCCCCCAATGGCCGCACAGACCCCCCCCCCCCCCCCTCCAATGGCCGCACAGACCCCCCCCTCAATGGCCGCACAGACCCCCCCCTTCCCCCTCAATGGCCGCACAGACCCCCCCCCCCCCTCAATGTCCCAAAGTCAGCTGTGACCGCCTGGCCCTTGGACACTGGCTGCCATGCACACATCAGCTGGTAGGCTCCCATCACTTACCCACTGAGGACGGATCACTTCCAGCACATTCCCTTTAAGACCATGATTTTAACTGCACAGGGCATTTTCCCATTCACACTTCCAGCTTGCAGACATAGGGTGAGATTAGGACCCAGTATAGTGAAAGAACTCTGTAAACAGTTACTGGGCTTATGATTTCATGGCTATGACATCAACTAATGCTTTCACATTTATCTTTTAGACCAGGGCCAGCTTTCAGTAGCTGTATAAATATTTCTTTGTTTCTTATATTATATAATGCAATAAATTCACACAGCCATTTTGGCATTCCCTTTAAAGAAATAATGTGGTGTGCAGCGGATCTATCTATTGGTAAGTGTTTACATATTTTTTGAAGCTAGCACCCACTAAAAGAGGTGTGCGCCCATACTGATATATATATTTAGTTATTATATTTGGAGCTGCACCCCGCCCAGTGACTAATGTGAGAACATTCACACAGGTGTTACACACTCCCTTTAAAAGCAGGGTTTTAACATAGTCTTGACACATTCCCTTTAAGACCATGATTTTAACTGCACAGGGCATTTTCCCATTCACACTTCCAGCTTGCAGACATAGGGTGAGATTAGGACCCAGTATAGTGAAAGAACTCTGTAAACAGTTACTGGGCTTATGATTTCATGGCTATGACATCAACTAATGCTTTCACATTTATCTTTTAGACCAGGGCCAGCTTTCAGTAGCTGTATAAATATTTCTTTGTTTCTTATATTATATAATGCAATAAATTCACACAGCCATTTTGGCATTCCCTTTAAAGAAATAATGTGGTGTGCAGCGGATCTATCTATTGGTAAGTGTTTACATATTTTTTGAAGCTAGCACCCACTAAAAGAGGTGTGCGCCCATACTGATATATATATAAAGTGACCGTACCTCCCGTTAAAGGATGAAAAAGCCTTCTTATTCTTATTGTTCTAGTTATTAAGCATTACAAAAAATTTTGCATGTCTTTGAAACCACTGTTTTCTGTTCTCTTGCAGCCCGAGTATGGGCTGGGTTTAAGGAGGGGAAGTATGGCGCCCCTGCGGGTCCAGTCACCACAGAGGTAATGGATTTCTGTTAAGGTGTAGTATCCCACTCACTGGTAAGGGTGGTACAGACTGCTACCGGGACATCAATACCACACCAGAAACACAACTACCAACTCACTCAGATACCTTTGGTCACCTTAGGGGTCAGCTCTACCCGTAGAGGGCTTCAGAACATTGCTGACTCCCAACCATCGACCCCTAGGAAGACTGTCGAGCAGCAGCGGCCATCTATAGCCGCAACCTGCGGGTGGCGTCACGTATAAATTAACAAGTATCTCCAGGTCCATATATTCCTGCCCAGAATCAACCCTCCATGCCAGATCCCTATCCCTAAGAGAGAGGGCCACCCACACCGAACTTTTAATGACACCGCCAGGGTCACGGAGCCAGGTCTCGGTCCCTGGGATCCCCGTGATGAAGCCTCAAAACAGTCTGGTTCCGAGTATCCTAAGGTCCATGTGGGGCTTGTCATATTTATGTGTTTTTTTTTAGCAATTTTGAGTGTAGGAGGAAAACCGGGCACTGACCTTATATTGCTGCAGTTGAAATTGTGGCACAGAACCAGGTCCAGCGTTGCTCAGCCATAGGACATAGTCAGTTTTATCCAAAAAGAAAGAAGAAGGCGGCACTCATTGCACCAGTGAAGACAGGTTTCTTTATTCCAGTCGCAGTATTACATCAGTAATCGCACTACTCGAAACGGGCTCCGTCATCCCTGCACCTCCCTTCCCGCACCCTCCACCTGATGTAATACTGCGACTGGAATAAAGAAACCTGTCTTCACCGGTCCAATGAGTGCCGCCTTCTTCTTTCTTTTTGGATATTTATGTGTGTGTCTTCAGAATTTGTGTCATTATCAGCCTGATGAAGGGGCCATAGTGTCCCAAAAGCTTGCTTCACTTACCATTTTTCCAGTTAGCCATTAAAAGGTATCAATCACTGAGGACTCTCAAATTTTAATATTTTTATATTATATATAGTCATTACACAGAGTGATCTATTTCAAGTGTTCATTTCTGTAAATGTTGATGATTATGGCTTACAGCCAAAGACTTTATAAAGTGTACAGATAAGGAGTCCAGAGGGCATTACACAGTAATGAGTCATCGCTGTTGCTGGTATCCTTCCCGCCTCCAGCCCTCTCTGTGCCACCCCCAGCCCTCTCTTGTTCAGCCTCCTGAGGGCTGGAGGCGGGAAGGACACCAGCAACAGCGATGACACATACAGGAGGCTGAACAAGAGAGGACTGGAGGTGGAACAGAGAGGGTGGAGGTGGCGAGGATACCAGCAGCAGTGATGACTCATTACTGAGTAAGTCCCTCCGGACTCCTTATCTGTACACTTTATAAAGTATTTTTAACAACTTACAGGGGGACTAGAGACATGGGGGACCTGTTTCCTGAATGCAGCAGACATGCTGCATTCAGTTAGCATAGCACCAGGGGGGTGACACGTCCTCTTTAATAGAAAAAGAACAAATCAGTTGTGAGGGAAAAGTCGCACTTTTGAATGATGCTATCAATTTTATCATGCGGTGTACTGGCTAGCAGGAAAAAATTCCAGGTATATGGCCAAATAGCAAAAAAATGCGCAATTCCACAATAGTTTTATTTAATTTATTAATTGCAGCATTCATTTTGCAACAAAAATTACCTTGAAATAAGATTATTCAGGTCGGTACAATTATGCATACCGAAGATGTATAATTTTTGCTTTATTTACCGTAAGTGGTGAAAAAAAATTCTTACATTTTTAAAATAAAAAATGTTGCTTGTGTCTCCATTTTCCAAGAGCCATAACATTTTCAATTTTCGGGATATGGTGCTGTATGAGGACTAATTTTCTGTGTCCTGAGCAGAAGTTTTTTATTCATACCTTTTTGGAGGAGGTATGATGTTTAATTGCATCTAATTACTTTTTTATAGGCTGGCTATCACAGAAGTGCCATTTTGATAGGCGCAGGGATCGTCAGCAGGCCCCTGGCTGATACAGCAATCCATTGATACCCTGCAATGGCATCACTGTAGTGTCAATGGCTGTTTCTAACAGATTGACAGCGGCATTTAATAGGTTAACAACTTTTGACAGAGCTCCACTCCATGTGGCTGTAAGATGCAGATGATGGCAGAATACCACAGCCATCATCTGCCGGGTAAGATGTGGGCTAAGCTTTTTTGCTCACAGCGAATCAGAAAAATGGCATTTGATGTAACTTTACATCATATTTTGGTAAGGGGTTAAAAAAGAAGTACCTACACATTTTTATTTCATAAACTGTCTTAATTATTTATGTAATGATGTGTAAGTATATTGCTTTACTTTCTTTAGTCTGCTTGTAGGTCATGTTGGCAAGAAGAGCTATGGAGCAATGCTGGAAACCTGGAAAGACTGGTAAGATTATTAATACAATCACACATAGTTATATGAAAAATTAGGAAAGCAAACCCAAATGGTAAAGTTTATTTTTCATACTGGACACCTAGTGTCCAATGCCAAACTCCAAACACAGATATCTTAGCGGATGTCTGTTTACTATTTATGTTTAGCAGTCAAATAAAGCTTGTTGAAAGTCTGCAGCGTGGTAAATCAATAAGCTTTTTAGCTGTGGACCCTTCCAGACCCATCACAGCAATGTCGATTGGCCGGCCCCATCACGTCATCGGGGCTATATAGGACCCAGTGACGCGATGATCGGCACACACAGTCCTGTGAAACTTAACAAAGACAAAGTCAACCCTACATATTGTACAATCGCAGCCTTTAGTGTCTTTCATGGGGGCACTAAAGGGTGTCTTTAGCATTGTTTAACTAATAAATAAATTAATAATTGGAAATATTTTTTTAATTAATTAATGTTTTAGTGTTTTAATTAATTAATTTGTGAATTAGAGAGTGTGGGGGAGTCTTTATTCTAACGATTTTTTTCTAATGTGTGTTTTTTAACTGTACTCTTTCCGGGTTACTAACAGGGATGTCTGATAGACCACTCTCCAATATTGACCATTTTACTGGATGCCAGCTGATATTACACAGCTGACATCAACTCTATTAATAATGACCTCAATTGCTACTGCACCAGGGCAATCAGCTTGTTTTTTATTCCCTATCCACATTTGTTTGCAGGATAGTTGTCTTAAAGAATCATATTGTGAGGTTATTTTTTATCCCAAAACAGACAATTTAAAATCCATTCCTAACATAACATGTCAGAATTGTGTTTTTTTTTTCACAATTTCTCTCCATTTGGAATTTTTTCTCTGTTTCACTGTACAATATGTGGAAAAAAGGATTGCTATCAGTCAAAGGTTCATCTTAGGCTACTTTTGCACTACGATTTTGCTAAATCCGATGCTGTCCGATGTAAATCGGACAGCATCGGATCCAAACTGATCCCTGCAATCCGATTCCGACATTTTGCAGGATTAGTTTGGGCTGTCACCTCGCTCCCCCTCCTCTCTGCCTCCTGTCATCTTGCTGTCTCCCTGTTGTCCCCTGCCGTCCCCTGCTGTGCCCCTGTTTTGCCCTGGTGTCCCCCTACTGTCGCCCTACTCTCCCCCTACTGTCCCCCTGCTGTCCCCTGTTTTGCCCTGGTGTCCCCCTACTGTCCCCCTCCTGTCCCCTGCTGTCCCCCTACTCTCCCCCTACTGTCCCCCTACTGTCCCCCTGCTGTCCCCCTGTTCTCCCCTCTCCTGTTCTCTTCTCCCCGCTCCTCCTGTCATTCAAACATAACAAATCTTTATTCTCACCTGCCAGCGCTCCCACGGCCTACTCCATCAGCTTCCAATCGGGTGTACAGGACCTGTGATGATGTCAGAAGCGTCATCGGGTCACAAGAGCGGTTACCACGGTAACTGGTCATGTGACCCGATCAGCTGATCGGGTTATGACATCATCACAGGTCCTATTACAGAGCGGCTGCAGATGGAGACACCGGGGGAGCGCTAGCAGGTGAGAATAAAGATTTTTTATTTTAAACACTTGATTTGACTTATATTTAACTTCCGCAATGTATGTATATACATTGCGGAAGTTAAATTAGGCGGCACACAATAGTTTTAGTGTACCGAGCATGCTTAGTACACTAAAATCGGGTCCGAGGAGACATCAGATGTTCCTCGGACCTTCCTCCATAGGGCCCCGTGTTACTTGAATGGAATCGGATCGGATTTGGCATAATTGCCATCCGATCTGTCAGATCTGATTCAATCCGGTTTTTGAGCAGTCTCCAATTTTTGCACCGGAATGAAATCGGACAAAATCGGATCGGACACGATTCGGGTGGCAATTAGCACATCCGAATCGGTCCGATCCCCATATGGTGACATGGGGCCAAATTCGGATCCGATGCTGTCCAATTTCTATCGGACAGCATCGGATTTGCAAAAATCGTAGTGTGAAACCAGCCTTATCCTGCAAAAAACAAGCCCTTATTTGTCTATGCAGAAAGAAAAATAAATAAAGTTATATCTCTGGGGAAGAAAAAATGAAAACCGCAATAACAAAAATTAGCCGTATATCAGTTTTAAATCATACCAGAGTTTGTCTCTCTGACAAAATTGCTAAAACCCAACCTATTTTTATTACGTGACCTCTATTTTAATATAAACTTATATTATATTAGAATCATTACAGATCCTTAATGAGAAGCGAATTTCCGCATTGTTTCATCTGTCTCGCCTGATAACTGAAGGTGCAGTCATTTCAGCTTATTTCAGAGCTGGGTCAGGAGTTAATACATGTCAGCGCATGGAAACCATCTCAGAGACGTTCTAAGTCGCAGCAAATGAAGCTTAATATTTTCTAATAGACCTTGTGTCACTTATGTTCTGACTAACTTCGGCAAGTCATTTCAATTTTATAGCGATACTACCGGGTAGGAAGCTCTTGGTAATTGTGGACTGTAACCCCCGACTGAAAACGTGTTAGCAAAAGTAATTTGTGCAGTGAATAAAGTCTTTAGTAAACTTTTACAGAGATGCCACATAGCCTCTAAGAAATGTAAAAATACTATGATTACTGTAATAAGTAAAGACACAGGAAGTGTAGAGTAGCAAGAAAAAGTAAAAAATGACACTACATACTGGGATAAAGGCAAAGTGTAGTCAGACAATCCAGGGTCAGTTCCAGGAAGTGGGCGCCAGGGGCGGAAATACCGCATTTGCAGCCAGTGCATTAAACCTGGGCCCCCAGCTGTAGGGGGCCCCCGAGGTCCAGCACCAAGCTGTCCACATGGCTAATTTGCATGCTATGCAAATTAGTCTTGTGGAGCGGCACAAGCATGGCGGCGGATCCCGGCCCAGACTGTGGGGAAGAGGGGGGGTGTCACACACCCCCTGAGCACTGCTTCCTGCACCCCTGGGGGCCCCCCGAGTGCTGCTCCCTGCACCCCCTCTCTCCCTCCTAACCTCAGCGGCAGCCGATGATCACAGCTTGTGATGTAGTGAGGCAGGATCTCATCTCTATTTCCTGCATCGTGATCTGCTCCTGCCTCACTACACTGCACTCTGCAGCTCAGCACATCGGGAGCGATGACATCATCACTGACCGACCCCCTGCTGAGCCGTGCAGAAGGCAGACAGACGCTGGGGAGACTGGAGCTGCAAGGAGAGAGGTGAGTATCCTTTTTTTTATCACTGATGGGAGACTGATGTGCGTATTATACTACATGAACTATGGGGACTCAACGTACAATTTGGAGGACTTTGAGGGGTGTAATAAACCATATGGAGCACTTTGGGGGTGCATTATACAATGTGGAAGACTGTGGGGGTGCATTATACTATACGGAGTACAATGGGGTGCATTATACTATATGGAGAACTATGGAGTGCAATGTACCATAGGGAGAATTATGAGGGTGCATTATACAATGTGGAGGACTTTGGGGTACATTACACTATATGAAGGATTATGGGGGAGCATTATACAATGTGGAGAACTATGAAGCATGCATTATACCATATGAAAGACTATGGGGGCACAATATACTATATGGAGGATTATGGGGGTGCATTATACTATATGGAGGACTGTGGGGTGCAATATTATTATTACTATTTATTTATATAGCACCATTAATTCCGTGGTGCTGTACATGAGAGGGGTTACATACAAAATTATAGATATAGTTTACAGTAAACAAATTAACAATGACAGACTGGTACAAAGGGGAGAGGACCCTATCCTTGCAGACTTACATTCTACAGGATAATGAGTCAAGACAGAAGGTCGGGGTGCGACAGCTCCGGTGGTGGTGAGGCAGCAGCTCCGGTTGTGGCGGGGTGGCTGCTCCGGTGATGGTGAGGCAGCAGTGTGGTCATTGCACGCTGTAAGATTTCCTGAAGAGATGGGTTTTCAGGTTCCATCTGAAGTATCCAAGCGTGGTGGATAATCGAACATGTTGGGGCGCCGAATTCTAAAGGATGGGGATATTCGGGAGAAATCTTGGAGGCGGTTGTGTGAGGAACGAATAAGTGTGGAGGAAAGGAGGAGGAGGTCTTGGGAAGATCAAAGACTACGTGAGGGAAGATAGTGGGAGATTAGTTCAGAGATATAGGGAGGAGACAGGTTATGGATAGCTTTGTAGGTCAGTGTTAGTAGCTTGAGCTAGATTCATTGGGGAATTGGGAGCCAGTGAAGAGATTTGCAGTGCGGAGAAACAGGGGAGTATCGAGGAGAGAGGTGGATTAGTTGGGAAGCAGAGTTGAGGACAGACTAGAGTGGTGCAAGAGAGTTGGCAGGGAGGCCACAGCGGCGTATGTTGCAGTAATCGAGACGGGAGATGATGAGGGAATGTACAAGTGTTTTAGTAGATTGAGGACTGAGGAAGGGACAAATTCTAGAAATATTTTTGAGCTGGAGGCCACAGGAGGTGGCAAGAGTTTGAATGTGCAGTTTGAAGGACAGGGCAGAGTCAAGAGTTACTCTGAGGCAATGGATTTTTGGTGCGGGAGAGAGTGTTATGCCATTTACCATAATAGATAGATCGGGTAGGAAAGATACACAAGATGGAGGAAACATAAGGAATTCTGTTTTGCCTATATTGAGTTTTAGGAAGCGGGAGGTGAAGAAGGAGGATATAGCTGATAGACACTCTGGGATTTTGGGTGACGTCTGGGCCAGAGAGGTAGATCTGAGTGTCATCAGCGTATAGGAGGTACTGGAAGCCATGGAACTTTATGAGTTGTCCTAGGCAAAGGGTATAGATAGAAAAAAGTAGGGGCCCAAGGACAAAGCCTTGTGGGACTCCAATAGAGAGAGGGCGAGATGAGGAGGTGGTGTGGGAGTGGGAAACACATTGAGCCACTCTGCAAGAAAGCCCAGGAATTTACAGGAACTGGAGGCATTTTTGCCAAGAAGAATGGGCAGCTTTAGATCTGAGAAAATAAAGAGCCTCATCCTCAACTACCACAAAAGACTTTAAGCTGTCATTGATGTTAGAGGGGGCAATACATCATGGTATTAACAACTCTGGTATGTGAACTTTTCATCAGTGTCATTTGGATGTTTTTGGTTGTCATTATGATTTAATAAGAGAAAACACAGAAGTTTGACAATAAATGGCTTCACCCAACCACTAACCATGAGTGAAAAAAAAAGATTTTTGTGCTATCATCCATATTCTCTGAAAAAAGACCCAGAAAGCAAAAAAATCTGCCAGGATATGAGAACTTTTGAGCACAACTGTATCTTTTGCATAATATAAACATAGGAGAGCTCAAGTTCTCAAACTTTTACTTATTTTTACTGCAGCTGTGTTACAAAAATTCTCTTGAACTCTTTCATAAGGACGGAAACTAGAGACGTGACCATTGTTACAATTCAGAACTTTACTTGATATTTCCTTGTCTCCCGTTGGATCTTGTGAAAACATTGTATCAAAGTCATTACGGAGAAAAATGAAATTATACAGAACTAACCTGAAATGGCTCCGAGCTGCTAACAGCAATGACCGCCCTTCTCCACTCATTTTTATAGCTTGAGTCTTGTTTCCAAATGTCATTAACTTGATCTTGAGCCTGAATTTGTAGTCCCACCGTGAGCATCGAAGTAATGTCAGCAAAGTAGTAGTATATTCTCAGCTTAAAGAGAAAAAGTATATTAATGTACGTTAAAATGAAGCTTCTGCAACATTTTCAAAAATTATGTACTTAATACTCCTATACTTTTCGAGTGGCTGAAGTCTAAAATCCCTTATTCCAGGGGTAGGTACTACAGGCCTCAAGGGCCGCCAACAGTGCAAGTTTTCAGGATTTCCTTAGTATTGCACAGGTGAAAATTGAATCACCTGCACTGGTGATGATTCCAATACCTTGTGCAATGCTAAGGAAATCCTGAAAACATGACCTGTTGGCGGGCCTTGAGGACTGTAGATCCCCACCCCTACCTTATACAGACCTAAAGTAAAAGTGTGTCTATTAACTTTCTATATGTTAAAATGAGTGGAAAAGACAAGAGCAGAAATAGAATTTTACCGAAGAAACAACCAATAGAAGAGTTAGGCTTTGTGCCCACTGTGCTTTTTATGCTGCATTTTTGTGCTGCATTTGCGCACATACAAATGACCCGCCCAGGGGTCTGCGGGAACTCGGCATCCGGGAGTTTTACTGTTACGGGGGATGTCACCGGTGACCTGCCCGGACCTGTACCCTGGGGTTAAGTGGAGAAATAATAAGAGTCTCGTGATGCCACCTGTGGTTTCTGGTTATGGCACCAGCACTGCTGTGGGCCGCCAGGGATAATGGTCGGGCAGCTGGATGATGTAGCTCCCCACAGGCAGAGCTGGGTCCCCGAAGTTGTGATGAGATGAAGGCAGAATCAAGACACTGGAGGCTTATGGACTCTGTACGGGTGTTTACTTGTAAAAGTGTATGGATCATGTTCACAATTACACAGTTCTTTAACCGGTAGCTGGCCGGGTAGTCACTGAGGGGAACAAAGTCTCTTTGAAGCGCCCATAGTGTACCTTCTGCTGTCTTTCACTTGTCCCGCTACTTTCCTTGCTCCTCCTTACTTCCTTGCGCTGCCCTGCACAGCCCACTTGACTACCAGGCCTGTTGGGTGCTATGAGGCATCTTTCTTCTCATCTAAGGGGCTCAACCCGGTTTGGTGTCCCTGATGGGGCTGCACATTCTGGACGGGGGGTTGGGACTGATAGATAGGCCCTCAGCCGGCCGGTGTTGACGGCTCAGGGATAGACTCACCTGCACCGTGACTCAAAACCCTTTTATGGTGTGGACTAGGATTCCCCCAGACCTGTCCAGTGGTCTAGCACTGGGTTTCCTCCTTCTTTCCTGGGCCACCGTTCTTTCTAGGCGCCCTCACTAGGAGACCCCTCTAGGGGCTCTCTCCTTGCTTCGCTCCTCAGACTAGACTAGATCTGTCTGTTGCTTCCCGCTCCTTCTACCCTAACACTCCTCCCACTGGGACTGGTTCCCTAGCGACGGGTTAACCAAAAAGTCCCCTATTTTAGGTGTAGGGATGCTGAGAAGTGAGCCTCAGGTCGACTTCACCCTCCCCAGTGACAGGAATACTGCACGCTCTGATGTGGGTGCAGTACCCCTACTGTGGCGCACTGACCAGTGGGGCACCACACAAATGCAGCACAAAAATGCAGCTCGATTAAGGGGACACACAAACACAGACAGACTGACACACAGAGACAGACAAAAAGACACAGACAGACAAACAGACAATTTCTCATCCTCCCCTGTTGATCCCCGGTGTTTCATCCTCCGTACACTAGCAGAAGATGTCTATTGTCCAGCCAGGACTTTGCACCATGTGACTAACCCTGTCACATGGTGCACAGTCTCTGACTCTGATAGGACGATCCCACAGGTCCTTTAGCCGGCATGCACAGAGCAAAAAACACCAGAGATCACTGGGGGGATCGATGGGAGCTTGAGTATTGCAGCGTTTATGCTGCAGAAATTGCTGGAAAAAAGCATCACAAACCGACTGTGGGAATACCCATGCATGTGTGATGCTTTTTTTTGTGGGCAGACTGGACTCTCTAGGGAAAATGGAGCCCAAAAACAGGCAGGTTAATTGCAGACACATGAAAAAAATACAGGTGATTTCTGCACCAAAAACGCATATGAGGGCATAGCTATTGTAAAATCGCTTAGACACTCATTACAAAACTGTGGGTGCTGCATTATTAGTGCAGAAAACGCATATAAAAGCACACCAAAAATGAAAAGTGGGCAAACAGCCTACGGGATGGTGCTCACCTGACATAGCTCTGAAGGCTGCTGCAGAACCACACAGCAAAAAACAGCAAACCAAAGGAGAGGAATGGCTTCAAATCTGCACTGCTGGAGAGCCAATAATGAAACAGGAGTCAAGGTGAACCGAAGTACGGTCTTATTTATCAACGCGTTTTGAAGAAAAGTCTTCCTCATCACCAATACAAAACTTGTCCTGATTAAGAAGATTTTTCTTCACCTTGACTCCTGTTTAAGCGTTGGAACTCCAGTTGCGCAGATTTAACTCGTTCCTCTCCTTTGGTCTGTTAGCTTTCAGACATGTCTGTTTTAGTAAACACTTGTACTCATTGTAATACGGTAAGACATTGATTCCTAGAATTGTGTTGTGCCTTTTCTAGAATTTTATGAATAAACTAGATGGGAGCCCAAAGCTCTCGCATTGGGAGGGTGGTGACATCTCCAGTACAGGGAGCGGCGACTGTCTCTCCCCCATGTGCTCTCTCCCCTGTCCACTTTTTATCTCCCCACTGTGTACTGTCCCTCTTCCCCCTCTGCTGTCTCTTCCCCTCTGTGCTCAGTGGTTGATACCTTTTAATGGCTAACTGAAAAGATGGTAAGCATAGCAAGCTTTCGGGACAGCTGTCCCACAAGCTTGCTATTATTTACCATCTTTTCAGTTAGCCATTAAACGGTATCAACCACTGAGGACTCTCAGATTGCAATATATTTTTCTAACACAGTATAAATATTCTGTGGTATTGCTGTGATTGTACTGGTCTAAAAAATCCTGTTGATAGGTGATTGTTATCCCATAGTGACTCCAAAAAATCAATGGTCAATCGTATTTTATTTTGAACATTTCACAACATTTCAAGTGTTTTTCTTGTTTTCCAGTTCATTGTATCCTAAAACAAATGGTGTCTTTCAGCTCGTCCTACAAAGCAAAACACGTATCCTCATACAGCTATATCGAAGAAAAGATTGCAAATTTATAGCTCTTGGAAGAAGAAGAGGAAAGAAACATTTAAGGGCATAACGAAAACTGACTGTGCCCATAAAGGGGTTGTGCCACAAACATTTCAAATAATAGATAATAATAATAATATATCCTTTATTTATATAGCGCCAACATATTCCGCAGCGCATTACAACACAGTGGTTTGTATACGAACGGTCATAGGTAACAATAAAAATATACAATACAGTAAGTAATTAAAGTAGAGAATCAATGTAAAAAATCCAATACACTAAGTAGAGAATCAATGTAAAAAGTACAATAATTAAAGCAGAGAAACAATGTAAAAAATACACTACAGTAATTAGATATAATACAATAAGCATAGAATCAGTGTAAGATCTTAGAATAAAAACAAGTTCCACAATTGGAGGTATTAAAACATTTTCCTGTGCTGATATATTCTTATATATGTGTCCCTGTGTAATGTACAGGTTCATCTCAGTGAATTAGAATATCATCAAAAAGTTAATTTATTTATGTAATTCAATACATAAAGTGAAACACATATATTATATAGAGTCATTACACACAGAGTGATCTATTTCAAGTGTTTATTTCTGTTAATGTTGATGATGATGGCTTACAGCCAATGAAAATCCCAAAGGTCATTATCTCAGAAAATTACAGTACGGAGGATGAAGGGTCTGAGAGATAAAATATGACCTAAATAGGTATCAGAGGCTTCACCTTGTGTGGTTGTGAGAGTCACAACCACTATAAAAGCCAATCACGGCTGCTGCAGTCCCTAGTGTGGTGCCTATAGATTAGGGAGGAGGAAGGGTTAACAACCGCGGGTGAATATAATATTGATTTATTAGTCAACGCGTTTCTGGGCTCCCTGAAACATGGCAATAAGATATTGATTTGTCCTGAGAAAGGGGCCAGGGAGCCCTGAATTGCTAATTGACTCATAAATCAATATTATATTCACTCTTCGATGTCTCATGGAATACGGCAGCGCAGTTTTTAACCCTTCTTCCCCCCTACTCTATATGCACCACACTGGGGACTGCAGTAGTCTTAATATGCCTTTATAGTGGTTGTGACTCTCACAACCACATGAGAGAGTTTTAAGTAGAGGGACGCCGGCCTGATCAGGATTTTGACGGACACCTACACAAGACAGAAAAACGCCAGTGTGAATCCAGGCGTACACAGGGCACATATATAAGATTATCTAAGGACAGGAGAAGAAATTCCAGCAGGACGGTTCCAGTATTTTTTCTTCTTTTATTAAATGACTAGCTGTGAATCCATAGTCTAGAATCCATATATAGTTTATTTACTAATAGTTACGGGAGTGCGGTGAAATGAATTGTGTGTGTATACAGGCGGCTCTGTGGGTAGCACAGTATACGGTGGCTCAGTGGGTAGCAGTGAGTGCGGTGGCTCAGTAGTTAGCAGTGAGTGCGGTGGCTCAGTGGTTAGCAGTGAGTGCGGTGGCTCAGTAGTTAGCAGTGAGTGCGGTGGCTCAGTTGTTAGCAGTGAGTGCGGTGAGATTGGTCAGGGCAGCACCGTGGGCAGAGTGGTCAGGGCAGCGCCGTGGGCAGAGTGGTCAGCGCAGCGCCGTGGGCAGAGTGGTCAGCGCAGCGCCGTGGGCAGAGTGGTCAGCGCAGCGCCGTGGGCAGAGTGGTCAGCGCAGCAGTGTGGGCAGAGTGGTCAGCGCAGCACCGTGGACAGAGTGGTAAGCACACACATACACACACACACACATACACACACTCCGCTATACTTACCACCGACCCTGCTTCTTCCCCGCCGCCTGGATCCTGAGTTGACATGTGGCTGCCCTTCGGACGACCGGATTCAATATGTCGTCCGGGTAGTTTGGCGAGACATCTTGGACGCTATATTGGATCTAATAGTTCGGGGGCGGCGACATGTCGACTGAGGATCCAGGCAGCGGACGCAGGCCCGGTGGTAAGTATAGCGAAGTGTGTGTGTGTGTGTGTGTGTGTGTAGAAAGTTGAGGGAAGTGCGGACAAAGTGACGGAAGTGCCTACATACACAGATATATACACATATTGTACATTGCATATGGAGGGGTGAGGAGAGCGGAGGCTGGAGGGCAGAGGACAGGGAGAGGAGAGCGGAGGCTGGAGGGCAGAGGAGAGTGGAGGCTGGAGGGCAGAGGAGAGTGGAGGCTGGAGGGCAGAGGAGAGTGGAGGCTGGAGGGCAGAGGAGAGCGGAGGCTGGAGGGCAGAGGAGAGCGGAGGCTGGAGGGCAGAGGAGAGCGGAGGCTGGAGGGCAGAGGAGAGCGGAGGCTGGAGGGCAAAGGACAGGGGAGGCTGGAGGGCAGAGGAGAGCAGAGGTTGGAGGGCGGAGGCTGGAGGGCAGAGGACAGGGGAGAGTAGAGCGGAGGCTGGAGGGCAGAGAACAGGGAGAGGAGAGCGGAGGCTGGAGGCTGGAGGGCAGAGGACCGGGAGAGGAGAGCGGAGGCTGTAGGGCAGAGGACAGGGAGAGGAGAGCGGAGGCTGTAGGGCAGAGGACAGGGAGAGGAGAGCGGAGGCTGGAGGGCAGAGGACAGGAAGAGGAGAGCGGAGGCTGAAGGGCAGAGGACAGGGAGAGGAGAGCGGAGGCTGGAGGCAGAGGAGAGCGGAGGCTGGAGGGCAGAGGAGAGCGGAGGCTGGAGGGCAGAGGACAGGAAGAGGGGAGGCTGGAGGGCAAAGGACAGGGGAGGCTGGAGGGCAGAGGACAGGGGAGGCTGGAGGGCAAAGGACAGGGGAGGCTGGAGGGCAGAGGACAGGGGAGCCTGGAGGGCAGAGGACAGGGGACGCTGGAGGGCAGAGGACAGGGAGAGAAGAGCGGAGGCTGGAGGGCAGAGGACAGGGAGAGGAAAGCGGAGGCTGGAGGGCAGAGGAGAGGGAGAGGAGAGGGGAGGCTGGAGGGCAGAGGACAGGGAGAGAAGAGGCAGAGGACCGGGAGAGGAGAGCGGAGGCTGTAGGGCAGAGGCACAGCTCTAATCACAGAGATAGGAGTGGCATGCTGGGAGCTGTTGTGCCACACACTGCTCTGTAATAATAATACCAGAATAGCCTCGGCACACTCATATAGAAAAAGTGAGAGAGAAAATATTTCTTAGTGTTGTTGATTTTATTTAACAAAATAAATCTTCCCACGTTTCGGCTCAAGCATGAGCCTTCCTCAGGGATTGAGCTGAATATAAACATAACAAAAAGAAATCAATATGTGACAAAAAAGATGCAATATACATGATGTAGGTAAAAACAGAACACATACCTGACATTCCCCCATCCTACTGTATCCTAACCCACCCCTCATAGACTGTGAGCCCACGTGGACAGGGTCCCTGCCCCTCCTGTACCTGTACGTCCTGATCGCCTAGATTTAGTGTACTTGTTCTTGTCTCCCTCATCCTCATGTAAAGCGCCATGGAACCCAATGGCGCTATATAAATAAATAATAATAATAATAATAATAATAATAATAATATAAGGTGTATAGTATACAACGTACGGTGTTAGTGAATTAATTGGCGTGCGCACTGTACCGAAGTGAGCATAACCGTGAGTGTATGGTGGTGTATAGGGGTGTGGTGGTAAAGTGAGGGAAAAGGGATAGCGGAAAGAAGTGGGAGGAAAAGGTTAGCAGAAATTAGTGAAGGTATACAATCTCAGTGTAGAAAGAAAAACAACTAAATATATCAAAGGGTGAAACGAAAGGAGGAATAAGAGAGCAGAGAAAACAATGAAAGATGTATAGTAACAAAGATGAACGGAAAAATACCTTATAACTCTGTCAATGGAGTACGTGAAAAAGGAAATGACCCAAGTAGTTGTGAAAATCTCTGTTACTGGTACACAGAAGGAAGAGAACGGATTGCTATAGAGGACTGTGAGAAACACATAAAATATGTGTAAATATACAGTATAAGGAGCCAAAAGTAACATGATTAGGCCAGGATGAATGTATACTGAATACATGAGTATGTCAGGGACAATAGCGCTGATCAGGTTAAAGAAAAACGTATATGGAGATAGAATTACCTCAAACAGTCTCTTAGTCAACTCTCCTTAAGAAAGGAAACTATCAATGCAGAGAACTACTATATGGGTTGCTGGAAAAAGAAAAAGCAAGGGAAAGTATTAGAAAAAGAAATAAAGGTATATGTAGAGAGAGATCGTGGGGGTCACATACCCTTAAACTGTAAGAAGGTACATGACTCCTGTCCTGTAGGAGAAATAGCAGCAGGCAATTAGAGGTTCAACAGAGAGAGAGGCACAAGTCAGAATAAAGCACATGTAAGAAAAGCACATATAAGTAAAATACAGATGAAAGAGCTGTGTACCGGGTACCTTGTGTCCATAGTATGTGCAGCGGAGACCAGGAGTGTGTGAGGCACTGTGCAGCCATGATTTATACCCTCCAGAGCTTCCTGGTAGGGCGGGGAGCTGATTGGCGTCTCGTGCGCAGTGCGCATGCGCGGACGCGGGCGCCATCTTGAGAAGGTCAAATCGTGACCGATTGTGCGTACTGCGCATGCGCGAGCGGCGAATGCAGAAATAGACCTTCCAGGAAGAGGAAGAAGGTCAGAAAGGTGGTGAAACTTGTCACAGTGCTGGCGGCCGCCATTGTAGTGGTGGGGCTGTGCCTATGGATACTGTGCACAGCAGATGGAAGGCTTGATAAGTGCTGGATGTTGATGTGCACTGAGGTGAGCGTGATAGGCAGAATCTGCAGGGACTGTGGGGACCTCCATAAGTATTCAAAAAAGTCCTGCCTGAGATTAAAGAAACAGAGTTAGAATACAACAATACATTGAATCTAAACATTACAATACCAGTCAGTACATGGTTAAGTATAATTCTCAGCCTAATGTGAACGAAGGAGGAATCTCTGAGAAAACTCCAAATGAGTTCTGGATACAGCTACCTATGTACTCTGGAAAATAAGACATATTAAACAACAGTTCAATAATACATTTCAGATTCCCTATTCAAGCCCCTTGGTGATAGGGTATTAAGGTGGTAAATCCAATACGCTTCGCGTTCTCTGAGCATACGTATCCTATTGCCCCTCTCCTAGGTATGGGTATGTGGTCAATTACCTGAAATTTTAATTGACTGATAGAGTGTCTATACTCAATAAAGTGGGCAGGGATTGGTAGCAAAGTATTTTTACACCTGATGGTCGACTTGTGTTTAGAAATGCGATCCCAGATATGTTGGGTGGTCTCCCCAACATATCCGAGACCGCAAGGACATTTAATTAGATAGATGACATAGCTGGAATTGCATGTATAGTAACCGTTAATGTTGAACCTTTTACCTGACAATGGATGGGTGAATGATTCCTGTGTACAGGAATGTGGGACCGCTATGGGGGCCAACATGGCACCCCCATACGCTAACATTTACATGGATAAGTTTGAGACGGACCACGTATATACTAACCCTTTATTCAAAACCAACGCCATCACATGGCTTCGATACATAGATGACATTTTCTGTCTATGGAAAGGTGACACCAATTCACTAACCAGTTTTGTTGAAGAAATCAACCAGGGCACACCCAACCTGACTTTTACCCTACATTATGATTTTAACCAGATCAACTTTTTGGACACACTCATCTCAAAAAATTCACAAGGCAACTTGACAAGTGATTTGTATGTAAAACCGACAGACCGCAACAGCCTTCTACACTGGTCAAGTTGTCATCCCAGACATGTAAAGAAGGCCCTACCCAAGTCCCAACATCATAGGGTCGATCGAATTGTGTCGGACCCTAACACTAAGAAATGTAGACATGACGAGATGACAGATAAATTCCATAAGAGAGGATACCCATTATCAGAATCTATACCACAGGTCTCCTCCTCACAGAGGGACAGGACTATAGATAGCAGACTTAAGTTTGTGAATACTTTCCATCCCTTCTCTCCCCTTATTAAAAAAGCGGTCCTTGAACCCTGGCCCCTATTGAACAAAGCCTATCCGGGTATCGTGGAATTTAAACTACCACCACTCATCTGTCACAAGAGGACCAAGAACTTAAAAAACACACTAGTCAGGGCTGACATTGGGTCTAGTCTACAAATTTCTAAACAGAGAATTTTGAGTACCCCCAAAAAAGGCACATTCCCATGTTTGGGATGTGCACAGTACACTAATGTCAGTAAGGGCGAATCATTCACCCATCCATTGTCAGTAGTGATGGGCGAATCCTAAATTACTCGGAATCGCTTGACTCTAGCGAGTCCGAGCCCAGGACTCGCTACTCGTTGCGAGTCTAGCGAGTCCAATGTTAATGAATGGGGAAGCGAGTAATAGCGAGTAGTGCGAGATTTACAAATCGCAGATGTGTGTCGGAAGCTTCAGCCTGAAGCAATCCTAGTTTTGTCATTTATTTGCATTGCTCGTTTACTTTGTAAGTAATCGCTGACTCGCACAGATAAGATCCTGTCTCCTCTGTACAGGCTGCCAGCTCCAGGGTCCTAGAGCCCGCCTGCTGCCTGATGTAGCAGTGCTGAGATTGTTCTCAGTCTGCTCATTCCCTGTGTACAGACATGAATGCGTGGGGCTCCGCGCAATTTCTATGTCTAGCCAGGTACAGCTAAGCAGCTGGGGGCTGGAATCCGCAGCGCAGGGATGCCCAAGCTTTCTGGGCACCCCCCGCTGCAAATTGCAGCCCGCAGCCGCCCCAGAAGATGGCGCGTTCATTGAAGCGCCATCCTCTGGCGCTGAACCCCGCTCTTCCAGCGGCCCTGGTAGCGGTGGCACGCTGGGTAATAAAGAGGTTGGGGCTAGCTTTGTATTATCAGCTGGCCCTAAGCCCGAAATTTATGGCGGTCACGCCAATATTAGACATGACCGCCATGAATTTCTATTAAATTGTTTTAAAAAAAACACAACACAAGGAAAATTTTTTATTAGAAATAAAAAAAAAAGCCATTAGGGACTCCATCTTTAATTAAAAAAATCCTCTTCCGTCCGACGCAGTCCAAAACGCGATGTCCTCTCTGCTACATCCCCTGTGCATAAATATAGATGTCTATGCACAGGGAATGAGCAGACTGAGAACAATCTCAGCTCTGCTACATCATCTCTGTGCACAGACATTCATGTCTGTACACAGGGAATGAGCAGACTGAGAACAATCTCAGCACTGCTACATCATCTCTGTGCACAGACATTCATGTCTGTACACAGGGAATGAGCAGACTGAGAACAATCTCAGCACTGCTACATAATGTCTGTGAGCAGGCGGGCTCTAGGACCCTGGAGCTGCACAGAGAAGACAGCTGGACTCGGCTCGCAAAGAAACAGCAGTTATCTGCGAGTTTCCCTGCTATCACTGGCACAGTAGCCAGTGATTACTCGCACGAGTCTAATGCAAACAATGGCAATCCTAGTTTTGTCAGCGTTTCTGACAAAACTAGGATTGATATTGATTTGCATTGGACTCGTGCGAGTCATCACTGGGAAACTCGCCGAGTACCGAGTCCTGCGAGTCCCTTACTACTCGCCGAGTAACGAGTCCTAGCGAGTAGATTCGCCCATCCCTACTTACTACTCGCCGAGTAACGAGTCCTAGCGAGTAGATTCGCCCATCCCTAATTGTCAGGTAAAAGGTTCAACATTAACGGTTACTATACATGCAATTCCAGCTATGTCATCTATCTAATTAAATGTCCTTGCGGTCTCGGATATGTTGGGGAGACCACCCAACATATCCGGGATCGCATTTCTAAACACAAGTCGACCATCAGGTGTAAAAATACTTTGCTACCAATCCCTGCCCACTTTATTGAGTATAGACACTCTATCAGTCAATTAAAATTTCAGGTAATTGACCACATACCCATACCTAGGAGAGGGGGCAATAGGATACGTATGCTCAGAGAACGCGAAGCGTATTGGATTTACCACCTTAATACCCTATCACCAAGGGGCTTGAATAGGGAATCTGAAATGTATTATTGAACTGTTGTTTAATATGTCTTATTTTCCAGAGTACATAGGTAGCTGTATCCAGAACTCATTTGGAGTTTTCTCAGAGATTCCTCCTTCGTTCACATTAGGCTGAGAATTATACTTAACCATGTACTGACTGGTATTGTAATGTTTAGATTCAATGTATTGTTGTATTCTAACTCTGTTTCTTTAATCTCAGGCAGGACTTTTTTGAATACTTATGGAGGTCCCCACAGTCCCTGCAGATTCTGCCTATCACGCTCACCTCAGTGCACATCAACATCCAGCACTTATCAAGCCTTCCATCTGCTGTGCACAGTATCCATAGGCACAGCCCCACCACTACAATGGCGGCCGCCAGCACTGTGACAAGTTTCACCACCTTTCTGACCTTCTTCCTCTTCCTGGAAGGTCTATTTCTGCATTCGCCGCTCGCGCATGCGCAGTACGCACAATCGGTCACGATTTGACCTTCTCAAGATGGCGCCCGCGTCCGCGCATGCGCACTGTGCACGAGACGCCAATCAGCTCCCCGCCCTACCAGGAAGCTCTGGAGGGTATAAATCATGGCTGCACAGTGCCTCACACACTCCTGGTCTCCGCTGCACATACTATGGACACAAGGTACCCGGTACACAGCTCTTTCATCTGTATTTTACTTATATGTGCTTTTCTTACATGTGCTTTATTCTGACTTGTGCCTCTCTCTCTGTTGAACCTCTAATTGCCTGCTGCTATTTCTCCTACAGGACAGGAGTCATGTACCTTCTTACAGTTTAAGGGTATGTGACCCCACGATCTCTCTCTACATATACCTTTATTTCTTTTTCTAATACTTTCCCTTGCTTTTTCTTTTTCCAGCAACCCATATAGTAGTTCTCTGCATTGATAGTTTGCTTTCTTAAGGAGAGTTGACTAAGAGACTGTTTGAGGTAATTCTATCTCCATATACGTTTTTCTTTAACCTGATCAGCGCTATTGTCCCTGACATACTCATGTATTCAGTATACATTCATCCTGGCCTAATCATGTTACTTTTGGCTCCTTATACTGTATATTTACACATATTTTATGTGTTTCTCACAGTCCTCTATAGCAATCCGTTCTCTTCCTTCTGTGTACCAGTAACAGAGATTTTCACAACTACTTGGGTCATTTCCTTTTTCACGTACTCCATTGACAGAGTTATAAGGTATTTTTCCGTTCATCTTTGTTACTATACATCTTTCATTGTTTTCTCTGCTCTCTTATTCCTCCTTTCGTTTCACCCTTTGATATATTTAGTTGTTTTTCTTTCTACACTGAGATTGTATACCTTCACTAATTTCTGCTAACCTTTTCCTCCCACTTCTTTCCGCTATCCCTTTTCCCTCACTTTACCACCACACCCCTATACACCACCATACACTCACGGTTATGCTCACTTCGGTACAGTGCGCACGCCAATTAATTCACTAACACCGTACGTTGTATACTATACACCTTATATGTGTTCTGTTTTTACCTACATCATGTATATTGCATCTTTTTTGTCACATATTGATTTCTTTTTGTTATGTTTATATTCAGCTCAATCCCTGAGGAAGGCTCATGCTTGAGCCGAAACGTGGGAAGATTTATTTTGTTAAATAAAATCAACAACACTAAGAAATATTTTCTCTCTCATTTTTTCTATATGAGTGTGCCGAGGCTATTCTGGTATTATCTGTGGTATTTTTTCCTCTGAGCACCTCGCACTAGGTCGAGCCAGGGCATACCCTATTATAACACACTGCTCTGTGACCTGGCTGCAGTGTAATGACAGAGATAGGCATGGCATGCTGGGAGCTGTTTGTGCACACACTGCTCTGTGACCTGGCTGCAGTGTAATGACAGAGATAGGCGTGGCATGCTGGGAGCTGTTGTGCCACACACTGCTCTGTGACCTGGCTGCAGTGTAATGACAGAGATAGGAGTGGGATGCTGGGAGCTGTGGTGCCACACACTGCTCTGTGACCTGGCTGCAGTGTAATGACAGAGATAGGAGTGGGATGCTGGGAGCTGTGGTGCCACACACTGCTCTTGTGACCTGGCTGCAGTGTAATGACAGAGATAGGCATGGCATGCTGGGAGCTGTGGTGCCACACACTGCTCTGTGACCTGGCTGCAGTGTAATGACAGAGATAGGCATGGCATGCTGGGAGCTGTTGTGGCACACACTGCTCTGTGACCTGGCTGCAGTGTAATGACAGAGATAGGCATGGCATGCTGGGAGCTGTTGTGCCACACACTGCTCTGTGATCTGGCTGCAGTGTAATGACAGAGATAGGAGTGGGATGCTGGGAGCTGTTGTGCCACACACTGCTCTGTGACCTGGCTGCAGTGTAATGACAGAGATAGGAGGGGGATGCTGGGAGCTGTTGTGCCACACACTGCTCTGTGACCTGGCTGCAGTGTAATGACAGAGATAGGAGTGGATGCTGGGAGCTGTGGTGCCACACACAGCTCTGTCACCTGGCTGCAGTGTAATGACAGAGATAGGCATGGCATGCTGGGAGCTGTTGTGCCACACACAGCTCAGTGACCTGGCTGCAGTGTAATGACAGAGATAGGAGTGGCATGCTGGGAGCTGTGGTGCCACACACAGCTCAGTGACCTGGCTGCAGTGTAATGACAGAGATAGGAGTGGCATGCTGGGAGCTGTGGTGCCACACACAGCTCAGTGACCTGGCTGCAGTGTAATGACAGAGATAGGAGTGGCATGCTGGGAGCTGTGGTGCCACACACAGCTCAGTGACCTGGCTGCAGTGTAATGACAGAGATAGGAGTGGCATGCTGGGAGCTGTGGTGCCACACACAGCTCAGTGACCTGGCTGCAGTGTAATGAAGAGATAGGAGTGGCATGCTGGGAGCTGTGGTGCCACACACAGCTCAGTGACCTGGCTGCAGTGTAATGACAGAGATAGGAGTGGCATGCTGGGAGCTGTGGTGCCACACACAGCTCAGTGACCAGGCTGCAGTGTAATGACAGAGATAGGAGTGGCATGCTGGGAGCTGTGGTGCCACACACAGCTCAGTGACCTGGCTCCAGTGTAATGACAGAGATAGGAGTGGCATGCTGGGAGCTGTGGTGCCACACACAGCTCAGTGACCTGGCTGCAGTGTAATGACAGAGATAGGAGTGGCATGCTGGGAGCTGTGGTGCCACACACAGCTCAGTGACCTGGCTGCAGTGTAATGACAGAGATAGGAGTGGCATGCTGGGAGCTGTGGTGCCACACACAGCTCAGTGACCTGGCTGCAGTGTAATGACAGAGATAGGAGTGGCATGCTGGGAGCTGTGGTGCCACACACAGCTCAGTGACCTGGCTGCAGTGTAATGACAGAGATAGGAGTGGCATGCTGGGAGCTGTGGTGCCACACACAGCTCAGTGACCTGGCTGCAGTGTAATGACAGAGATAGGAGTGGCATGCTGGGAGCTGTGGTGCCACACACAGCTCAGTGACCTGGCTGCAGTGTAATGACAGAGATAGGAGTGGCATGCTGGGAGCTGTGGTGCCACACACAGCTCAGTGACCTGGCTGCAGTGTAATGACAGAGATAGGAGTGGCATGCTGGGAGCTGTGGTGCCACACACAGCTCTGTGACCTGGCTGCAGTGTAATGACAGAGATAGGAGTGGCATGCTGGGAGCTGTTGTGCCACACACTGCTCTGTGACCTGGCTGCAGTGTAATGACAGAGATAGGCATGGCATGCTGGGAGCTGTTGTGCCACACACTGCTCTGTGACCTGGCTGCAGCTCCTTCGTTCACCTGAGTGAGGAGAGGTTGTCCCCAGGAGCCGGCTTCCTTTCCCCTCTCCCTCCGTTCCTCCCTCCGTGTGTGTGTTCCCTTCGGTGTCGCTTCTTCCTGGAGCTGCCTCCTCCTCCTCCTTGTCACTGAGCAGATAAGGGAGAGAGAGAGAGAGAGACTGTTTGCGAGTCAGGAGTCCCGGCCATTGCAAGTGAAGCTTTGACTCACAGTGGAGCCTATTGTGTGAAGACTCGCAAAGCCATTGTGAGAGGCTTTGCGAGTTAGGAGTCCAAGACATTGCAAGTGAAGCTTTGACAGAGAGTGGAGGCTATTCTGCAAGGACTCGCAAAGCCATTGCGAGTTAGGCTTTGAGAGGCAGCCACGTCTTTGACGACGGAAGTAGAGCCGAATATGACGGAAGTGAGCTACGGCAATTATATATTAGATAAATAAATAACATCCAAATAATAGGCAATACAAGTGTACAGACAGGCCTGTCTGTACACTTGTATTGCCTATTATTTGGATGTTATTTATCATTTAATAAAAGAAGAAAAAATACTGGAACCGTCCTGCTGGAATTTCTTCTCCTAATTGCACCAGCCCACAACCAGGGCGTTGTCCTTGCAGACCTGGAACCAGTGGAAGCAGATTCTTACTGACGGTGAGCTGTTCCCTTTCCCATTCCCATTTTCTGCATCTAAGGACAGGAAGACCAATTTTTAACACATCCAATTGTGGAGCTTATTATTATGCGAAGATCTAATAATTAAAATATACAATTGTTCATGGCACAACTCCTTTTAAGGGGGTTAGTTGAATCAGTATATTGTTCTGTAGGGTAATAAAATGATTTAATATTCACTATATATTTTTACATAAGAATAAAGTAACATTTCACACTTGAGGATCTTTATCTTTTATCCCTTTAACGCCACAAATACGAAAACAAAAATGTTCTGATTAAGTCATACATTACCTGGCAAGAAATGTGAGGATTGGTTGGAAGGAAGTTCACGCTTCTTAGCACAGCTTGGGCACCAGGTGCATGTTCTGATGTGAACTTCAGAAAATGAGCTATGAGAGGAATAACAAAAAATGAGCTTCCTTTATAATTATTTTCTCCAGAGCATCCTATTAAACTGAGTTATGATCATCAATTTATTTCAAGTATGGTACTTAAAGGGAATCTGTCAGCAGGTTTTTACTATGTAATCAGAGGACAGAATGCAGTAGGGGCTGAGACACTGATTTCAGGGATGTGTCATTTATTAGGCTGTGTGCTGTGTTTTCAATACGATAAATGTTTCAAAAACAGCAGACTATCGCTGCCTGGACTACAGCTCCCGTGTCTGCTAGGCCAACCACACTCCCGTCACTGATTAGCAGCTCACTGTCAATATGTAATGACCTCTAGGTTCTAAGAAGATCCAGTAAGGCTGGCTTCACACCACGGCGCAGTCCGGTCCGGGGCTGTCAGGCATGAACCTAACAGCCCCGGACCGGATCAGCACACAGAACCGGAGGGCCAAATGTGCCCTCTGGTCCTGTGTGCAGCCGGATGGCTGTAATTGCAGCCGCAGCTGCTGATTTTTCAAGACCGTGGCTAGCATGGAGTTTGCTGCGGTCCTGAAACAACAGCAGCGTGCAGCCGCCAGTATCCGGTTCCCGTATTCGCCCGGATCCAGGATCCGCAAATTGGGGAGATTTTTCTCCCCGGGAGAATAAAGTGAATTCTCCCAGATTCCACCGCAGAGATGAAGCCGGATGGCATAGAGCTGCCATCCGGCTTCATCCGGCCCCATAGGCTACTATGGGGTCAAAAACCGGCCCGGGGCTGTCTGGTTTACACCGGACAGCCCCGGAACAGATCACACCGTGGTGTGAAGCCAGCCTAAGTCACCAACTGAGACATAGGCAGAAATAAACAATGCAATGTAACAGTCTCAAGATACCCCTGAAGACAGGCAGGGCTGCGTTTTGCTGCATTTGCATTTCTATGTGTTGTTACCGCTAAAAACACATCCAAACGCGTGCATTTTTGCCCCCATTGATTTCAATGGAAAACACATTGCAAACGCATGTAAAAATGCATGTGCGTTTGCAAACGCAGCCAAAAACGTAGGCTGCTGCGTCTAGGGCTGCATTTGCAAAACTGCATGTGTTTTGCGTCTTTGCAACCACACATGCATTTTTACATGCGTTTGCAATGTGTTTTCCATTGAAATCAAAGGGGGGAAAAATGGTAAAAACGCACACAAACGCAGCAAAACGCAGCTCAGGTTTAGATGTGAATTGGGCATATATCTCTATCAATTACACACACTCAGCGAATGCTGAAATCGATTTGCCAATCCCAAGGTTCACAGATTATATGTATTACTTCATATGTATTACTTCAAGATCCGGAACAATTTTAGCTAAGCATTACATCAACAATAGGTTAAACTAACTGAAGAAAGGAGGGGTGTAAATCTGGTGAAGGTGCTCATTAGGCACCCCTGGGATGGCACACTGAGTATAAATTTATCACATCTAATTACAAGTTATTAAACTATATCAATGATTGTTATACATTTAACATAGGGATACCCGGGTATCATAAAGCTATGGTACCGTTAACCTCATGTGTAGTTGACTCACCGTAGCCAGGGTCTTCACAGGGCAGGCGTTTTGTGTCTTCTCCTTGTCACGGAAACCGCGCCTGCGGCTGTGGGGCCCAGTGGTCCAGATCAATATATTGGCTGAACAGTAAGGGGTTAATTGATTCTGTCGTGACGCCACCTGTGAGGGTTCCGGTGAGGTCACCGGCGCTGCTTGGGCCTCCGGGGGATGTAATGCAGCAAGATGGAACGCTCTCCACAGGACGAGCGGGAGTCCCCGGGGCCAGGAGTTGCACAAGATGTTGTGAGGCAGCTCAGTTTCTCTCTGCACACGGAGATGGACAGTTCATAATAAACACGGACACTGTTAGTCTCTGTAACGGGTACTTTACTGTAACCAGCAGGTGATACATGGCATACAGTTAATGGGTAACGGACCGGGTGGACTTAGCAATGACCGGTATTTTCTCAGAGCTCCGCGGTGTTCCTCCATTCTAAGCTAGTTTGGTTGCCGTTGTCGAATTGGGGTGCCAGATAGGGTACAAGAAGGCTACTTCAATTTCCCTACCGGTGAATTCTGACCGGATGTGTGGGGAGCCTTGGGTCCTTTTGGTGGGTACTCCGCTGGCAAGACAACTCTGTGTGCGGCGGTGGTGGGGTGCTCCTGGAGAGCGGTCCCTCCACTCCTGGTTTGCATAGCAGTGCTGAACAACTGCTAGCTTCAGAACCAGTAATCCGGTAGTTAGTGGGCACAGGTGTAGTTTGACCCAGGGTCCGGTTTCAGGGCGCCAGGCATTGGCGCCAACCGGAGGTGGTCCCGGGGCTGCACGGAACTGTGCAGAGCCCCCGCTCCTACATTCCTTCCTCAACCACGTCTCTCTCCTTCTCTTCCAACACACTACTCCTACATTCCGCCCACCAGGACCTTATTGGCCCTCTATGCTGGTGATGCATGTAGGGTATGGAGCTCTGAGTTTTAACCATGTCATTGCTTAGTCAGAGAATATTGCTGCTGTTGTCTGGGCTGCAATACACTCCTGTGACGCACTCGTTGCGGGGCGCCACACTCCCCCTTGGTAAATTACGCTTGTCCCCAAGTGTCGCGCTACCCAACATTACAGAGATATTTTTATGTTTTTTATAACAGGTAAGAAAAGAAACACTTTTATTAATAACAGGTATGCATATAAACCAAAACCGGTATAAACGGGTTAACCATTACGGACCCGGCGGGCGGTCAACTGTCCTCAAGATAAGTCCAAGTGTAGCCACCGGGCCGCGCTTCTAGCGGTTAACCGGGAACAGTCATTTTTAAAGTTCACATAGAGCTACTTATGGAGAGAACAATTATGCACTCGTATGGCAAACCAACCATCATAGCAGGCATGTCGCTCATAAGTGATAACGTCCCCTCTATACAAATTGCGGTCAGGATGTCCTTTCGGTAAATGCGGTTCTACATCGCGACGCCCCACAAACACCTCTTCATACACACCCTCCTCCCTGGCAAAACCCCACCCGGTAGATAGGTTGAACGAGGTTACTCTACCTTCCTTGCGAAGTTCATCAGGTAACGGGGGTTGACGACGGGCCTCGGCACGGGCTTCCATGTTGGCCCGCTCACGAGCTCGCCACTCCGCCCTGCGGAGCCGACGTACATCGTCGTCTGTACGGCAAGAAGCGTGGGTGTAGTCACTGCGACGAAAGGGTTGCTGAGAAGCTTGACTTTGGCGGGCAGTCTGGATGGGCACCCGGACAAGTGGCACAGGGGAAGGCGCCACGGCTGCACCTGACCAGTGTAACCGAGCTGGTTGCTCGGCCGGAGGTTCTTCGGTATCTCCCCACGCGAAACCGGTGTGATAGAGGTCCTCAGGGATGCTCTGAGTCTCGTCGTCCTCTTCCTCCACTCCTTCGACGATCACATCGGGCTGCGCTGCTGGTAGAGACGCTGAATCGGAGTCGTCCGGACAGATGTGCGAAGGTGCTGCGGGGTCCTCGCTGTAGTCATCTTGCAGCGCTTCCAGGCTGCCTGCCTCCTTGTCTGTAGCTTCAGCACTTTCAAGTGGTAGGGTCGTTTCTATCCCGGTGACCGGGTAGGCCTCTGTGGTTTCAGAGTGGGCCTCCGGTTCTGGGGAGAAACAGGTAACAGTCTCTGGGTCGATTGTATCGAGACCGGTGGTAGGTTCCTCTGCGGGAACTAAACAGGTTTCGGCTTTGAGAATGGAGCAAGTTGCAAGCTCCGGCTCTGGAATGGGATCGGTGGTGGGCTCCAGAGGAAGGACACAGTTCACGGGCTCTGGTGATGAGGCAGGACAGGTTGTAGGCTCGGGCGAAGTAACGAAACTGGGGCTGCTTTCTGGCTCTGGAGTAGGACAACTGGTGATCCTTTGCTGGGTAGCACGATGGAGTCGATTAGCTAACCCTGCGCCCCAGCTGCGGATCGTCCACTCTGTGGTCTCCATGAGGCGCACCCTCAGGTCTTGCAGCGCCGCTTGCCAAAAGTCGGGATTGTCGTCTATGGTGAGGACGGGACCCGGACCCGGTTGGCCTATGGCTGCTCTGGCCTCGGCTTCGACCTCCTGCATCAACTGGTGGAGCTTCATGCTGGCCATTTTCTTTGATAGGATAACCACACCCGTCCAACCAGGTAACCGTTCTTCTTGAAGAGCTGGTGGAAAAGCCTCTGACACTCCCACTTTCTGGGGGGTTTTGTAGTCCATAGGTGGGAAAAAGTCTTTGGCCCGCCCCCATGGTTGTTTCGAGCAATCGGGGTGGACAATGATTTTGGCGCCTTTGCCTTGGCCCTCCCACGAAGAGGGGCGGTGGCTCACCCCTGGGCCTGCACGTGGTGGTTCACATGGCGGGGACCGCCATCTTGGTCGCCATCTTGGCCCAATGGCGAAAAGGCGTGAAAAGTTCTTTTTGGGACGAACAAAGTCCTTTTGATGACATAAAAGTCTTTTTAAAGCACACTATACCCGTTAAGGAACAGGCCTGCTCGTATCCTATTCGTGACGCCAAAATTCTGACTCACTGTAGCCAGGGTCTTCACAGGGCAGGCGTTTTGTGTCTTCTCCTTGTCACGGAAACCACGCCTGCGGCTGTGGGGCCCAGTGGTCCAGATCAATATATTGGCTGAACAGTAAGGGGTTAATTGATTCTGTCGTGACGCCACCTGTGAGGGTTCCGGTGAGTTCACCGGCGCTGCTTGGGCCTCCGGGGGATATAATGCAGCAAGATGGAACGCCCCCCACAGGACGAGCGGAAGTCCCCGGGGCCAGGAGCTGCACAAGATGTTGCGAGGCAGCTCAGTTTCTCTCTGCACACGGAGATGGACAGTTCATAATAAACACGGACACTGTTAGTCTCTGTAACGGGTACTTTACTGTAACCAGCAGGTGATACATGGCATACAGTTAATGGGTAACGGACCGGGTGGACTTAGCAATGACCGGTATTTTCTCAGAGCTCTGCGGTGTTCCTCCATTCTAAGCTAGTTTGGCTGCTGTTGTCGCCTTGGGGTGCCAGATAGGGTACAAGGAGGCTGCTTCAATTTCCCTACCGGTGAATTCTGACTGGATGTGTGGGGAGCCTTGGGTCCTTTTGGTGGGTACTCCGCTGGCAAGACAACTCTGTGTGCGGCGGTGGTGGGGTGCTCCTGGAGAGCGGTCCCTACACTCCTGGTTTGCATAGCAGTGCTGAATAACTGCTAGCTTCAGAACCAGTAATCCGGTAGTTAGTGGGCGCGGGTGTAGTTTGACCCGTGAATGTTCGCCCAGGGTCCGGTTTCAGGGCGCCAGGCATTGGCGCCAAGCGGAGGTGGTCCGGGGGCTGCACGGAACTGTGCAGAACCCCCGCTCCTACGTTCCTTCCTCAACCACGTCTCTCTCCTTCTCTTCCAACACACTACTCCTACACTCCGCCCACCAGGACCTTATTGGCCCTCTATGCTGGTGATGCATGTAGGGTATGGAGCTCTGAGTTTTAACCATGTCATTGCTTAGTCAGAGAATATTGCTGCTGCTGTCTGGGCTGCAATACACTCCTGTGACGCACTCGTTGCTGGGCGCCACATAGTCTAACACAGGCCTGTGATTCATGTTGGATACAGCAAGTCCCAAAAAAAACCTTTAGCGCAAAAAAAAAAAAACAACTATTGCAAAACAGCAAGATTCCTTGTCTGGTCAGCCGATTCCAAGTTCACACGTTCGGTAGTTCTGTAGCCTTTGGGTAAAGTCTGTGGAGCACTCTTTACCAGGGTTTGTCAGGATCAGCTCTCAATGTGGATGGCACCGGACCCTGTCTCTCCTCTCGCAGTCACACACGGTTTTCCTGGCCATCGACCACTCGCTCCATCACGGAGCTAGCCGCTACATCAGTTCAATACAGAGTCCACACAGCATGGACTTCCACACAACTCCAAAGAGCCACACAGCTTCCACCGGCTCTGCACTAGTCCCTCAGCAAAGACACAGGTTCTCTTATTCAAATTATTTTTAATGGATAAAATAATATTACATTCTAGTAGATGATATTACATAACAGTCTTAGTTATACAGTATAACAAAAAACAAATATACATACATTGACACAGGTTCTCTCAGGCCAGTGATCAGCAAACCCTGAAAAAAGCTTGCAGATAAAGTCGTATCAATGTTCAGGCTCCACACTTCTCACCACTGTTTGTTTTTAGCACGTTCCTCAGTCTCTGAACCCTGCGTCTCATCATACAGCAGATCCAACTCCACGCTTCCCTTCACCATGAGTCTGCTCTCTCCTGTAGAGTGCAGTCCAGCAATAGAGTCAGTGAACTCCATACATACTAGAGAAAGAAAAAAATGACATTCCCTGACTCCATTGCTGGACTCTGCACTCCTCCCTTCCCATTAATCCACAGGGTGCCATCTGATGTGTGTGTATCCTACTGCAGCCCAGGTAACAAGAGACCCTACGGGGTCCAAGAGAGGGTTTATTGTAAGTAGGAGCCCATCAGATTTAAGGTCACCTTGCCTTGGTTGATGGGCAGACATCTATTGGCCAATACATACGCTAAGAACCTTATAAGGTTCATGGTTTAAAAAAAAAAAATCTGAGGTTTTTTTTTTTTTGTTGCTTTTATTTTTTCTCAGACAAAAGACATTTTGTATTCCATCTGACACTTTCAATTGCATATGTTGGCTTTAGCAGTGTGCTGCTGTAGTCTTTCGATATTATGTAATTCAGTGTTACAGCTCTGCACCTGTGTCCTTTAGGTCCTGTGTCCTCTAGGAAGTGTTGTCTGTTTTTTTTCACTTTCACTAGTATATATGGAGTTCATTGACTCAATTGCTGGAATCTGCACTACTCATTGTTAGATTGGTAGATTGTAAGCTCTTATGAGCAGGGTTGCCAATTTTTGCTTCAATTATTGTATTATGTTATGCTTTGTATTGTATTGTTTTTTGGCATTGTATTGTATTTTCTAATTGTTTCTTATGATTGTTTAAATGTGAACTTTGTATTGTGAATGTGAAGCGGAATATGTTGGCGCTATATAAATAAAAATTATTATTATTATTACTCACTTCCCATAAATCCACAGGGTGTCGTCTGATGTGTGTGTATCCTACTGCAGCCAAGGTAACAAGAGACCTTGTGGGGTCCAAGAGAGGTTTTATTGTAGGTAGGGACCCATCAGTTTTAAGGTCACCTTGCCGAGGTTGATAGGCAGGCATCTATTGGCCAATACTTGCGCTAAGAACCGTATAAGATTTGTGTTTTTCAAAAAAAATAATTTCATCTGAGTTTTTTTGAAAATACTTTTTTAGTTTTATTTTTTCTCAGACAAAAGACTTTTTGTATTCTATCTGACACTTTAAATTGCATATGTTGGCTTTAGCAGTGTGCTGCTGTATTCTTTCTAAGATAGATAGATAGATAGATAGATAGATAGATAGATAGATAGATAGATAGATAGATAGGATAGATAGAGCAATCTTACCAGTCTCCCACTGCTACTTCCTGGCCACTCATTAAGCTTTATGCATATTCACTGTACTGATCGGCAACAGCCAATTACATCTACTCGCTCTCTTGCGTCTGTGATTGGCTGTTGCAATCAAACTGCACTCTCACTATCAGTACGGTGTCTGTACTTGGTTGCCATTTACATTGTGTATGGCAACCAACCCGGCCATCATAGTAGTGTAAAATAAATAATTAATGGAAAAAATGTGTAGGGATTCACTGTATTTTTCATTATCAGCACAGATAAAGCGGACAGTTGCTGGTTGCCACCCTCAGCTGCCTAGTTTTACCTTGGCTGGCAATGAAAAATACAGGGGAGCCCTTTTTAATTTAATTATTTAAATAAATACCGTATATACTCGTGTATAAGCCGACCCGTGTATAAGCCGACCCCCCTACTTTTGCCCCCAAAACCTGGGAAAACCTATTGACTCGCGTATATGCCGAGGGTGGACCCCAGCACAGGTATACAGCCCCCAGAATTGTGGTATACAGCAGCCCCCAGCACAGGTGTATACAGCAGCCCCCAGCACAGGTGTATACAGCAGCCCCCAGCACAGGTGTATACAGCAGCCCCCAGCACAGGTGTATACAGCAGCCCCCAGCACAGGTGTATACAGCAGCCCCTAGCACAGGTGTATACAGCAGCCCCCAGCACAGGTGTATACAGCAGCCCCCAGCACAGGTGTATACAGCAGCCCCCAGCACAGGTGTATACAGCAGCCCCCAGCACAGGTGTATACAGCAGCCCCCAGCAGTGTGATATACAGGGCCCCTCAGCAGTGGTATACAGGGCCCCTCAGCAGCGGTATACATGGTCCCCGACGGCCCCCGGCAGTGGTATACAGCCCCCCCGCCTAGTACCGGGCCCCCATGGTGCGGCACAGCATACAGTAGCTCATACATTACCATCTCCTGCAGCGCGCGCTTCCTCCATCTCCCGCCCGGCTTGTTGCTGTAGTGTCATGTGACGAGCGGACGCGCCAGTCACATGACACTACAGGAAGATGCCGGCTGGGACATGGAGGAGCCGCGCGCTGCAGGGAGAGATGGTAGTGTATGAACTACTGTATGCTGTGCCGCAGCATGGGGGCCCGGTACTAGGCGGGGGGGCTGTATACCACTGCCGGGGGCCTCCAGGGGCTGTGTCCGGCAATATGCACTGCATCCCCTTGCCGGGGATGGACAGGGGGATGCGTGCATATCAATGAGGCGGGCCCACGTGACCGCGCGGTGTCACTGCAGCCCCCTCCTGCCTCCTCCTGCCCCCAGTCAGAGCCCCCGTCCCCGTCACACACTATGTATATACTCGTGTATAAGCCGAGGAGGGACTTTTCAGCCCAATTTTTGGGCTGAAAAAGTCGGCTTATACACGAGTATATACGGTAGTTGTGTTTTTTTTTTTTTTTTTTTTTAGAGTGTGGGTTTCACCCTATTTTTAATTGCCAGCCAAGGTGACACTAGGCAGCTGGGGGCTGGTATTCTCAGTGTGGTGAGGCCCATAGTTATTGAGTCCCCCTACACTGTAGAATAGCAGCTCACAGCAGTCCAATAGGAATAGGAGTATTCATTAGAAGCATCAATTTCTGATGCTTTGCCCGGCTCTTCCCGATGCCCTAGTGCAGTGGCATTGGCGTGATAGAAGGGGTTAATGACAGCTGATGATTGACAGCTTGTCATTAAACCCGGGATTGGTAATGTCAAGCATCTTCTGATACCCGCCAATTACCAATTAATTAAGTGAATAAACACACACAGGGAAGAAACCCTTTATTAGAAATAAAACACACTTACAAAATTCATTATCCAATTTATTATCCCCAACACATACCCTCTGACGATAACCCACCATGAGGTCCAGCGTCGCATCTCAGCTCTACTACACTAAAGGAGAAGCATCCTTCATCGCAGCCTCTGAGCACAGAATGACGGCACAGAGAGCTGCAGCTCTGTGAGCATTGAGTCAATGACATTACCGGAGGATACAGCTCAAGTACCATGGTAAAAGCTAACTGGTAGCAAGCAGCGAGAGACTGGTGAGATCTATGTATTTTAACTTTTTACCGCATTGTAAAGACCATGTTAATAATGCATGTCGTATGAATGTCATACGGATAAGAAAACATATGACACTCTGCTACTTTTGGCAAGAAAAGATAGATGTGAGTGTACCCTAAGGGTACCGTCACACTGGGCGATGGCACCAGAGATGTCGGCAGCGACGGGCGGGAGCACGCACGTTTTTGCTGCCCCCACCAGTGTCGCCATACCCCATTTACATGGAGCGACTTCCTGGCAATCTGACAGGCGGCATCGCTGCTGGGGTTTCTTAAAACCCCAGCGGCGATGCCTTAACATGGGAGCCTATGGCTCCCATCGCCTGGCAGATTGCTGTCGGCCGTTTACATGGGGCAATGTCTACACATTGCCCCAGATCGGCCGCCTGGTTTCAGAGCACTGCTCTGAAACCAGGCGACGACTAAAAGGCGTCGCCAGGGGCGATATCGGTCCCGATAGGCCACGTCCCTGCATCGCCTAAGAAATCGGCGGTGCCTTCGCACAGTGTGACGGTACCCTAAGGGTCAGGAAGAAGTTGAAACTAAGAATCATTGGAAAAACATGATAGTATTTTTCCAAAAACACTGCAGTATGGAGATGAGCTCCAATACTAGGAGCATCCAGTGATGATATATGGCACGTATTTAGAAAGCAGCCATAAGCACAAGGAACAACAAGAGATTTAGGCCAAGATAAGAATGTAAGGGTCAATAAAGGTACATACCATTCAGTAGTCCTCTGGCTTAATGCTTGTCCCACATAATACTGTGGCGTTGCTGCACTTTGAATCCCAGGGAAGGGAATCATGGCTGCTTTCTAAGATGTCCAATAAAGAGAGTGGCACACATCCAGGTGAAATCCACATTTATTTAAAGATCAATTAAAGCCAGTACAGAATTTGTGAAGTGTGCAGGGGAGAGGGCGTAAAAGGAAGGGGTGGGGACTACAGCTGTTTCATGCAACTGCGCTTCTACTGGTCCACAAAAAACATGGCTGCTTTCTAGGACGTCCAATAAAGAAAGTGGCACACATCCAAGTAAAATCCATATTTATTCAAAGGTCAATTAAAAGCCAGTACAGAGTTTGTGAAGCGTGCAGGGAAGAGGACGTGTAAGTAAGGGGTGGGGACTACAGCTGTTTTGTGCAACTGCACTTCTATGGTCCATACATTGATGAACCAGTAGAATCGCAGTTGCACAAAACAGCTGTAGTCCCTGCCCCTTCCTTCCATATCCTCTCCCCTGCACGCTTCACATTCTCAGTACTGGCTTATAATTGATCTTTGAATAATTCTGGATTTTACCTGGATGTGCGCCACCCTCTTTATTGGACATCTTAGAAAGCAGCCCCTTCTTTAGTTTTTTTCTCACCATGTACAATCCTTTTACAGTTATTTGAAGCTCGCTATTTGTTACATTGATGACATTTTTTCCAATTCAGTGATTTTATCTGTCCTTTAAAAATCTATTCCCGTAATGTTTGTACATCTATTTATTAACAAAAATGTATCATGTTCCACTGGATTCTCTATTTTTCAATGAATTTTAAAATTGGTCTCATTGCTTATTAAATAAACCAGACACGTGGAAATAAAGATGAGACGTAGCATATGTCATTTTAAGTACGTTCTATCAATGCTTCTTTAAGCAGCTAATAAAGCACATAATTATTAATACAAATCCATATCACTCGCAGTGAAGTAACCGGCGATTATCAGACCTCAGTTAATGATTTAGTAAATTAATATTTCTTGTAATAGAATCTGTTCTTAGGACTTTGCACCGGCGGTGTGAAGTTCTGTTATCAAAACTGATCAAGATAGCATCAGGTTGTATAATGACAATACGTAATCAATGTACGAGTCTATTACAACTGGATTCTTTTTTTTTACATTGCATTTTATAGCTCAGCCAATGGGGTGCAGGATCAGAGAGTTTTTGAGCATTAGAAAAAATGTGTGGTGCTTTTTTAATATTTATTTTCAGAAACAGCACCACTCACCTCCACTGGCGGTGTCTGGTATTGCAGCCTGTTGAAAAAAATAACACAGACTTAGGCTATGTTCACACTGTGTGTCTTTGATTCTTTTTTTAACCATTTTTGCAGGGAAAATGCAATGAGTATGAATCACCCAGGGTTGTATGGGAACTCGGGTATCTGGGCCCTGCTGAATTTGGGATATCACTGGTGGCCTGCCCAGACTCATGGCCCTGGTGGTCAACTGAAAAGGGGGTAAGGGAATGGTGATGAAGAAAAATAAATGTTTGTCGTGACGCCACCTGCAGATTCTGGTGATGGGCACCAGCGCCGCTTCAGACCAGGGAAGATGGTACTGCAGCTTGAATGGAGCAGCTCCCTGCAGGTGGAGCTAGGTCCCCGGGGCAGAGATGCACCTGTAATGGTGATGCAGAGTGTGGAGATAATCTGTGGAGCAGTGCAGCAGATGAACAGACACACGGAGGCTTTGTCACTCTACACGGGTACTTTACTCTGTAAACCAGTTCAGATAGCAGTTCAGATTACAGAACAAACAGTCTATAATCAGGTAGCTGGTCGGGTAGTCACAGAGAGTTGTAAGGTCATTCAGCGGATCTCGTAGTATACTTCCTTTCGTCAATCCCGTGTCCTGCTGCTAAAACCTGCCCCGGCACAGACCTCTTGTATACCAGGCCAATTGGAGTGCTGTGAGATCCCTTCTTCTCCCTCTCTCTCTCTGAAGGGGCTCGACCTTTGGTGGGCGATCCTGGCGAGGCTGCACTTTGTAGACAGAGTGTCAGGGTGGATGAACTGACCCGTGACGACCGGTGTAGACGGCTCAGGGGATGGACTCCCTGCACTGTATCCTCGGAGTCGGTATTACGTTGGATGGACCAGGGTTCCCCCAGAGTATGGGTGCTCCAATATGGGGTCCCCTCCTTCTGTTCCTGAGCTGCCTCTTCTCTAGGCCCCCTCCCTGGAAGTCTCCTTCTCTCGCTCGGAGGCTCCCCTCTCCTTCGCTCCTGCAAACTAAAACTCCACTGTGTGACTTCCTTCCTCCCCTAACTCCACCTAATGGGAATGGGACTGCCCGTCTACCCGGGGTTAAGTGTGGGAGGTGCTGGGTTGGGATCTACTTGCAAACCTTACTCTCCCTTGTGACAGAAATAACTGCACACTCTTTTGTGGGTGCAGTACCCCTACTGTGGCACACTGACTAATGGGGCGCCACAAATGCATTACTGAAATGGAATCCCAGCAAAGTCAAGTTTTGCTGTTCAATCTGTGCTTTTATGACCTGGAAATGTGATCCACAAAAAGAATGAGCTGTCAATTATGGCTGCGCTTTTCTAATCTGCTTTTCACATTGAAACCGTTGTCTATGGGGGAAAAAGCAACAGAAAAAACTCAGCCAAATCGGATCCAAAACGGATGATCTATTTCTGATGCATTTTTTCGTAAAGCAGATCCAGATTTACAACCGAGAAAAATGCACCAAAAAAGGATCAAAAACGCAGTGTGAACACAGGCTAAAAGGGATTTTTCCACTAGCAAAGTTAATTGTAAAGTTCATTTTCATCAATTAGAAATGTTTTTATTCAGGGCCAACACCACTGTCATCCACAAGATTTCTTTAATAAAATTGTTAAAGGACATTCCCACAAACAAAATGTATTTTAATCAATAGATCTTGGACTAACAATAATTTCCACAATTGGATGTTTAAAAAAAATGTTGCTGTGCTGAGATACAGTTTTGCTCAAAAGTTTCCATACCCCGGCAGATGTTTTGCTTTCTTTGCCTTTTTTCAGAGAATATGACTGATAATACAAACACTTTTCCCCACTCATGGTTAGTGGTTGGGTGAAGCCATTTATTGTCAAACTACTGTGTTTTCTCTTTATAAATCATAATGACGACCAAAAACATCTAAATGACTCTGATCAAAAGTTCACATTCCCCAGCTCTTAATACCTTGTATTGCCCCCTCTAACATCAATGACAGTTAGAAGTCTTTTGTGGTAGTTGTGGATGAGGCTCTTTATTGTCTCAGATGGTAAGGCTGCCCATTCTTCTTGGCAAAAAGCCTCCAGTTCCTGTAAATTCCTGGACTTTCTTGCATGAACTGCACTCTTGATGTCTCCCCAGAGTGGCTCAATGATACTGAGGTCAGGAGACTGATATGGCCACTCCAGAACCTTCACTTTGTTCTGCTGTAGCCAATGACAGATTGACTTGGCCTTGTGTTTTGGCTCGTTGTCATTTTGGAACATCTAAGTACGTCCCATGTGCAGCTTCTGGGCTGATTAGTGCAAAATTGCCTCCAGTTTTTGCTGATAACATGCTGCATTCATCTTTCCTTCAACTTTGACCAAGTTTCCTGTGCCTTTGTAACTCCCACATCATCACATCATCAGCGATCCACCTCCATGCTTTACAGTAGGTATGGTGTTCCTTTCATCATAGGCCTTGTTGACACCTCTTCAAATGTAACATTTATGGTTGTGGCCAAAAAAGTTCGATTTTTGTCTCATCACTCCACATTACCTTGTTTCAGATGTTTGGAGGCTTGTCTCTGTGCTGTTTGGTGTATTGTAGGCGAGATACTTTGTAGCATTTGCACAGTAATGGTTTTCTTCTGGCGACTCGACCACGCAGCCCATTTTTCTTCAAGTGCCTCCTTATTGTGTATCTTGAAACTGCCACGCTGCTAGTTTTCAGTGAGTCTGTATTTCAGCTGATGTTGTTTGTGGGTTTTTCTTTGCATCCCGAACAATTTTCCTGGCAGTTGTGGCTGATATTTTTGTTGGTACCTGATCATAGTTTGGTTTTACAGTGCCCATGATTTTACATTTGTTAATCACAGTGTGAACGCTGCTGACTGGCATTATCAATTCCTTGGATATCTTTTTGTATACCTTTCCTGTTTTATACAGTTCAACTATCTTTTCCTGTAAATCCGTTGACAGTTCTTTTGCTTTCACCGTGACTTATAATCCAGAAACGTCAGTAGCTGGATGAAAGATGCAAGAGTCTGTCTGGATCCCAGAAACTCACTCCGCTTTTATGCACAAGCAAACAGGTCAGAGGTGAGGATCTTACCTTTATTAGCCATTCCAGCTCTTTTGTGTCAACTTCTGTGCATCTTATCAGGTCAGAATCACCAGGGTATATGAACTTTTGATTAGGGTAATTTGGATGTACATAAACTTTTGAGCACAACTGTAAACATATCTGTGTCCCTGCTATATACTGTGCAATTGATGTGTCTGACCATACAGGGACATGGTCTGATCATACCACATTTCCTGTGCTGAGATAATCTTATATATGTGTCCCTGCTATAGAAAAAAAATGTTTTTATCCAGGGCCTACATCACAGTCACTCACGGAATTTCTTTAATATAGAGGTTAAAGAGGTTTTCCCAAAAGGTTCATTTTAATCAATAAATTGTGGAATAATAATAATATCCACAATTGGATGTGATTCATAAAAATGTTTCTGTGCTGAGATAAATTTATATCTGTGTCCCTGCTATGTACTGTGTAATGGATGTGTCTGACCGAACAGGGACATGGTCTGATCATACCATATCTCCTGTGCTGAGATAATCTTATATATGTGTCCCTGCTATGTACTGTGTAATGGATGGGTCCCTGTACTGTCAGACATGGCCATTACACAGTACACAGCAGGGACACATATATAAGATTATCTCAGCACAGGAGATGTGGTATGATCAGACCATGTCCCTGTACGGTCAGACACATCCATTACACAGTACATAGCAGGGACACAGATATAAATTTATCTCAGCACAGAAACATTTTTATGAATCACCTTCAATTGTGGAAATTATTATTATTATTGCACAATTTATTGATTAAAATGAACCTTTTGGGAAAACCTCTTTAACCTCTATATTAAAGAAATTCCGTGAGTGACTGTGATGTAGGCCCTGGATAAAAACATTTTTTTTCTAACACTTCCCCCCAACATTTACAGTTTATTCCATCTTGCTACATCTTCCTAAAAGGGGTGTCTACTTTGCACAATCCCTGTTTCTTTGTATTGATTACAAGGTGTTTTCCGGCTTGCACAACCACATTCCACTGAAAATGTTTAGGAAATTCAGCAACCAGTGTTCACTTTTCCTGCAGCGCCACCACAGGGGAAATAAAGTATGACACAGAGCAAATGAAGCATTAAAATATTATTAAAGGGGCTGTCCAGTCTAAACCGGTAAGTCTGCACTGTACCCTGTGCGGATTCTCTAGTGTCAGAGTCGGGAATGGCGGTCACGTGGCTACCAGTATATGATATGCAGACTCACACACAAAATGAACAAGATGGCTGCAGCCTCGCTCAACGCAATGTAGAGTATTGCACCATCGACCATAAAACTTAAAAAACAATACAAAGTATTTCCCTACCTGTTATATTATTTTTTGCAGAAAATGAACTTCCAGTTTCTAAGCCATTGGTTCGGACCCATCCGTCAGATGTCATGCCACATAAATCACTCTCAAAGTCACATCTTTCATATCCGGAGCCTATAAAATGTAAGAATAATGGGGTAAAATGTTGTATCTCACCTACGCAGAACTGTGCACTTAAATAACCATGCAAAATCCTTTATGACCGGTGTCTCATGATATCCATGGCACTGGAATACATTTTTATTGTGATAGTATAGACATTTTTACAATGGTTGACATTAAAGGATTTGGACACCTTGAAGGAAATCATTATTATTATTTTTTTTCACTTCAATTCATCTTTGCAATGATATTTAATTAAAGATGTTGCACTGTTTAGCTTTTACAGGCTGTTTGTTTCCCTCTGTGAGACAGTGGAGCTGATGCCTGTAGTGTTGTTACCCTTCCACCAGGGTTCTCTGCACCGGTTGGCCAAGAGACTCTTGGTGGGTCAGGTTCAGGAAATCACATTTTGATCCACACTCTGTGGAGTACAGGTGTGCTGTGACCAGGATGAGTGAAAGAGACTGAAAGATCTCTCAATTGTAAAACCTGAGCTCAGGCCACCCGTAGATATATTTGGCGGGAAGTGTGCACAAATCAGTTTGTGTTTGGCACCAAACTAGTTTAGATAGGTGGCAACCATTTGGAAAAGAACTGAACTACCACTCACTTAATACTGCAGTTACTGTTAAAGCTTGACACCGGGTAGCCTACTGCTGAGTATGAGTACAGTGGAGGGGAAGTTAGCATGGTAGATAAGTATGTATATACCACATGTATACACCACATTCTTTGGACCTAAGCTGACTCCTCTAAATGTACCTTGACAGCTTTATGGGCAGCTGAGCGAGTGGTGCACAATCTGAGCAGGAGCCACAAATACAGTCCAAACGATAGAAGGAAAATGATCAGACTCAGACGCACTGAAGTACATTTTAAGCGTGAAACGGCAGCCGTCATCCATTCGTCCTCACTCCCCTTCGTCCCAGTCTGTACTCACTGGATGAAATAAAATGAAGAAGATTTGAAGTTGCGGTAAGTGCCGTTCATTTTCCTTCCACCATTTTGACTGTAGATAAGGTTGTAAGCCACTGTGCTGACCCACCGACAGTGACGGGTCCTCCTGTGCACTCAGTGATTTTCACTATGTCAATAGAGTAGTTCTCTAGCACTTTACTAGGCATAGAGCACGTTAGGTAAATGTTTTCTAAAATCCCCAGACATATTGGATAGTGTCATTAAGGCAGCTTGGTACTCCCAGTCTTACCTAACCGGGTGTATGTTACATTTATTTTTTTATGATCCCTGTGATTTACTCTAAGGCAGGAATCTCCAACTCTAGGCCTCGAGGACAGCAAACAGGTCAGGTTTTCAGGATTTCGTTAGTATTGCACATGTGATAATTTAATTATCTGCAAAGGTGATGATTCTAATACTAAAGGCCCTGTCACACATAACGATCGCTCCAGCGATCCTGACAGAGATAATGATCTGCCAGGATCACTGGAGCGTCGTTAACTGATCGCTGGGGAGCTGTCAAACAGGCAGATCTCCCCAGCGATCAGAGACCTGGGAGCCACCTCCCACATCGCTGAAGGCGATGCCAGCGTCCTCCCTGCTTAGCGTTGCCTTACAGGCAGCGCTAAGCAGGGAGAAAACTGGTAACTATGATAAACAGCGGGTATCCAGGCAGCGCGCTCTGCCTGGATACCCGGTGTTTATTATAGTTACCAGCATTCTCCCTGCTTAGAGCTGCCTGTAAGCAGGGAGAACGCTGGTAACTATGATAAACACCGGGTATCCAAGCAGCGCGCGCTGCCTAGATACCCGCTGTTTATCATAGTTACCAGCGTTCTCCCTGCTTACAGGCAGTGCTAAGCAGGGAGGTCGCTCGTAACCATGGTAAATTCCGGGTATCTAGGCAGCGCGCGCTGCCTGGATAACTGGTGTTTACCATGGTTACCAGCCCTGTGAGGTCACTGATCGCTGGTTCCTCGCGGTCACACGCAGCGATGCGTACTGACCAGCGGGAAACCAATAATCAAAAAATGACCCACAGCATTTTGCAACGATCAGCGACCTCACAGCAGGGGCCTGATCGCTGCAAAGTGTCACACAGAACGACATCACTGGAGAGATCGTTGTAATGTCACAGTTACAACGATCTCTCTCACTATATCGTTATGTGTGACTGGGACTTAAGGAAGTCCTGAAAACAACTGTTTGCGACCCTCGAGACCTGGAGTTGTAGATCACTGCTCTAAGGTCTCTACTTCAAATTACTTTTATCATTAAAACCTAGTTCCCCGAGACAGCCTGGTCTTTTTCCACATCTGCGACTTGCAGTATTCTGATAGCAACCTCTCTGGTTTGCATCTCAACATTGCTGGCTTTGGAATATGTAACTGATAATACATTAGTGAGCTCATTCTGAATGGAGAGTAAAGCCCCCGTTACACATAGTGAGATCGCTGTTGCGTCACAGGTTTTGTGACACAACAGCGACCTCACCAGTGATCTCGCTATGTTTGACAGGTAGCAGCTACCAACTCCTGCTGTGACATTGCTGATCGTGTCAGAATGGCCTGAACCATTTTTTGATTGTCGGGCTCCCGCTGGGCAGCATGCATCGCTGTGTTTGATGCCTTAACAACAATCTCGTTGGCGACTCAGAACTCAGCCACGTAGGTCTAAGTCGTCAGACTAGCTGCTGCGTGACAGGGTCCCAACAACCGCCAAGGTCGTTATACGGGTCGCCGTATCATTGCTGCGTCGTTGAGTAGATCTGACTGTGTGACATCTCACCAGTGACCACGTAGCGACATTCCAGCGATCCTTACCAGGTCGTATCGTTGTCAGGGTCGCTGGAACGTCGCCAAGTGTAACGGGACCCTTATATTACATTGGCATGTCCAATAATCATCCGTTAGAACCACCATTTGCAAAATGTTGTGCAAACATAACTTTATGTCCGGCGAAAAAAACTGATTTCTACTATATCCAGTTTTTTACCATTGAATTCTATGGTAAACTGATCCGCATTTTGAAAGAATATGTTTCTTTGCTTAGCAAAATAGGTTAAAATAGAATAAAACAATAAAAAACTGATGTCTATATAACAAATAGCCTTCAATGTTAAAAAAACAGATCCAAATGAAATCATTTTTATTTTGGCTCACAAAAAAGTTGTGTTTGCACAACGTTTTTATCAATGTATTGCTGCTGTATCCATTCTAATTGATGATTACCAGACTTGGGAACTTCATCCTTGTTCTGACTCTGCTTCTCATAAATCATATCCAAGAAGTTGAGAAAAAGAAGAAAGAAAGATAAAAAAAAAATATTTGGAGGAGGGGATAGCAAAAAAATGATTACTTATTTTCTTTACTCAAAACCTGTTAAAACGTAATGTTTTATGGTTGTGATGATACCAAATATCTGTTTGTATTTGGTTAAAAAAATTCTTTACGCTAAATAAATTTTTCTTAGAAAATCAACATTCACATGGGTTGTGGCACCGCTGATAAATTGTTGTACCTCGCCCCACTTGTGAACCTACAGGGTTAATCATAGGTGGTGTTCATTTGAGTGTCAGAAAAGTCTTTCAGTTACACTTTCATTAGAAAAATAAGAAGACGGCACTCACCAAAATAAAAAAATGAGCCTTTATTAAATCATCCAAGTGTTAAAAACAGTACGGGAGGAGGATGCGGGAGACATCTGGTTGACGGCGGCTGTTTTGCGCAGCCTTGCACTTCAACAGTTCCTGTTAAAGTAAAAGGCTGTGCGAAATGACCACTGTCATCTGGACGTCTCCCACATCCTCGTCCCATACTGTTTTTAACTTTGATGATTTAATAAAGGCTCGATTTTTATTTCTGTGAGTGCCGTCTTCTTATTTTTCTAATGATAGAATTACTAAATATATTTTTGAGAACAGTAGCGAGCATTGGTACTGCTAGGCTCTTTGTTCTTGAAATAATGAAGTTAAACAATACTAAAATGTGCACAGAGGTATACAGTGTATGTATATGATTGTATATTGTCCACATTGCATATTTCTGTAGCTATACATTAACATTAATTTAATACTAAAGGTGTGCATGCCCAATTTTTTCTTTTTTGTAATACCTATTCGTGTGGGAGGACCCCTTCCTGGACTCATCACCCTTTTCTACACATCCTCCCAGCTTCCAAGCGCTGCTACTCCCATTCTTCCCCACATTTCCTCCGGCTCACTCTCCATATTTGACCCAGTTACAGAAGAAAAAAAAGTCTCCAGGCTCCTCTCTTTCTCTCGCCCCACTACATGTACCTCTAACCCCATTACCTCACACCTACTCCAGTCCCTCTCTCCGGTCATCACTACTCACCTAACCAAAATCTTCAATCTCTCCCACTCTTCTGGCATCTTCCCCCCCTTCTTCAAACGTCTATCATTACTCCATTATTAAAGTGAAGGATGTTTGTACCGTGTTAGCCAGTTAGCCATTAAAAGGTATCAACCACTGAGGACTCTCAGATTCCAATATTTTTCCATTATTAAAGAAATCTTCTCTCGACCCATCCTGCACAAATAAATACAGACCAGTCTCCAATCTCCCCTTCATCTCTAAACTCCTGGAGCACCTGGTCTACTCCCACCTCACCCATTACCTCTCCACTCACTCTCTTCTAGATCCATTACAGTCTGGTTTCCACTCCCTACATTCTACAGAAGCTGCTCTCATCAAAGTGACCAATGACCTTCTGACAGCAAAACATAATGGTGACCTCTCTCTGCTTATTCTTCTTGACCTCTTTGCAGCTTTTGACACTGTTGACCACCAACTCTTACTCACTATTCTGCACGCCATAGGCATAAAGGACACTGCGATCTCCTCGTTCTCGTCCTATCTTTTTGACAGTTCTTTCAGTGTATCATTCGCTGGCTCCACTTCCTCCCCTCTTATTCTCACTATTGAGGTCCCTTAGGGTTCGGTCCTTGGACCTCTTCTCACTCTACATGGCCCCGATTGGACACACCATCAGCACATTTAGGCTTCCAGTATCATCTCTACATCTTTATGCTGACGACACACAATTATACACTTCAGCCCCTGACCTTACCCCTGCTGTACTACAGAACACCAATGCCTGTCTAGCAGTTTCTGCTCTCTATTTGAAACTCAACCTTTCCAAAACTGAACTTCTCCTGCTTCCGCCCTCCACTAACCTCCCTAAATCTGATATCTCTCTCAGTGTGCGGCACCATGATAACTCCTAGGCAGCAGGCTCACTGTCTGGGTGTTATGTTTGACACTGATTTCTCCTTCACCTCCTATAAACAGTCTCTTGTCCGCTCTTGTCGCTTGCACCTGAAGAACATCTCTAGAGTCCGTCCATTTCTCACCATGGAAACAACAAAAACTCTCACAGTGAACCTAATCCATTCCCACCTTGACTACTGCAATTATATATCAATTGGCCTCCCCCTCTCTAAACCTTCCCCTATCCAGTGCATCCTTAATGCAGGATCACCCATCTAGCCAATCGTTACTCAGAGGCCTCCGCTCTGTGCTAGTCATTGCACTGGCTACTCGTACACTACAGGATTCAATTCACATTGCTTGTTCTCACCCACAAAGCTCTTCACGGTGCAGCACCTCTCTAAATCTCCTCCCTCATCTCTGTCTATCACCCTACCCGTTCTCTACGTTCTACCAATGACCTTCGGCTAACATCTGCACTAATCCGATCTTCCCACTCCCGGCTCCAAGACGTCTTCCGAGCTGCACTAATTCTCTGGAATGCTCTACCCCAAGAAATCAGGACTATCCACAACTTGATTAGCTTTAAATGCTTCCTAAATCACATCTTTTTAAGGCGGCCTATCATGCTCCCTAATATCGCTGTCCTCGGGTACACTCAGTGCTCAGGTACACTCGGTACTTGGGTACAATTGGTGTTCGGCCCAATGTGAGCCGCTTGCAGTGTTTGATCGTCTGCACTGGGGGTAACATCAGCGTTATCGGATGTAGACAGTACAAAACAAAACATTCTAAACCCTGCCCTCCTGCCCCTGAAAATGATTTGCTTATGGGGGGCTGTATATGGGCAGAGAGGAGAACTGCCCAATCAGTGACTTCCAGTGAGATTTAAGTCATGTTCTGGTCCAGAACAGAACTTTAAAAAACTATTTTGTCTGAAACTCCGGAACCTGAACTTCCACAGGTCTACTCATCCCTATCATAGAGTCCTATATTAGTAGCAAAGATCCGACAAAAAAGGAAAGACCCTTGGTAAAAATATACATTATAATAATATTTGTTAAATATCACAAATGAGAAACCAGATCTCATACTTTGCACTGATAAGGAGCAATACCCCGTGACACTGTCTGCAAACTGAGATTCTGGTTTGGTTATAATTATCCTAAATCATATGGCAAGGCTCGTTATAGGGTCAATATTGACTTTAGGATTGCTACTTCCAATAGGTGGCACTAGAGTCCAAGTCTACTTCCTCTCTGAAGAGGGAATTTGAATAAATTATCATTTAAAACACAATAAAAATCAGCCAAGTGAGGTGATACGATAGGTATAAATAGATTGCATTCTCATTAGATACCTAGGTTAAAGATCAGGCTGGCCAATACAGTGTAAAAGAACATATTCCCAAGTAGATGATAAAAAATTAGAAACATGGACCGATCACCAATGACCTGTTATAATATTACTAGATGGGTGTCCGATGGTATCGCACTGGGAGGGCAGTGACATAATGATTGGGGCAAGCTATGTGGCACTGGGGACAGTGGTCATCTCTCCCCCCTGTGCGGTCTCTCCCCTGTCCGCTATCTCTCTCACCCCCATGCTCTCTCCCAATGTATGTAAATAAATGTATTTTTACTTAAACATTGGTTTCAATGTTTTCTTTTTATTAATAAAGTGTTTAATTTCCTGGTAAAAATGTGTAGGGCTTCGTTGTATTTTGTATTACCAGCGCAGGTAACCAAGTAGCTACTGGCTGCCAACCACCGCTGCCTGGTGTTACCTTTGCTGGCAATGAAAAATACAGGGGAGCCCTCTTTTTTTTTAGTTATTGATATAAATAACTTTTTAAAAAATTGGCATGTGCCTTGCTGTATTTTTGCTTTCAGCCAAGGTAACCCAGGCAGGTGGAGGCTAGAATTCTCACCATGGTGAGGCTCAAGCATTCTGGGCCACCCACACTGAAAATTGCAGATAGCAGCCTCCCCATTATTGGCGCCTCTTTGAGAAACGCCAACACCGGCGGTTACCCGGCTCTTCCCACTGTCATGTAGCGGTGGCAGACTAGGTAACATAGGGGTTGATGTCAGCTTTTTTTAGCAGCTGACATCAAGCCCTATTGCTAATGTCAGCAATCAGTATGACAGCCGTCCATTAGCAAAACGTTCAGTAAATACTTTAGTATTGCATACAAAAATAGACAGACACATCATTATCCACTTTATTAGCTTCCACCAAGTTCCCCAGTGACATAATCCTGTAATTACTGTAATCATTTGATGGAAATGGTGTGATGCGTCCCACCGCCATCATCTTTGTATACCTGAGTGTCCAAAGATGGCAACCGCGTGAGTAAGTGCGATTAGACTCTCTCTGCCCCCATGTACGCTCTCTCTGACCCCATGTATGCTCCCTTTGCTCCATTTGCACTCTTTCTGCCCCCACTCTGCCCCCTTGCACTCTCTCTGCCCCCATGCACTCTCTCTGCTCCCTCTGTGCTCTCTGACTACATGCACTCTCTCTGCTCCCCTGTGCAGTCTCTCTTCCTGCTCTGCACCCTCTTTCCCCCTGCATTCTCTCTGCCCCCCACTCTATGCACTCTCTTGCCCCTGCACTCTCTCTTCCCCCAATGCCCCAATGCACTCTCTCTACCTCCTCTGTGCTCTCTGCCCCCTGCACTCTATCTGCCCACACCACGCTCTCTCTGTCCCCCTGCACTCCCACTACCCCCCTGTAATCTCTCTGCACTACCCTGGCCACAGTACATGTCACATCTGTGAAGCACTACATGACCTGTGGACCTGTACTGTGGACAGTACTATAAGACCTGTGGTGATGTCAATGTCATGTGATCAGTCATGTGCATCTGGCTTTGCCCATGCACTTGACTCATCACTTGACCGTGACCTTACCACAGGTCCTGTTGCAGTGTCTGTTATTGGTGTTTGCGGTGGGCGGCGGCTATGGCATTTGGCGTGCGTCATTTGTGTAGTGTGGGTGTCAGGTATCGACGACCTTGCTGGTGGTACTGCGGAAGGTGCTGGAACTGACAGCGAGCACCATATTAGCTAATATGAGTTCCAGTGAATTATGGGGTATGGACACATCGAGAAGGACGTTGATGATGGACACCACTAGGTAAGTATATAATAGATATCATAGTAGTGAAAATTATGCAGAAAAAGGGCTAATAAAGTGGCCAGTGTTTGTAACTATCCCAGATCCAAAGCAATCTCTATAAGGGCCATATATATTACACTTGTGATCAGGGTGCCATACTGTACACATAATGCTGAATGTCCTGTCCTTCAAACCACACATTCAAACTCTTGACACCTCCTGTCACTTCCAACTCAAAAATATTTCCATAATCCGTCCTTTCCTCAGTGTTCAATGTACTAAACCTCTTGTACATGCCCTCATCATCTTCCGCCTCAATGACTGCAACCTCCTCCTCTGTGGCCTCCCTGCTAACTTTCTTGCACCTCTCCAGTCTGTCCTTAACTCTGCTGCCCAACTAATCCACCTCTCTCCTCACTACTGCCCTGTATCTCCCCTCTGCAAATCCCTCCACTGGCTTCCAATTCTCCAACGAATCCAGTTCAAGCTACTAACACTGACCTACAAAGCCATTCATAACCTGTCTCCTCCCTATATCTCCGAACTAATCTCACACTATCATCTCTCACTTAATCTTCGATCCTTCCAAGACCACATTCTCTTCTCCACACTTATTTGTTCCTCACACAACCACCTCCAAGATTTTTCCCGAATATCCCCCATCCTCATGAATTCGGTGCCTCATCATGTCCGATTATCCATCACACTCGGATCCTTCAGACAGAACCTGAAAATCCATCTCTTCAGGAAAGCTTACAGCCTGCAATGACCACGCTGCCACCTCACCATCACCAGCGCTACTGCCTCACCACCACCAGAGCTGCTGCCTCACCACCACCAGAGTTGCTGCACCCTGAAATTCTGTCTCCCCATTGTCCTGTAGAATGTAAGTCCTCAAGGACAGAGTCCTCTCCCCTCTGTACCAGTCTGTCATTGTTAATTTGTTTAATGTAAACTATATCTATAACTTTGTATGTAACCCCTTCTCATATACAGCACCATGGAATAAATGGTGCTATATAAATAATAGTAATAATAATATTAATAACAATGTATAATTGTCATGTATACACATAAACGTACTGGCTAGAAGTGAGCATACACACAGAGATCAAGTGCGTTTCATACAGGGCCAGTGTTAAGGAAGGGGGGACAAACTGGGCAGTTGCCCAGGGCCCCCACTCTCTTGGGGGCCCCCATGGTCTACAACAAGAGCTACACTAAGAATAGCATTAAAAAATATATAAAAATACACATATTTGGTATTGTTGCATTTGTAAGAATCCTAACTATCAATATATGAAATAAATTAAACCACTTGGTAAATGACGTAATGTGAAATAAATAAAAACAGAAGAATTATGTTTTTGAAGCCACCAGAACATTACAGTAAAGTGCAATGAAAGGCGATCAAAATATCATATCTGCCTCAAAATGCTATTGGTAAAAATATCAGTTCAGGGCGCAAAAAGTAAGTCTTCACTTAGCCCCTTATTGTAAAAAATGAAAACGTTACTGTTTCGGAAAATGACGACTAAAGCAAATTTTTATATATTTATTTATTTGTTTTGATAAAATTCAGGGTTTTTTTCATCATTGAAATAATAATTAAAAATTAAAATTTTAAAAAAAAGTTTGGTTTCTGCTTTCTCATACTATAAACAAAATAAAAGGCGGTGTAATGGCGCGCTAAGAAGGAGAGGATTACTAATCTTATATTAAAGCATCCAAACCTTTATTAAGATGTCTCCTATACGCCACAACATGTTTCGACAGTCTACAGCCGTCTTCCTCAGGTGATATCACTTGGATTTTTATTCTCATTCTCCATGCATTATATGGTAGAATGAATGGTTTCATTTAAAAGAACAATTCATCCCGAAAAGAAAATCCCCATTCGGCTATTTGGAAGAAAAAATAAAAAATGTTATGGCTGTTGTAAGAACTGGAGGATAAAACAAAAATGAAAAATCGCTTAGTAAACCTTGTAATAGCCATATAATAGCAGTAGGAGCACCCCCCACAGGCTTCAATCTTCACCTGTTCATGGTGGGTGTAATTCAGATTGGAACCTCCTTAAATCCTACATTTGCAGCCAGTTATCAGGCAGAATTTACAAGGCATTATATAGGGGATGTCCAGGATTAATCAAATTTTACTACATTCTTTTAAAAACAGCACCGCCCCTGTCTACTGGTCTCATGTGATATTACAACATACACCCATTCTCTTCAATTGAACTGAGCTGCAATATCATACACAACCTGTAGACAGGGGTGGCGCTGTCATGTATATAGAATTTTGGACAACTCCTTTAAGGTCAACATTTCCACTAGTGACCCCATAACACCACAAGACCTGCATGATGGGGCTTAATTCCAAAGCAACTTTTTTGTGTGTTAAAAAAAACTATGGTATGAAGAATATAGAAGATCTTTGCTAAAGATTATATTTAGGAAGATAATCCAATGAAAGCATTTTTCTTACTGATTCTCCAGATTGTAAAACATATTTTATTATACTCTTAGGTGTAAGCCTGTTGAAAATTGCCGTACACGAAGAAAATGTTGCTAATTCATCAGGTGATTGGATTGTCTATTGTGGAACAAAAATCATTGTTCTTGGCAGCACATTCTCCAGTGCAAACTGCTGAAGAACTGCTGATAACATGATACTGTAGGGAGCGGATTGATCTACTAGTGATCGTTCATTGCCCATCATTCCTCATAATCTTATGAAAAAAGGCTGCAAACAAGTGCTGAAGGACTTGAATATTGTTGATCGTGCTCATTTGATGGTCTGAACTCAGCACATGGAAATGAGGCGGTCGACAGGATAGGGGATACTCGGATACCGGGATAGGCGGTTGCTTCGATGGGGGGAATCACGGCTGGTCGGTTCCCGGTTCCGTGCCCTGGACCCTCAGTGGTAGGGGATGGGGGTGATGATGATGGAGGGGGAAGGAATGGTATCGTGACACCACCTGTGGTACCTGGTAATGTGGATACCAGCGCTGCGGCCGGCCGCTAAAGTGATGGAGGTGCAGCTCAAAGTAGTACAGCTCCCCACAGGCGGAGCTTTATCTCAGGGCAGCAGGGATGGAGGGAGGGGAGTCGTAGTTCTTACCCCTCCGATGATGCTGAGGCCCTCTGGGTGCCGGAAGAAAGGATCACAGACACCGATTCAACTCAAATGTCACTTTACTGGTACCGGGGAGATGATACAGTACACAGTCACAGTCTGAACGGGGACGTAGCCACAGATTCTAAGGTGATCCTGTAGAGTCTGTTGATGGTCCCATTTAATGGCTTTCGGGGTCTGTGTCCCTCTATACCCTCTTTAACCACTCTGCAGAGCTCCTACGCCAGCCCACTGGTCTGTTACAGTTAAGTACGTTCGGTTCCTTACCGGTACGGACGGGAACGGCAACAAGCTAATCCTACCGCCACCGGAATTCGGTCTTTTCTTTAAAGTGTCCTGGACCCAATATAGGACTGAGGTTGAGGTACAGTCTGTGGTGCTATGGCTCCCTTTCTGTCGGTCCCACAGCTTGTCGGTTTGCAACCAGGGATAGACCACTGATTGCCTCGGCTCCGGTATGCCGGTGTCAACCCCGGACTTCCCCAGCTGGCTCCAACCAGGCCTGGTTCGTCCCCTCCGGTTCCCGGGTCACCTCTCTCTAAGAGGCACCCTCCTGTCAGGAACACTGTCAATCATGTCCTCTCTGGCTGCCTTCCCAGCAATGTGTGACTAAAATTAGCTCAACTGTCACTCAAGTCTCCCGCTCTACTCTAAGCTCCACCCCTGGACCTACTGAATATACAATCCCTATGCTAAGGGGGGCTAGTGTATGGGTGCTTTGGGCAGACCGTATAAGGAAACCTCAATTCCGTAACTACAGAGGCACTACACCTTTTGTTTGGGTGCAGTACCTCCCTGTGGTGCCTAGCCATAGGGGCGCCACACCCCCCCGGTGAATTACACTCGTCCGCGAGTGTTAAAACCACACCGGGTTTGAGTTGAAATTTTTTTTTAACACTTTAACCGGGTAACGTTTAATTCAAAACAATAACAATATGCATTCTTTGTGATCTTCCCTTGCGGGAGGTACTGTGCTTTTAACGTTGCAAATAAAACATGCAAAAGCATTAGTCCACATCGGTCCAACGGGGTTCGGGTATGAAGGCTCTGATTTAAAGTTCAATCAGGCTTTTAAAACGACAGTTCACATCAGGTTCATGTAATTATTGTCCAAAGGCTGTAAGGAAAAAGGTATAATCTGCAAAGACTGCAAAACAAAGGCACAGTCTGCAAATGCTGCAAGAAAAAGGCATACCATTCAACTATATATAGTGGTTCGGCATACCGGGTTAAACTAGTCAGTCAACACTTCTGCTGACCCGGATCGCGTACCACCCTCGGGATCCTGCATGGCGTTCATAGGAGATCTTGTCACCGCAATATAGGTCCCGATCCGGGTGTCCTTGAGGGAGATGCCATCCCACATCTCTCCTGGCAATGAAAACCTCCGAGTAGAGGCCTTCTTCCCTGACAAATCTGTACCCAGTACTCAAGTTAAAAGTGGTTACAACCCCTTCTTTATGCTGATCAAGGGGCTGCGGTGGTTGGGTACGGGCGGTCATATGGGCCTGGTGAGTCTCCAGTTTGTTTGCCCACCAAGCTTCACTTCGCCTCTGTCGTTTAACCTTATCGTTCAGGTTTGGGTGGGTGAACCAAGGGCGGCCTACCAGTTGCCAGGACTGTCCAGCGGCTGTCTGGCTTCGATCTGCAGCGGTGGAGATTCAGCCCTCCGTAGCTAACAGGGCCCCTCAGTGCTACCGGCGGTTCCCTCCTCCAGGTTCCTCTCCTCTCCGACATTGGTGGACTTGTCTGGGTTTCCCTTCTCTTCCACGGTCACGTCTAACGCTTCAGGAAACTGAATGAGTTCTCCTTCCTCGGCAAATTCCTCCTGGGGCTCCACTGTAAACTGGTCTGCTAGTTCTGTGGCTCTCACCGGTTACTGGGTACTCAGTTTGTGTTGCGACCGAGACTCCCAGTTCCCCTCTTAGCTGGATTTCCCCTTGCTGCTCCGCCCGCCGACTTAATTGCAGAAATAGCTCGGCACTCCAATGCCGGTTAGTCCACTCAGCGGTTTCCTGAAGGTAGGTTCGCAGGTCCTGGAACGCTGTTCTCTATAAGGCGGTATCCTCCCCTGCAGTTTCAAGGCTGGGTACTACCGGGGCAGCGCGGTCGGCCGCGATGTCTTCCTCAACCTCCCGGATTATCCCACCAAGCTGGGGGACTGCCATCTTTACCAGGCCGCACACGGGTAATGGGTCCGGAGTCTAACCAGGTATCACATTCTGACCTCCGGCCGTGCCCTGTTTGATTTTTATAGTCTCGAACTGGTGCGGTCTGCTTCTCAACCCACCCCCTTGGTTGTTTGATAGCAAGGGAGACATTTTGGCGCCTCTTGCATGGCCCTTCCCAGATGAGGGGCTGAGGCATGCCCCTGGGCCAGCACATTTTCAGTCACATTTCCAGGCCGCCATTTTTGCCTACGCAGTGAAATACACATATGTATACCAGCACCAATAGAGCAGCATAAGTGTTAGAAAGAGTGAACAATAACTCTTCTCCCACCATTTTGCAGTATCGTAGACAAACCAATTATCATAAACATTTTTTTCCTTTGTAGTGTTGTTGTGAAAAATCGCTTGCAAGCTTTACAAATGGTTGGAAAGATACCCTATGTGGATGATCTAAAAAAGCAATGAAAGGAACAATAGGGGGCCCCATAACAAGTATGTTATCACCCAATGCAGTCCGGTTGTTTTTAGGAGTTTCATACTAGATTTCGAAACTCAGTGAATCTTCAGCCTTTGCACTTAATCTTTGCATGACTACAGTAAGGAGCCTTCTTGATTCCGAGCCAATGTTCTCATACATCAGCGTGTGTCATTGTTTTCCTCTATTTCTCCACAGGTCACCATGTTTGTTTGTTTGCCTTCATGCAGCTAATGATATTGCAGAGTTAGATGAAAGGACAACGGTGCATTTATCCCATACCAGATGCTCACTTATTTCTGAATGAAAATCAGATTTAGATCTGCAGTTTGGACGTTCAATTTATTAATTAGTAATACGCCAATTTGAGGTTTACTGTTTCAGATCGAACTTTTCTTGGCCATTTTGACATGTTTGTCCAGGTCTATAACAATATGTCCTGCAGAGGAGTTGGGTATAGTCCCCTAATGTTACATATGTAGTGAAGCCAGGAACCAACACTTCTAAAGTTAGTTCATGATAGGAGGCAAGAAGGTTACAATCCATTAAATGTTGGCAGCAGATTGTAGGAGTCTCTGTAGGCGTGTAACAATAACAGCTGGTTTATTAAGGAACAATCAAGAACAAAATTAAAAGCTTTGTAGATCATCTAGAAATCATTTCTGTGTGTCTCTCTCTGCATCTGCAGGCACTTTGCTCTCTCTTAAGGTACCGTTACACGGCTCGATATAGAAAAGATCTCACTAACGATCTCGTGAGTGCACAGTCGTTTCAGATATCATTTTGACATCGTTGGTGAGCTGTCACACGTATAGATATCGTGGACGATGCACCTACGATGTAGTGAGCAGGTATGATACGCACAACCCAGCAAACGATACTTGTTCATTGATGTGAATGGGCGAAGTCGTGAACGACATCGTTATCGCGGTGTCACACACAACGATGCAGTGGGTTGGCTGATTGTGGATCGTCTGATTTGAGAACATGTTCTCAAATCTGCAATCACCGATCCAATGATTTATCATAACCATATCTCAGAGTCACAAGCAACGAGGTAGTAACAATGTCGCTTGAACGACTCCAAACCCGTGACGTTTAAGCGATATCATTCATGATCTCGTACTGTGTAACGGTACCTTTACACAGACACAGGAATCTGAGTCCAGTTATGTTCTTCTGTGTGACCTACTGGGAGTTTTTTTTCATTCTAACTTTATTAATAACATACAAACCTAGCAACTAAACACTCATGGGAATGAAGTTAATGCACTAAACATATTCCAACAATAAGCATAAGATTACAAGTGACTTATACAAAAAACTAAGAAGCAGAAAGGTGCAATATGATAGAGTTTACTCTTATAGGCAGAATATACTTTTAAATGTCTCTGTGTAATTCTAGAGCAGATTTCCCATCCTATTTCTCCATCTGGTGCAAAATAACAACTTCCCTGAGGTTACTTGTGCAAACTCCCAGGTGCTCTACTTGTTGGCTGCTGCACTTGGTTCTAGCTTCAGGTTTAAACTGATGCCAGCCTTCAATAAGGATGGGCAGTTTGGAAAGAAACCAATACAACTGATGCAGTTACTCCCTATTAGGCACCATCATGCCATGTCACTAGCTCAATGTTGCTAAAACAGTCATGTGAGTGCCACAACCTGATGTCACCTATGGACCTGGGGTCAGGAGGTCTTAGCATTTAAACAATTCTGCCTGAGTATTCACTTAACCTTCATTCCAGCTGCAGCTTGTGATTGTCTCCTACTTCTGCTGCTATATCTACCCACCTCTTGCCTTAGTCTATGCCGGATATACTGTAGAACTTGTATTATTTCCTCAATGGTTGGGCGTGTTACTGTGCAGCAGACATATAGTTCCTTTTGCAGTAGTGAAGCTACTCTATAGAGAAGTCCCTGGAGTCCATTTTATACCTGTTGCCTTGCCTGTGTTACCTGTGTTTTTCCTTGCTCTTCTGTTACTTCACTCCCTTGGGAGGGAGGGGATACATCTAGGTTATTCGCATAATTACTAAAACCTAAAGAAATGAGACAAATGTGCAATAGGGTCTTATCTCTAATATAAAGAGGTATATGTATGGAGACAACCTGATCTGGTTGTGTAAACCCACAACCAGTATGAATGCTTAGTCGGTAGCTGCTGCTGGATCCACCCATCCACTGGTCACCGTGGTAAGAAATCAGCATACAAGGATGAAGTGTCGTATAATCTGCACTACTACCAAAGGAAGACCAGGACAATGGATCGTCTGGTTGAAGTTAACTCTAGTGAGTTAACTTCAACCAGACGATCCATTGTCCTGGTCTTCCTTTGGTAGCAGCGCGGATCATACGACACTTCGTTCTTGTGTACTGACCATTACTAAAACTACACCCCTCAATTGCATAAAACCACATTCAAGAAGATTATTAATCCTTAGACGCTTCACAGGAACTAAAGAAATGTTGAAAATTTTACTTTTTCTAACAAAAATGTTAGTTTAGTCTCAAATATTGAATTTTTACAAGGGTAACAGCAGAAAATGGTCCCTAAAATTTGTTTTCCAATTTCTTCTGAGTATGCCAATACCCCATATGTGGTGGAAAACTACTGTTTTGGCGCGTGGCGGGGCTCAGAAGGGAAGGAGCGCTTTTTGACTTTTTGAATGGAAAATTAGCTGGACTTGTGACTTGACACCATGTCATGTTTGGAAAGCCCCTGATGTGCCTAAACAGTGGAGCTCTCCCTGAAGTGACCCCATTTTGGAAACTAAACCCCTCATGGAATTTATCTAGATGGGTTGTGAGCATTTTGAACCCCCAGGTGCTTCATACATTGAGCCATAATATTAAACTGAGCAGGGAACATCACTGGTCGGGGCTGAGAGGAGAGTGAGTCTGATCTGGGCATTCGGTCACGCACAGAGAGGCAGCCTAGTCAAATTAGTTGTGGAAAATGTCTTTAGCTATAATTTGGGTAAAAAAACATAAAGAGTTCAGCCATAATCCCAAAATCACTATTATAATATACTGTGAGCAATTCACCCATGTGTTTGGTTATTTAAAAATCTTCTAAAGCAAACAAATATAATTAAATATCATAAAAATGAAGGAGGTGCACTTCTCTTCCCCCCAGTAAAAAAAATCTATCCTCAAACTACACCATATATTATTATTATTCTATTATTTTACAAGCTAAAAAATCACTCAAAATATAATAATTCTTATAAGCCAACCATCTGTTTTACTTTTCTGTATCACGCGGGGTTGTATGCTCATTGATCTCATGGGTCCTCATGCTGAATATGACTCTAGAAATCTACCAAATTATCTACAACATAAGAAAAAAAATTTCACAACAGCTGATGAAGAACAATAAGATAAATGTAATAGCGGAATCCCAGAGAGGATTACAGAAAGGGGGTCTTTCAATCAGCACAGGAGGAAAGGGGCACCAGTGCCACTGGCTTAGATAGGCAGCATACAGCAGTGCCAGTCACAAAAGCAGCATGCAGTATAATCTTGATAAGAAGGAGACGACACTCACCGGTATGTTGCTGTGCTTTATTAGCGGTTCGCCATTCACATGGTGCAGGGAGGGGGATTAGGCTGAGGTGACGATGGCACCGTTTCGTGCAACATGCGCTTTCACGGGTCACATTGCAGAAAGGGGGTCTTTGTCTGTCTACAGTTAGTGTGGGAGGGTTTTTGTGTAAACAGGAAGTGTGGGTGGGATATTGATATCTGTCATCTCCTGCTATCATGTCTGTTAATCTACATATAGTGTCAAGTCCAATGATTGGGAATTGTTCTGTGTGTTTTGTGCTGTGTATTGCATTTTCTGTGTTGCTAGGCAGAAGCATTGCTCTATTAGTATTTTGTCCCCTCTCTCTCCCTGTAGCTTTCTGATGTCAGTTTTCCCCTCCCTTCTTCACCATGTATTGTTCCTGTTATTCATCTTAGTTAGACACATATTGCTGCTCTGTGAAGAATCACTCTTTTTACCCGCTGCATTGTACATCAATACAAGAATTTCTGTGAAAAGCATCTCCACTCCTCCTGGATTCTTACTACAAAGTCTGTGTGGCTGAGATAAACTATCTGTGACATCTTCATATGAACGCAACTATGGTCCATGTGGACATTCAACATAAAGGATAGTTCATGCATCTATCTCACCCTCTGAAGCTGAGTCAGAATATATAGGCTTAGGAGAGAGTAGGGTTTTCCTAGTAGCTTCATAGAAACTGCATGAAGCAGAGGTTGGGTGTCTGACCTGCTACATTGTTTTCTAAAAGAAATAAAAGTTCCCCATTCTTGTGGTGCAGATCCCCGTTGTCAGACCTAACAAAATCAGCAAGTTGTTATCACTGGAAAACTCCTCCAATTTGGCACCAGTGCTCTATGTCTGACCACTGGTTTAACAAATAACATTCCAAATCCCAGATTGTTCTATGATACATGTACCCCAGTGAGTAGAAAGGATGTCTACAGTGGGTCATGTACCCTGAGTACCAAGAACTACACTAATAAGTCACTCTGCCTTGGCCTAGAAATAGAAATAATGGTGAAATAAAGCATAGTTTCAGGTCTGATGTTCTCACTGTGTTGACACAGCATTTATTAGAAAACAAGGGGATGATCATAGTTTTGGGGTAGTTTAATATCATTTTAAGGAAGTCTTAGCTTAGTCAAGTTGAGAAATACTAGTCTAAATGATCAGACATCCAGGACACTGAAGTCAAGACTGCGCTCATACAGCGTTCAAAATGGTTCCCTGAAAAATGCCTACAAGGAAAAATGCCCACAGGCAACTCTAACCCTAACCCCAACACCTAACCCTAACTCCTAACCCCAACACTCAGCCCTAACCCCCAACCCTAACTCCAACACCTAACCCTTAACCCCAACACTTAACCCTTAACCCAAACACCTAGCCCCTAACCCTAAAACCTAACCCTAACACCTAACCCTAACCCCCAACCCTAACTCTAACACCTAACCCTTAACCCCAACACCTAATCCTAACCCTTAACCCAAACACCTAGCCCCTAACCCTAAAACCTAACCCTAACACCTAACCCTAACCCCAATCCTGTGGGCCTTTTTCTTTTGGGCATTTTTCTGTTCACCATACAAAATATATCCCCTTTGCTCTACTATGGTGTGTGCACACAGAGTTTTCAGAAGAGACACATGCTCTCCAAAAACTACCTTAGAAATCGCTGAAAGGATACTAAAAAAAACCTTTTCATACACGTTTCTATTGTAAAATCACTGTGCTGTTCATATGCTCAGCCTTTTGAGCATTTTTCTTAAACTTTATGTCTTGAATATGCCTGGCAGGAAAAAAGTAAACGCATGCCAAGTATGGAGCAGCTCCTAAATGAAACGCTCCAAACTAAGCATTGTCCAATTGAAAGCTGAAAAAAAAAACACTTTACGCAAAAACAAAAAATTTCCAAAAAATACTTAAAAACTCTTCAAAACAACACCAGGAAACAAAAAAAGCCCCAAAATGAAAATTTCCTGGGGCAATTTCAATTAGAAAACTGTTTTTTTACCATCTCAAATAACTGTGAGCTCACACCCTAAATAATATTATTTTTATTTAATAGGATTAATTATAACTTTATTGTACATATTTGGAGCCAGATACTCTGGAACAAAGCTCCTCGGTTCTTTACGTTGTATACATTTTTGTAAAGCTGATGAGTCTCTAAGGATTTTGCATTAGCTAGAAGTGCCCTTGAAACATGCAAAAACTGATAGCATAAAAGAGTTTGATGAATTCTCTGATAAATACCACTTTTAGCATCTTGATAACTTTGGCAGATTTTCTTTTATGAGTGATTTTTACAATTTATCATAACCAAGTTTTAGCTGCTGAATTTCGATAGTCTAGAAATGATATCTAACATTGGATTGACCTACATTTTAAATAATGATGGAAAGACAAAAATTCAAGTAAAAAAAATCAAAATTTGGGACAAGGCAGATCTTTTTGTTATGGAGAACCTTGAATTGTCACGTGAGAAAATGATATGACAATTGTTTTTTGGGTGACCAACCCTTGACCAAGGCATGATTTCCATTGGATTATTCTTACATACTGCAAACTAGAGATTGCAGAACCCATCTGTACAATTCATGAAATATCCTTAAATTTAATATCTCTAAGATTAAAGGGGTTGTCCAGGACTTTTTTTTTAACAACCTAACAGATGAAACTACCTACCTGTTTTACCCAGCACAGAACGGTCACTGTTCCATGTCACTCAAAGGAGCTCTTCTCCTTCCGGGCTGCTCTATCAATGGGGCATGGCTGCCAGCTTCCCACAATTAGGCAATGGGGAGCCAGTTGTCAATCAGTATGATGTCGGCAGTCACACCCATTAAACTGAGGAGAGCAGGAAAGAAGCCGTAAAATAACTAGCAGGAGCAGTCTGAGGTCGCCGACGAAGATCACCACCAAGCACACCAAGCAGGTAGTTAGTACCAACCTGCCTGGTAGTTCTTGGACACATCATCAAAAAAGTAAAGGATTACCCCTCTAACTTTCAGAAAATAGAAATGTATAAATGGCAAATCAGCTTAAAGAGTCATATCTTCTTAGTTAGAATAGTGAGAGTCAAATAGTTGGAACTCAGTCCAGTCTAGAAAATGGGAAGACCCTATTTCCATTGCTCATGAATGTGAGGTAAAACAATATTTGATTTGCTCACATTCCAATAAAACAAATGAAAGTTTCAAAAATCTATCCTCACTTAGAAGTTTCTTCTCCATAAAACAGGATCTATGGCCCCTGTACGGTTGCTCTAGGAGACACCAAGAGTCCATGATAAAAACCTTCCCAAGCCATATTAGGTTAAATGGGTTGTCTGTCATCACCAAACTTTCTTACCATAGAGTTGTAAAAATAAAAACTTTAAATACTTCATGTGGGTCCATCACTGGGTCTTCACTCCTGCTTTGGTTTCTGTTGTTTGACTGCACTGGTGACATCATGTTGACATTGCTGCAGATAATCATTGAGCCTTCTATAGCTGAAGAACACAGATGGAGCTTCCAAAGTAAAAGCCTGCAGCTGATGTGTATTATTTCAACAGTTCTCTGCACAGAGTGACAGCATTCCTGGGTGGGTTAGGTGCAGTCAGTGATTTAAATTAAAGCTTGTGCACACCAATGAAACATCTACAGTGGGACCTCAAACATTTACAGGAATAAGGCAGAGTTTTAATGCCCCATACATATTAGACTTATTTCAGCTCAACCTGCAAATATCAACATGTTTGGCTGAAAGTTGTTGCGCATGGACAGGGAAAATGTTCACCGCACAGTGCAATACAGCGGGACAGCAGGATGGAATAGGGAAGGAAGGCCCTAACCATAGAAGCAGGGTATGGAGACACCTCCTGAAACAGCCTGTATCTGTCCCTTCTTTTCTAACAGGCCTAAGAGTGTCCTTCCCCTGCCACCATCACGTATCTTGACCCTGTCTGTCACCTACTATAACCCTGGTTATTGCACTTGTCTGTGAGGATGCTAGCCTCAGCCTTCCAGATATAACAACACAAGGTAGGTGATAACAGACAGGGGAAAAGACACTAAAGATACAATGTACTTGATAAATGCTGCCAAACCCCGAAGGCAGAAAAACAGCGGCACCAGAAAGAACTGGAGCAGCAGTTGAACATGACTGCCACACAGCAGGATGGTCAAGCAGAGAATGAACTCTATCAGCGACATCAGGTGATGGGTCTTAAGTAGTGATGAGCGAGTGTAATCGTTACTATTCGCTACTTGCCCGCATAGTACAGTATTTGCAATACTTGTTACTCGGTGTATAACACAGGTGCTCGTGAGTGATGTGTTGGTTGTGAACAATCTGACACAAATTGCCAGCTCCCTTAAATTCACAAAGGGAGTTGCCCCCCAGTGAGAGCAGATTGAATGTTAGGGTCTCTCTGGTTGGCACAGCAAGGTGTGTTATGCTTTGAAAACTCAAAAAAGTCCACCCTTTCGTTCTGTCCCGGAAATACTCGTTTTTATAGCTGGATGTATGTGAGTGGAGCCTATCACTAATTGACTAATTGACTAATATTGGACTCGCTATTTGCACGAGTATGTGAGTATTACAAAGTTCTAGTTAAGAGTATTGCGATTATGAATATTTTGCTACTGATGGGGGTGGTCATCAAACCACATCACCTGATCACCTGATCAAGACAACAGCAACTTACCAGCAAAGGAAACACTGACATTAATCCCAGCCAGTATAGAAGAAATAAACATGTTTAAAATATCACGGATTTCTGAGCAGTCAACTCGTGACATTGGTATAATGTGTTTGGAGACACCGGCTTTATTGAGCATAAGGGGAGCTGTTGATTAGGCATGTCTGATTTCAATGTTTCGATCATATTGCTCTCCCAAAGATAATTTGCTAGCCAACATGTCATTCAGCAACTTTTTTATACAGATTAAAAGAGAGCTCCTGTGAGTGGGGGAGATAGCTGAGATGTGTTGTTCGGCCTACATCTGCCTTATCTATATGGCCAGTTTAAAGGGATGTCGACTACTAGGAAAACTTCTGATTTCACTTTTATCCCTCCAATAAAATTAAAAACCCTGTACTCACCTCCCCTACTGCCGCCATTTCAGTTTTAGCGGTTCAGGGTTCACGTGACATTGTGATGTCACGCAAGCTCTGTGTCCAATCACTGCCATCTTCTCTTTCCCCGTATTTGGGACAATGAACCATCAAGTAATGTTGCAGCTGCCACTCACTTCCTGTTGATTGTCTATTTGATCCGAAGGCAGGGAGAGAGAGAAGCCTGCAGTGATTGGATGTGGGGTTCAGATGACATCACAATGTTACGTGAGCCCCAAATCGCGATTATTGACAGCGCTGGAACTTCGGCAGCACGGAAGGTGAGTACAGGGTTTATTCATTTAACTAAGGGAAATAAGTGGAATCAGAAGGGGTTTTCCTAGTAATGGACAACCCCTTTATGCCGGCCATATAGATGAGACAGATGTAGGCCGAACAATACTTCTATGCCGACTCCCCCATACACAGGAGCTCTTGTTTGGCCAAGTAAGATTTAGGCTAGCAAATTATCTCTGGGAGAACAATGTCATCGAAGGTATGATGAGAAAAAAAGGGGGGGGGGGGACAAAGGCGCAATAGTGCCCCTATCACTAGACACTAGAACCAGAGGGTGAGACAAAAGCCACTCACCTATGTCAGTTGTGATCCCCACAACTGGTTAGTAAGCCTGGTAGGACAAATTCCTGGATGGCTGCTGCTGGACTTCCACCGGTTTCCAATTACGGAAACGACATCAAAATGCTTGAGGGAAGGAGGTGTATCACAGTCCGCGCTGCCACAATTTCCGCGTGTAAAATATGCAAGGGAGCCGGTATCAAAACAAACCTTTTCCTTTATTCCTCCAACGCGTTTCAACGCCCTCCTGGCGTCTTCCTCAGGCCAAATCTGAATTTTTTAGGGTATGGTTCTTATTCCACAGTATTATCTAATGATAAGGACTAGCAATTCTATTCTCAGATACTTTGTCACTTAATCCATAGAACAATTTTTTAGAGTCATCCACTAATATTTTTCTGACGGTGGGCAGTATGAAGCCGCAGGATGCTCGTAAACCCTGAGGAACATCCACTCCATTATTTTTCGACTTAAGTACTTTATCTATTATATTAGTAATGTCCTTATCCAACAACACTGCACTTTGGAGCTACGTGTCATCATTCACTAATAATGTGGATCTTTTCTAAAGGTGTAATTATTTTATGGGAAGCGACTTCATAAATATATCCTCCCAAGGCTAACAGATCATGTATGGAAGCATAAGTTCTCTCCACTTGTCTCGGATAAAGTGTATTAAGGCATCTTTATCATAATAAGGTTCCTTATAATGAGAGCTTGAACTGTGATACCTCTTTCAATAATTTTCTCCTTGAAAATACATATTAGACGGAAAAAGAGTCTGAAGTCCAAAACCGGTGACACTAACAGATGGGCGATGCTTTATACTTAGGCTCATTTCAAAATCTGAACCTAAATCATTACTGGGAAACAATCCATTTGTATTCTAATGGAGCAACGCAAACTTATTTTCTACATGATTTATACAAATATGACTTTGCCAAACTCCTTTTAACCTTTTCCCTGCATTATTCATTGATGTTACATGCAAATTTTCAAAAACGTTAAAGGGGTTGTCTCATCATTCTCGCCGCCGGGAAAATGTAGAATTACATTGCAGTCTATTAGATGAATGGATGGTAAAGTGGCTATCAGTCTCTTACCGTGCATTGATGGCTTTAGTCAGACAAGAATGGGAGCTGCTATTATCAGACAGCTCTTTATAACATCCACGGCTTAAAAAGGCAAATGGACGCCTGGATACCGCAACCCCTTCATAAGGACATTAGGATATAGTCCCTATTTTGGGAGAACTGTATTTCTCAAAATTATAATAAAATACTTCTCGGGCTATCAGACAAAAAGAACCATGAAATTATAATATAATATCACCAGGCTACTTATATTACAATGTTAGTGCACACTTGAAAACTGTCCTGTGGGACAGGGGAGACAGATTTACCAATATCTCACAAAAATCAAAAGTTTGGATAAGTTTACTGTGACCGATTCCTGGACAGTGGGTTTTAATTAGAATTTTGGGGGGTAAAGGAAAAGATCTTGGAAGGTGCATGGCCTTCAGAAAGTCAAAATGATATAAACACCATAGAGACTGAATGTTTGCATTACTTGCATTGCTTTGATGAGTGATCCAGAAGGATACGTAAAACAAAATCTGCATTTTGGGAATTTTTTAAAAGAATCATAATCTGAAGCAATTTATTGTATTCTCTACACCAGAGGACCTCAACCTTCTGACCCTGAGATCCACATTCAGCTCTAACAGAGGATCTTGAGCCACATCCAGGTCCCACCCCCTCAAAGTAGTGACACTGAAAACTTTCTATTACCAGTATAATGACAGACAAAGCTTTTCTACAGAAATCATGCTGAGGAAGTATACCAAGATTCAGGGGTTCCTACCTTACTTCCATCCAGATCTGCCCTATGTGGAGCTACTCACAAAGGTCATCACTTGGAGACATGTTCTTCATAGCAGTTTGCTAGACCTGGTGCTAACAAGCTTGCAGACAGCCACGAGCCACACATCATGAGCCCACGAGCTACATGTAGCTCTCAAGCCACAGGTTGAGGACCCCTGGCTTATAGTGAAAGACCAGGAAAAATTTTCACTGACCCCTAAAACACTAAAGCCCACGAGCCACTGGCTGGAGACGCCAGACCTACACCTTCATGTAGGGTCAGCAATTTCCAGCACTCTAGCTGCATGCTGCTGCCTGGGCATTAGTAACAACAGTTGGAGTGATGGAGGTAGCTGATTGCTGCTTGTTTGAGGGATTTTCATCCATTCTTCCTTAGTAAAGTCTCCCAGTTCTGTGAGATTCCTGGCTCGTCTTCCAGTTCTGTGAGATTCCCGCTCGTCTTCCAGTTCTGTGAAATTCCTGGGTTGTCTTGCGTGTTCTGCTCTTTTGAGGTCTATCCACAGATTTTCAATCATGTTCAGATCAGGGGACTTTTAGGGCCATTGTAAAATCTTCAGTTTTCCCCTTTTGAGATCATCTATTGTGTATTTTGACATCATTTTAGGACCATTATCCATTTGTTGAAGCCATCCTCTTTTTCAACTTCATCTGTTTTATAGATGATGTTATAATTGCATTAAACAGTTTGTTGAAATTTAATTAAATCTATTCTTCATTCTACCTGTGAAATGTTTCTAATTGGCTGAAACAATGCCCCAGAGCATCCACCCCCATGCTGAATGGTTGGTGAGGTGTTCTTTTCCTGAAATTCTGTGCCCTTTTGTCTACATACATACATTGTGCCCAAAGACTTCTCTTTTAATTTCATTGGTCCACAGGACATGTTTCTAAAATGCATCAGGCTTGTTCATATGTTTTTTGAATACTTCTGAAGCTGAATTTTATGGTAAGGATGCAGGAAAAGTTTTCTTCTGATGACATGTGTGTGCAGGTCATGTATCGGCAGATGTCTCTGAACAGTAGAACAATGTACCACAATGTACCACATTCTCAGAGTTAGCTAAATCTTCCTGATGATCTTTTGCAGTCAAGTGAGGGTTCTAATTTGCCTCTCTAGCAATCGTATAAACAGCTCTTACTGAAATGTTGGTTGTTCTTCCAGAGCTTATCTTGACCTCCACTGTTGCTATTAACTGCTATTTCTTAATTATATTTCAATCTGAGGAAAGGGAAACTTGAAAATGCTTTCCTTTCTTCTTATAGCTTTCTCCTGCTTTGCGGGCCTCCACCATTTTCATTTTTAGAGTGCTAGGCAGCTGCTTAGAAGAACCCATGGCTGCTGTTTTTTGGCACAAGGTTAGAAACTGCATTTTTATAAACTTTTTTAAATTTGCATTACCTGGCCTTTCCTAATGATGAGAATGAGCAAGCTTGTTGCAGTGATCATACAGTGGGTCAAACCCCCATCCTCCCTCCTGCTGTTATGTTTGTTGTTTGCATTGATCTGTAATAAATAAAGTTTGCAGCCAAAGCCTGGGTGAGTGCCACTCTTTTCTTTATCACTGAATGATAGTGAAAGAGCCATAACCCTAACAGGCTAATTAGTTAAATTATAACTGCCATTTACCTTTGTATATAATAATATTGTAGAGCAAGTGATTATAATTAACTTTCAAATGTACTTCATAAGAGAATTCTGGAAGAAAACCTTTCAAAATCCTTGTAGAAGATGTTCCCACTAGGCTGTTTATAAACCTGACATATGCTGGTTGTCAGGAAAATCCGTCTACAGCTACACACACTGAATACTGCCTTATAAGGGGAGGCACGGCCTATACAGCACTCACACTACAGCTGATCAGAGACTCAGGTTACCTCTGGAAGGGAAAGTGCTGAGCTCAGCATATCAGCACATAGCTCCTGTGATCTTGTCTGACTCTTCTCCATTCACATCACTGTGCTCTGTGCAATCAGCTGAGGAGCTGTGTGGAGGCCATCAGCTGATTGGACAAAGCAGAGCGATGTGAATGGAGAGGAGTCAGATAAGATCACAGGAGCTGTGTGCTGACAGCCTGAGCTCAACACTGTCCCTGCCTGGGGTAACCTGAGTCTCTGATCAGCTGTAGTGTAAATGCTGTGTAGGCCGTGCCTCTCCTTATAAGGCCGTATTCAGTGTGTGGAGCTGAAGACAGATTTCCCTGACAACCAGCATATGTCAGGTTTAGAAACAGTCTAGTAGGGACATCTTCTGAAAGGTTTTCTTCTAGATTTTACTTATGAAGCATATTTGAAAGTTTATTATAATCACTTACTCTACATTATTATTAAGTGAAAATTTAAATGGCGGTTACACTTGAAGTTATATGAGCACACAAATCTCCAAAGGTGCCCAACCTTTAGCTTTGGCCCATTTTCCTTTGTGTATTCCTAAAAATGTTAAAGATGAAAAATATTTTTTTTAGCTTAAAAAGCTAAAACACAAAGAAAATGTGTCATGTTTAACTTTATGTCTTTTAGAGATCCTTTCATCTTCAACTTTCTTAACTGTTCACAATAACAGCAATTTTTTTTCACCAGGGGTACTTTTGCATGCCACTCTATATATCTTTCACTCTGAAACGTTGCGGCATGTCAAAGAAAAGCATACCCTGAAATCAAATATACTACATTTCTAATCAAAGGCATTTGCTAATATTATTATTATTACACCTACTACATATTGGGAGAAGAGCTTGGAGACGGAAATACCACGTTAAGTTACCATGATGAGAATTTTTGGTTTCAGATTCTCTACATCTTTTAGCTAAATTAGATTTCATACCATGTTTTTAAGTAAGCTGCTTTGTTTTTGATACTTTTTAGTATTTAACTTTTTCAAAACTTGATTGATAGAGTAATGTGTGCATCATGTGCCTTTATACTTGCATACTTTCTGCATTGAATGTAATTTTATGGGGAACCAATAGAGTAATTGATATGTTGCGGATTTTAAACAATCACCACAAATCAGTTTACGCAACGTAGAAAAATCATAGCGGGCACAGATTTCTATAAATCTCACCCACTTGGCTGAGACTTGGTGGCAATTGAGCAGTGGCGTAACTTGAAGCTCACGAACCCCAATGCGAAAGCTTCAACGGGGCCCCCAATTATTACAGATCTTTAACAGCAATAATCTTTTTCTATAGGCCAAAGGGACTTTTGGGCCCCCCCAAGGCTCCGGGGCCCGGGTGCGATCCCAACCGCTGCACCTGTTGTAGTTATGCCCCTGCTCTTGAGGACTGGAGTTGGGGAACACTGCTCTATAGCATTCATTCATCAAAAGTGCAGCAAATATGAACATTTTGCCAGTGAGGTTTTCCTGCCAGGAGTTTTGCATCCAAATACTCAACACGTCACATTCCCTAAAACGTTGCGTTTTTAGCTCAGTGAAAATAGGCAGCATGAAAAACTCAAGAACTGTGATCCAATGAATTAGTTATGTAACCGGAAAAAGAGGATCCCCATTGATTGTTATAGGGTCCATTTGGTTTCCTAACTGCAGAACCTTTTCCTCTGTTCTCAAAACATAACTCAGATACACAAAACTCTTCTAAAGTCCTGTATATATTTAAAAAAGTGTTTATCACTCTACTTACATGAATTTTCATCGCTGCCATCCCCACACTGATTGGTGAAATCACACACGTAATCCAGTGGCACGGAGAAACCTTGGCCGCATTGAAATCCATTTCCAAGGCTTGGCCTTATAGCGACATTGATGTACAATATTATAAGAGGACCAAACAGGCTGCAGTCTTTAATCATTTGTATATGATGAAAAATAAAAATCCAAATATTAAAGTGAAGGAAAAAATATGAGACATCTATGCAGATCCAGGACTAAGCAGTCTCATCCTCTCCTGTCAGTAGAGCAGGCAGGTGTGTCCTAGGACAATGTTTAACTTATGCAGGTTTATGGCCGGCCACTTAGTGCTGTTGCTCCGGCATTATCAAGTATTGTGCCTGGCAGAGAGATCTGATAACTTCACTCAGATAAACAGCAAAATGTAAAGCATGACTTATCTTAATCACATTTTCTCTCTTGAAATAAACTTTGGGTTGTATTATGGCTATTGTGAAAAAAATGGCTAACTTTTCTATGGTGTGCAAAAATAAATGTAGATGAAATGCAATAAGCAACAACATATAAAAAAGCAGAAAAAAAAAGATCTGCATGTACTCAGAACAGGGGTGTTAGAGCTGCAGAGATAAAAGATGCTCTTGGTCCTTGAAACTGTAGGAATGGCACATGGCAGTAGTCGGGGGCGAGGCCAAGCCCCGGCTGCCATTCAGCCCCCCCATGACCAATCCACACCCCAGGACACACACAGCTCACATTAAGGGTATGTGCAGACAAACCAAACCTGCGGGTGAACGCCCTGTGCCCACGATCTGTGTTTGGTGCAGGGCGGCTTCTCCCTGCATTCACTCGCTGGAGCTTCATGCTGCAGAGATGCAGAAGTCTAGCAACCTGTGTAACTTAACTGCAGACTGTTTCTCTGGTTCCGGTATCTTTGCTGCTACTTTTACATTTCTCATTTTCCCATTTAACGTCATAGATACCCACAATGCATTAAAATAGTCCCGCATGGCTTCTGTCCCATCCCACCCACAGGAACACGCTCCGAAGAACTAATGGGACCACAGTCTGACAAGACTCATTCACTGTTATGTCTTAAGGGCCCGTACTCCCAAGTTTTTAGACGAATGGTTCTCAAAGCTGTGGAAAACAGCTGCTGCCCAGGGATGTTTCAAAGATTCATGCCTAGTACTATGTGGGTGGCTAGGGCGCACTAATCGTTTTCCTTTGATGTACTCCATGTATCCAGGGTCCCTAGGGTGACTCAAAAAGCTATATAAAGAAACATTAAATATTTCCTGCTTATAATGAACCAGGGAGCAGATATTCTAAAACCCAGCCACTAGATGGCCACACTACACACCTTGTATTCAAATCCCAACATTACATGTTTAAGCACAATGTATATCATCATGTCAATTCAACACAAATGTCAATGATAATTGAAATAACACAATAAATAATAATAATAATAATAGTGTACTGGTCCTGATTGAAGAGCCGGCAGCTGTCAGTGTAAAAGTTATTAAAAAGCCAACAATAGCGGCGAAGGGGTTAATTATGGAATTAACACCTGACATGCCATCCTGTGTGGACAGCATGTCTCTAGGGGGGGTGGGCACCCCCTAGAGACATGTTGCCCACATGGATTATTAATATTTAACCCATTGTTCATCCCTGCGCTAGCAGGGATGAACAAAGCCGCCGGCTGCCGCAGGCATTCACATATGCCTTCCGGCAGCTGCATGAGCTCCCACAGGAGCCCATTATAGGAATTCTGCTGGAGCAAAGATACCTCTCTGAAAAACGTTGCCTGCATGATTTTTCACGCAGGCAACGAAACCGGAGCCGGTAACCGGATTGCATGTAGTGCAATCTGGTTACTATAATGGGTTCCTATGGGCTGCGGTTTCTGATCCGGTTTTGAGCACTTTTACTGCTCAAAACCTGATCAGGATCCGCAGTGCCCTGCCGCAAGTGTGACCCTAGCCTAACTCGTCCACACAACTAAGCAGTTGGTATGTAACATCCTAGTACGTAGTCTTTTCGCTAATTTGAGTTTTTGTCTCAATCTAAGCTAGTCAATGTCACTACAACCCAGAAACTATTATAGTCAGCAGTGATAGTCATAATAAGGTAATTTAGGTTATTGGCAAAAATCTAAATTATACCCCACTAAGGGTAAAGTCAAGCTACCATATAAGAAACTCTCTAAATACCTGGGTACTGCACAGCCCTACAGGAAATAATGTCCCAGTTTACTGAAGTAGTCCACGGGAGTAGGCGCTCTCTCTTTAATATTCAGCTACACCATTGGGGGATTGAATACTGTCCGGTGTAGTCTGCTGCTTGACCTTGTAGTTAGGACTCTGGCTCTTGATAGGTGAAGTCTGTGTCTTGGTTACGTAAACGGAATCCAGGTGGAATCACTGGAGGATGACACCCTATACAGTATGATGCTCCCCACAAACCCTTACACCATGTATAATAGATCCCATAGTCCTCTATGCCATTTATGATGGCATCACAGCCCTTCATACACTATGATGGTCTCCACAACCATATATGATGGTAAAACAGCTCTTTGTGCAGTTTGATGGCCTCAACAGCCCCCATACAGTATAATGGACCCAACAGCTTCAGAATGATAGACCCCAGAGAACTTTATACAGTATGATACTCTGAGACTCAAGGCTCATACGCAAAGGCTGAATGTTGGAACAGGGAGATGATGGCTCCCTCTTTCATCATTGTTTTTAATGGTATCACCTCCCAAAGAATACCATTGAAATTGGAATGCTATGTGGTCTGCCATTATGGCCGGTGCACAACTGAAGCTTTGTTTGGTGCCTTACTTGCTATTTTGATATCCTCGTCCAAGGTACAAGTGCACAATTTTGTATTATTTTAATTATGCTCATTTACCCTTTTGATGCCACAGTTAATGAGGCTTTTGTTTTCAAGATAAGTGTAGGTGCCTATCTATCAGCCGGCAGTTTCATTCCAAAAATCAATAGTTGTTTGAGAACAAAGTTTTCATCCCTGAGCTCTATAAAACCAATCTATAATATATGTGATATCTATTATATATCAGAAGATCATTTAATTGGGTTTTGCCATTAGGAAACAGTGCTGCTGAGAATTTCTTCACTACTTAATTAGGATATAATTGGGATATAAAAGACAATTACTAATTATACAGAACCTAATAAAATCAAGAGTAATATGGAATTAATACACTCTCCGCAGATCGAGAACTAAGACCTGGGGGCAAATAGTCATCTCTGAAGTTGGCCCAGGGCGCAGCAGTGTCATTTCTATAATTCAAACAATCAGCTTTTTACATTCTGTCCACACTATTTATTACTGTCGGATATATTTTTTAATAATTGTCCCGTTGCCTCTTTAGGATTGTGTTATCCACTGTAGTTTCATGTTACACAAACAGTTTAGAAACTTATTCATGTACATGAGAATCAAGCAATGGGACTAATCTACTGAACAAGTGTGACCACCCACACCGGAAACAGCAGGTGGACATTCTGAGAGGAGATCAATAGAACAGCAGGGGGCGCCATGACAAGTGACAGCAATGTAAGGCAATATCTAGACACAAGTACATTATGTTTGAAAGATTCCAATTGAAAGTTTGTTTTGCCTAATCTAAAGAGTAAAGTAATATTTATTATCCCTTTAGGGATAACCCATTTAGAGGTTTATTGGAACTTCTTCAACATGTTGTAGATTGTATAACATAATTTTGAATTATAATTAAATCCCTTAGGTGCTTTGCAGGAGGCACCGAACACATCCTGACAGCTCCGGACAAATAGAACCGGAGGGTTAATATGCCCTCCGGTCCTGTTTGTAGCCGGATTCTGCAGAGTGTAGCTGAGGGAGCTGTCCTTGCTGAAATGGTGCTGGACCACTTCACAGGGGACAGCTCCCTGGTGCTGAAGTTCAGCGTAGCTCACACTGAACTTCAGCCTTCGGTGTCCGGTTCCCGACTCCTCCAAGATCTTCCCGGATCTGGGCAATCTGGAGCCATAGACTCCCATGTTAGGGAGCGCTGGATTGCCCCGGATCCGGGAGGATCCAATTTGGGCAGATTTTTCGCCCCGGACACAAAAACGTTGCAAGCAACATTTTTGTGTCCAGGAGAAAAATCTGAATTGTCCCGGATCCTCCCGGACAGATGGAAACCGGATGGCAGAGAGCTGCCATTCAGCTCCATCCGGCCCCATAGAGCTGCATTAGGAGAAAATCGGATCCGGGGCTGTCAGGTTCACCCCAGACAGCCCCGGACTTGATTGTACCATGGTGTGAAGGCAGCCTTAGATGTCACATTCAGTTTTGACCATTGCATCTATAAAATATATTGCCATAATTAGAATTGTATTGACTCACCGTGGACGGGACTCCGAGGGACAGGCGTTTCGTCTTCCTCCTTGTCACGGGAACCGCGCCTGCCGGTAGTGGGGCCCGGTGGTCCAGATTCAATAAAGACGTCGTTGGTTGAGCAGATTAAGGGGTTAATTGTTTCGTGACGCCACCTATGAGTTTTCCGGTGATATCCACCGGCGCTGCTTGGGCCTCCGGGGGATGGAATGCAGCAAGATGGAACGCTCCCCACAGGCTTAGCGGTGATCCCCGGAGCCAGGAACTGCACAAGATGTTCTGAGGCAGCTGCGGTTACCTTAGTGTGCGGAGAGAAGCAGTTCATAAGAAGGCACGGAAACTGAAAGTCTCTGTAACGGGTACTTTACTGTAACCAGCAGGCAGTACATGGTATACAGTTACGGGTAACGGACTGGGTGGACTCAGCAATGACCAGTGTTTCTCAGAGCTCCGCGGTGTTCCTCCATTCTAACTAACTTGTGTTGCCGTTGTCGCCCTGAGGTGCCAGATCAGGTACAAGGAGGCTGCTTCAATTACCCTACCAGGGAATTCTGGCGGGATTTGTGGGGAGCCTTGGGTCCTTTTAGTGGGTACTCCGCTGGCTAGACGATTTGTTGTTAGTGGCGGTGGTGGGGTGCTCCTGTAAAGCGGTCCCTCCACTCCTGGTTCGCGTAGCAGTGGTGAACAACTACTAGCTTCGGTACCAGTAGACCGGTTGTAGATGGGCACGGGATGTTTTGACCCGTATGCATTCGCCCAGGGTCCGGTTGTTGAGGCACCGGAGTAATGGCGCCCAACCGGGGGTGATGGCCAGGGGGCTGCACGGGACTGTGCAGGCCCCCTCTCCTAGGTTGCAGAGCTTGTTGTTTTTGCTCCCTTCTCCTACGTTGCCAATTCAGTTCTCCTCACACTCTACCACTACACTCCGCCCACCAGGACCTTATTGGCCCTCTATGCTGATGTGCATATAGGGTATGGATCTCTGAGTTAATTGTGTCATTGCTTAGTCAGAGAATATTGCTGCTGCTGTCTTGGCTGCAATACCCTCCTGTGATGCACTCGTTGCTGGGCGCCACAGTATAAAGCTAAGTGATTGCACACAGGATAATAATGTCCACCATGAATCCTAAACAGTTGACTTCCATTGTTTTTCTGTTTTTTTTTTACAGAAAAGGAAATTGCTTTTCTTATTCCTGTGTAAAAATGTTACGTGTATGCAACAGTACAGAGAAGGATGGCTCAGTGTTAGCTTCACTCACATAGTACACTGGCTGCCTTTGCTCTCTGAAGCATGGCCCCAGTTCCCACTAAGTACCGTACACCAGACAGGAAGCAAAGGCTCACAAAGATGGTCCTCCACTATGGTCAGATTGTCCCTTGGGCATGGACCAGGATTTTACTCTAGAACTAGCCATCTTCCTCTGGAACTGGTCATGGTCTTCCTCTGGATCTGGTATCATGGGGCTCTTCTTCTGTATCTAGTATCACTGGGGTCTTCTCCTGCATCTGGCATCATGGCATTCGTTGACTTAATCTGGTATCATGGGCATCTTTGCCTGAATATGGTATCACGAGGATCTTTTCCTGGATCTGGTATCATGGGGGTTTTCTCTGGGATCTGGTATCACGGGGGTCTTCTCCTTGCTCTGTAACTGTAAGCCTGCCTCACTGCTCACAAGACCTTCTTGCTACATCATTTTCTTGCTTGCACCAACTCTGCCTCCTTTCTGCCATCCTGGACTATTATAATTAGTAACTGCACCACAACTATCACCTGACTCGGCGTCTCTTCTCATTTCTTCCCTTGAGGAAACACACACTTCACTCTTTAGTTCCTGTTTGTTCTCTCTGACCAGCAGATGGTGATATTCTCTTGTAGACACTGTAAGATGTTAACTGAATGCGTTTTCTGCTTCTCCTACTCCCTTACACCTGAACATTGAGTTGTACCCAACTAGAGCTTCTTCTAGGGCATATGTATTTAAAAAAATGCTATTTTAACAAATTGAAAGTGTATGCAATAAAAATTGCATTTAGACAAACAGTAAAGCATTTTACACTATGTTTTTCATCACATTAAATTCCAAAATTAGGGTGACAATCATATAAAGTGTGCTATACAGGATTTTTTTTACTGTGTGTGTAATCTGTAAATGTGCAGGAACAGTAATACCAAAACACATTTATTCTCTTGGGTTAAAATAGGTGATATAACAAAGGTTCCTGCCATTGACTAATCCTGCAAATTTCACAAGGTACGCTCACAACTTCCTCTCTTAGGGTTCAGACATCCATTTTTAATGTTCATGTGCTATCCGTGGTTTTCATGAACAGCTCTCTTCTCTGTAATAGTTTATGGGGCCATTTACATGACCATGATTTTTCGCTGATGGTTTCCTCTGTGGATTTACTGCCAACTTCACCTTTTGCATTGCTTTGAATATTGAACATCCGCAGTAGAAAATAACAAATCTGCAACATCAATTTATGATTTAGCTTTCTTCCGTGGAATGTGGATGAGACTTGCTAAAATTTCATCCATGACACTACTATTGTAATACACAATGGATTTGCTGTCTAAAAATATGAGATGACAATAATGTGTATTGCCACCAGATTTTGCATTACAAACTGCATGTATAATTAAGTTAATCTCTTAGGGTACTTTTACACACCACAACCAGAGGAGACATTTTTGCCAAATTGCCTCCTTATTGCGGCGTGTAAATCGGGAATTTGGTGGCGATAAGACAAATGTCGCCTGGTTTCGATTTTAGAGCAGTGCTGTGAAATCGAAACCAGGCGACATTTGTCTTATCGCCACCAAATTCCCGATTTACACGCCGCAATAAGGAGTCAATTTGGCAGTGATATTTCCAGGACGAAATATCGCCGCCAAAAATGTCTCCTCTAGTTGTGCCGTGTAAAGGTACCCTTACGGTACCTTTACACGCCGCAACCGCAGCGATAAATATTGACGGCGATTAGTGATGGGCGAATCCTAAATTACTCGGAATCGCTTGACTCTAGCGAGTCCGAGCCCAGGACTCGCTACTCGTTGCGAGTCTAGCGAGTCCAATGTTAATGAATGGGGAAGCGAGTAATAGCGAGTAGTGTGAGATATACAAATCGCAGATGTGTCTTGGAAGCTTCAGCCTGAAGCAATCCTAGTTTTGTCAGAGTCTCGCATTGCCATTGATTTGCATTGGACTCGTTTACTTTGCAAGCAAACTCGCACTGATAAGAGTCCTGTCTGCTCTTTCTTTGCAGCCGAGTCCAGCTGTCTTCTCTGTGCAGCTCCAGGGTCCTAGAGCCCGCCTGCTGCCTGATGTAGCAGTGCTGAGATTGTTCTCAGTCTGCTCATTCCCTGTGTACAGACATGAATGTCTGTGCACAGAGATGATGTAGCAGTGCTGAGATTGTTCTCAGTCTGCTCATCCCTGTGCATAGACATCTATATATATGCACAGGGGATGTAGCAGAGAGGACATCGCGTTTTGGACTGCGTCGGACGGAAGAGGATTTTTTTTAATTAAAGATGGAGTCCCTAATGGCTTTTTTTTTTATTTCTAATAAAAAAATTTCTCTGTGTTGTGTTTTTTTAAAACAATTTAATAGAAATTCATGGCGGTCATGTCTAATATTGGCGTGACCGCCATAAATTTCGGGCTTAGGGCCAGCTGATAATACAAAGCTGACCCTAACCTCTATTACCCAGCGTGCCACCGCCACCAGGGCCGCTGGAAGAGCGGGGTTCAGCGCCAGAGGATGGTGCTTCAATGAACGCGCCATCTTCTGGGGCGGCTGCGGGCTGCAATTTGCAGCAGGGGGTGCCCAGAAAGCTTGGGCATCCCTGCGCTGCGGATTCCAGCCCCCAGCTGCTTAGCTGTACCTGGCTAGACATAGAAATTGCGCAGAGCCCCACGCATTTTTTTGACTCCGACTCCGAGACGACTCTGACTCCGAGACGACTCCGACTCCGAGACGACTCCGACTTCGAGACGACTCCGACTCCGACTCCGAGACGACTCCGACTCCGAGACGACTCCGACTCCGAGACGACTCCGAGACGACTCCGACTTCGAGACGACTCCGACTCCGAGACGACTCCGACTCCGACTCGACTCCGACTCCGAGACGACTCCGACTCCGAGACGACTCCGACTCCGACTCCGAGACGACTCCGACTCCGAGACGACTCCGACTCCGAGACGACTCCGACTCCGAGACGACTCCGACTCCGACTCCGACTCGACTCCGACTCCGAGACGACTCCGACTCCGAGACGACTCCGACTCCGAGACGACTCCGACTCCGACACGACTCCGACTCCGACTCCGAGACGACTCCGACTCCGAGACGACTCCGACTCCGAGACGACTCCGAGTCCGACTCCGAGACGACTCCGACTCCGAGACGACTCCGACTCCGAGACGACTCCGACTCCGAGACGACTCCGACTCCGAGACGACTCCGACTCCGACTCCGAGACGACTCCGACTCCGAGACGACTCCGACTCCGAGACGACTCCGAGACGACTCCGACTCCGAGACGACTCCGACTCCGAGACGACTCCGATGACGACTCCGACTTCGAGACGACTCCGACATCCGAGACGACTCCGACTCCGACTCGACTCCGACTCCGAGACGACTCCGACTCCGAGACGACTCCGACTCCGACTCCGAGACGACTCCGACTCCGAGACGACTCCGACTCCGAGACGACTCCGACTCCGAGACGACTCCGACTCCGACTCCGAGACGACTCCGACTCCGACTCCGAGACGACTCCGACTCCGAGACGACTCCGAGACGACTCCGACTCCGAGACGACTCCGACTCCGACTCTGAGACGACTCCGACTCCGAGACGACTCCGACTCCGAGACGACTCCGACTCCGAGACGACTCCGACTCCGACTCCGAGACGACTCCGACTCCGAGACGACTCCGACTCCGAGACGACTCCGACTCCGAGACGACTCCGACTCCGAGACGACTCCGACTCCGACTCCGAGACGACTCCGACTCCGACTCCGAGACGACTCCGAGACGACTCCGACTCCGAGACGACTCCGACTCCGAGACGACTCCGACTCCGAGACGACTCCGAGACGACTCCGACTCCGAGGCGACTCCGAGGCGACTACGACTCCGAGGCGACTCCGACTCTGAGGCGACTCCGACTCTCAGGAGGCTCCGACTCTGAAACTCTGACTCTGAGACTCTGACTCTGAGACTCTGACTCTGAGACTCTGACTCTGAAATTCATTAAATAATAAAAAAAAAATGCGTGGGGCTCCGCGCAATTTCTATGTCTAGCCAGGTACAGCTAAGCAGCTGGGGGCTGGAATCCGCAGCGCAGGGATGCCCAAGATTTCTGGGCACCCCCCGCTGCAAATTGCAGTCCGCAGCCGCCCCAGAAGATGGCGCGTTCATGGAAGCGCCATCCTCTGGCGCTGAACCCCGCTCTTCCAGCGGCCCTGGTGGCGGTGGCACGCTGGGTAATAAAGGGGTTAATACCAGCTTTGTTATACAAGCTGGTATTAAGCCCGAGATTCTTAATGTCAGGGCACGTTTGACCCAGCCACTAAGAATCTCCAATAAAGGGTTAAAAAAACACAACACAGAGAAAATGTTTTATTTGAAATAAAAAAAAAAGCCATTAGGGACTCCATCTTTAATTAAAAAAATCCTCTTCTGTCCGACGCAGTCCAAAACGCGATGTCCTCTCTGCTACATCCCCTGTGCATACATATAGATGTCTATGCACAGGGAATGAGCAGACTGAGAACAATCTCAGCACTGCTACATCATCTCTGTGAGCAGGCGGGCTCTAGGAACCTGGAGCTGGCAGCCTGCACAGAGAAGACAGCTGGACTAGGCTCGCAAAGAAACAGCAGTTACTTTGCGAGTTTCCCTGCTATCACTGGCACAGTAGCCGAGTCTAATGCAAACAATGGCAATCCTAGTTTTGTCAGCGTTTGCCATTGATTTGCATTGGACTCGTGCGAGTAATCACTGGGAAACTCGCAGAGTACCGAGTCCTGCGAGTCCCTTACTACTCGCCGAGTAACGAGTCCTAGCGAGTAGATTCGCCCATCCCTAACGGCGATATGTCGCCCTGGAACCATCGCCGCCAAATTGCCTCCCAATTGCGGCGTGTAATTTGGGAATTTGGCGGCGATATGTCGCCTCGCTCCGGTCGCCTGATTTCAGTGCATGCTCTGAAATCAGGCGACATATCGCCGCCAAATTCCCCAAATTCACGCCGCAATTAGGAGGCAATTTGGCGGCGATGGTTCCAGGGCGACATATCGCCGTCAATATTTATCGCCGCATTAGTGGCGTGTAAAGGTACCCTTAGATCTGATAAGGCTGCTATGCTTACGTTGAAAATCCAAATCAAGATGGCTGTATGAATTTGTTATTATGATAGCCATTGTATGAATCCAACTTAAGTCAGACTCATAAAATATTCATCTAAATGTCAGGAAAAAAAAAATCATGACAACTCAATAGGGGATTGTTGGGTCATTCTCAGCTTTGTATTCAATATCATAACATCCCTTTGTAATAACTGAATAAACACATGACTGCCATGACTTGGGTAAAAATGGCCACAGCAGCCTTTATTAAATATTTATACAATCCTAGGGGGTGCCCACCATAATGGCGACCCCACCACCAGAAAATCAGTGTAAATATCAACAAGCAATAAACAGTTGATAGATCTGGTTCAGAGGCAAACTGCACAACCATACAAGTCTGCCTGGCCGCACCGGCTCTGGGAGAGAAGGGGTACTAACACCACAGGATTAATAACCCTAACCTTAATGGGACCTTCGCCCGATAATTACATCACTGTAACCTAAACCACTATTCCCCCACAGTGGCTTCCCCCAAGGAAATGACCAATTATCCAGCCTCTAAACCAGACCTATCCCCCACTGCTGTGACAAAAGGTTACACATACAAAGTGCATTGATATACAACATACATATGCAGAAATATATAAACACTAGCCCATACTTCCAACTATATATTCCACCATCTCATCAACACATGTTCATAATATCAACAAAATATCATCGCCTCCCCTGCATGTTTCATGTAGGAAACCTTATAGTCATGAACCATAATCCTGACCCACACAGGCCAATTAATGACTCCCCATGAAAGTTGCCTTGCCTATGAAGGCTCACATTCTACAAATTTACATCCACATAACCAATGTACCAACACATATCTTAATCAGAGAAGAGGGTGGGTGGGTGGGCTGACACTTCTTGATATGGAAAGAGAGAGCACTTGCCCCCTCCCATCTCCTTTATCCCCTCCATACTCCTGCCCACTTTTCCTCCCACCAATCCAAGAATCTGCAGGTCTCCTCCCCTGCCCTGCTTCCACACCCCATTTTACTTAGCCTCATTAACCCCTTCCACTCCCCACCCCTATGTATTGTCATGCCGCCTGTGCGCCTTTTCAAAGCACCATATTTTTTGGACTATAAGATGCACATTTTTTCCCCAAAATTTGAGAGGAAAGTAGGGGTGCATCTAAGGCTATGTGCTTACGGTCCGGAGGAGCTGCGTGTTGGATGATGCTCCTCTGGACCTGAGTGAAGCCTCGGGTGGCTGCAGGGAGACCGCAGCCGCCCTGTACTCACCATGTGCGGTGGGTGCAGGGCAGCTTCTCCCTGCCGTCACCCAATGGGAGCCGCTTCCAATTCTGCAGCATGAAATGAACATGCGGAGAGGGAGCGGAATGTCAGCAACCCGCACCGCAGCTATCAAAATGCTGCAGTTGGGTAAAGCATAGTGGGCATGGGATTTCTACAAAGCCACTATGCTGATATTGTGCTATGCAGCGTTTCGGAATCAGCGGCAAGACGCTGCGTCCAAAATGCTGTGTATACTGATCGTAAGTATGCAGCCTTATAGTCTGGATGTACCTGTTAACTAAGGTGGAGTGGGTCACAGGAGGCAGGAGCAGGGTTGCCACTGCAGGAAGCCAGCAGCTTGGATGAACATGTGTGTCCGCTATTAAAGATAATTAATATTAACTTCTCCCTATGCCCATAATTTCACCCATCTTTTAACACTGAAGCTGGTTGAAAGGTTGGCAGGATAATGGGTGTAAGGAGCAGTGAATATTTATTTTTGATTAGCAATTGACATCAGGGTGTGACTGGGAGTGCATAGCAGTGATGTCATCCTCTACCGATTGCTTACACACCAAAGTCAGTTGCTGGTATCAGAACAGGATGTCACACACTGAGGGAGCGGAGGGAAGGGGAGTAGAATTGTTTATTCTTTTTGTATGTTAAAAAGAAAGTGCTTAGCATGCAGCATATATACCAGCATGGGCCAAGGATGGGGAAATATACACCAGGATGGGGAACATATATAGCAAGATGGGCCCATGATGGAAGACATGTAAGAGTGTGCAGAGATTTACTTCCTGAATAAAAAGATGGGGGCTGACAGATGAGGAGGTTGTCGTGGAGACAGGGAGAAATTATGACCGTTTGTGGAGCTGAAGTAAACAAGGGTCCTGCCTGAGGGCTGTGAGAAGGAGAGCGGCTGTGGAGAAGTCTATGTCAGATAAAGCTGAGACCGGACACTGATTAACTGGACAGCCAGGTCCCTGGAGGGGACCAAAGACTTATTCCCCAATGAGAAGCGAGTTTACTACTGCCGGGAGAAGTTCTTTGGTGGAGATGGGTCGGCCATGCTGTGAGAAAAAAGACTGAATCCCTGCTGTGAGAGTGCAGGCTTTGGTGTGTTATCTTCAGGTGAACATACTTCACCCCCCGAAAGCTACAGAGACTTAGGACCCCTTTTAGACAACACAAACGAGTAGTTCTCTTTACTACGATCGTGTTTTTGTTTTTGACGCCGAAGACCATTGTAAGTGAATGAAATCGGTACAACTGGACTAAATGGTACCATTAGATAAGATACCCGAGCATCCAACAGCTGTAATATATAAATATACAGTAAATGTACAGATATCTATACTGAGTTTCCATGTACTATGTGTATAGAATTGATAGGATTGTAAATCGGTGTGTTATTTCAGTGATCCTCACTAAACTGCATCCATCTGATTTACACCTGTTCTGTTGCTGCGTGGAGTTAATTATCATTTATTTTTCCCATGTAGATTTTAGGTAAATCTATTCTTGGCATTGTCTCCTCACACTGAGGAGGAACATTGAGGTAACACGCCGACCACTACCCTGATGCTGGGTGTATGTAAATAATTTAGCTAGTAGTTCTGGGGCAATAACTTATCCGAGCATCTTGCACAAATTTTCCATTTGTTTCCCTAAGTAAAAGGAAATATTTTGTGTTGCTTCTGCCTCCGTCTCTGTTCCCATGACTCGCTGAATCTAGTATGGACCTCTGGTCATTACAGACATATAAACCAGAATGGAGGGTGTATATACCAAGTATTGTATTTACCAAGATGGGGGGCATACATATCAGGATGTGGGACATATATACCAGGAAAAAAGACATATACCAGCATTGGGGACATATTTCCCAGGATGAAAGACATATACCAGGATTGAGGACATATATACCTGGAATGGGCCACGGATGGGGACAGTAGTACAGAATTGGCGGATATTACTGCCATAACAGTATCAGCAGCTGATGTCCCCATAACAGTGTGTCATCACCACATTTTGTGCTTCAATTTTATTTATATATTTTCCTCCTCTAAAACCTTAAGATTTGGTGCATTTTATAGTAAAATATGGTAATTCCACCATCCTCCTCAGGTCTAAGTGATCTATAGTTTCTTTATTGAAATCTGGTGAGAGATCCCCTTTAAATGAGGAAAATGTTTAATAGAAACTGAGTACATTTTGCAGACTGCAAATTAATGGATCATAATCTGTGACGAGTCCTGGAACAAAAAATATGACAACAGCAATAGATGTAATTGCACCCAGTGCTGTTGATACAGTGTGAGGCTTTATAACTGAATTAATAATGAGCCCAATTTATATACTTAACTTTTTGGAATTAAAGGATTAAAATAAATCTCCTATATTTGTTGTCAATAATACCCTGCTGTTTTGCAGTATAAATCTGTCAATGCGACAGGCATTCCGGGCTATGATTAATGTACAATTAAATTACTGTAGTTACATTGCTTCATTTTTAATCAAGGCGCTCATTATATTTAACTTAAAACTTTTGTGGACTGACAGGCTTATGACAAATGAGTTATTTATTCTCATCCTTAAAGAATATTTTCAAATATGCAAATGATAACTGAAGTACAGAAGAAAATGTCCTAACACAGTCTACGAAGTCCAACAATCTCCCTGTTCGGGAGTAAGGGGGGGGTGATAAGACAATGGATTCTACTCTACCCTTGCTACATGATCAGTAGGGCATATATATATATATATATATATATATATATATATATATATATATTAATTATATTGTATATAAAAAGTGCTCCTTGGAGAATAAATGGGTTGTAAACTTTTGCTAAAAATTGCTCCTTTTGTTCCTTCCTAAATTGAAGTCCAGGATGAGGAATTGTAAGGGAGCAGAAACAGCAGGAGACCTCCAACTAAAGCCCCCATTACACATAGCGAGATCGCTGCTACGTCACAGATTTTGTGACACAACAGCGACCTCGCCAGCGATCTTGTCATGTTTGACACGTAGCAGCGACCAGACCCCCGCTGTGAGATCGCCGATCGTGTCTGAATGTTCTGGACCATTTTTTGATAGTCGGTTTCCCGCTGGGCAGCATGCATCAGTGTGTTTGACGCCTTAACAATGACCTCCTTGACGACTCAGAACTCAAACATGTAGGTCTGAGTCGTCAGACTAGCCGCTGTGTGACAGGATCCCAGTGACCGCAGAGGTCGTTATATGGGTCGCCTTATTGTTGCTGCGTCATTGAGTAGATCTGACTGTTTGACATCTCACCAGCGACCACGTAGCGACGTTCCAGCGATCCCTACCAGGTCGTATCGTTGTCGGGATCGCTGGAGCGTCGCCAAGTGTAACGGCACCCCAAGATCTTGCAGTGTCTATTTCAGAACATTCCCATCTGCTGGTTAAGAAAAACAACTAGGAATAAAAGGGAAACTGTCAGCTAGTTTATGCCTCCCCAGTTATTACTGTCTGCACCTGTAGCTTTATAATACCAGTCTAATCATCCCTATCTGAGCTCAGAGTTTAATGTGAAAGGTGAAAAAAAAGCATTTATACACTTACATTTTCTTATGTAATGCAGCAGTCAGTCCTCAGCTTGGAGGACGGAGACTGTTTGGCAGGTTAATAGTTAACATTTCAGCCTTGTGCTAGAACATATTGGGAGACCTGATGTGATATCACAACCATGTGACTACAATAGGCGGAGCTAAGTTCTCATAGAACATAATACATTTGCTGGCTTAGCTCCACCCACTATGGTAACATGATCGTTACATCACACAGGTCCTTTAGCCATCCAAGTTAAAAGTGAGTTAACTATTATCCTGCCAGACAGTCTACCTCCTCCAAGGTGGGGACTGAAATGTAAGTGTATAAATGCTTTTCTTTCACCTTTCACATTGCACTATGAGCTCAGACAGGGATGATTAGACTGGTATTATAAAGCTGCAGCTACAGACAGTGATAGCTGGGGGGGCATTAACCACCTGACAGGTTCCCTTTAAGTGTCAAAAGAGGTGTTTCCTGGAGGGAAGAGATTTAAAAAGACACTAGGTCAGGTGACAGTTGTGCTGCAATTAAAACCTATAAAAAAAAACTTGTGATGACAGAGAAGAGCAGGAGTTGGCATCAAAACTTGCAAGAAAGCAGAAGTGTCAGCAGAGAAGCGAGTCTTTAGTTGCTATTACTGGAGAAGTATCCAGGAGTGAACAGATCTCCAAGAAGGTCTAAGTTATTTTGGTTCCAGTGGAAAGCTAGACACCTACAATCAAGTACTGAAGACCAGATTTTGTTGGTCAAGACCAAAGCCCAGACTGCACAAGTCAACCACCGAAAACCAACTCAAGTCGGAACTGAACACCAAAGACTGAATCACGAACACTGACTCCAGAAGAAACCTGAAAGACCTCATGGACCAGGGCTCATCCCAACTGAACGCCCGAACTCCTTACCATTGGCTGAACACTACTCACACAACAAAGGGTGAGTGAACCACACAATGGTTAGACTTTATTGGATCCCCAACAGTCAAATGCATATAACACATATTTTGCAATTGCACACTATGTAACAGGCAACGGAGTCTCAAACTTCTGCTGGCTCACCAAGAATTAGCATATTCATGCCTTCAGCGCTTCCAGGGCCAAGTTTTGGCAGGCACCCCTGAGAAAGGAATAGCGGCAAGCTTAAGAAACTAACCGAGCACAGGAAAGTCTGTAGCCAGGTGACTGAATTCTCCCAAAGTGGGTCTTGTAAGTAGTCTCTGATATTCCAGCCGAATCCTAAAATCCAAGGCTGAACTCCTACAGAATATAATCCCTTTCTGGTGCTACTCTAGTCAAAACCAAAGCTCCTATACTGAGACCATTCTGTGCATGAAGACACAATAGGATCCTGGCAGCTGTAACCAAAATTCCAAGGCTGAAGTCATGAAGAAGCGATGTGATCCTCTCATCAGGACTGAAATCCCTAGATTAAGGCCACAAAGCATATGTACAACTGGTGACTGAAGCAGGTCTTTTTTATAGCCCAAGCCTCCACATCAGGGTATATTGTAGTCTTACAGGATTAGTGGGATAAGGCTGTTCTCTTATTGGTAGGCATTTCAATCCGACTGCATAATTTTCATCTAAATGATGTAGACAGAAGGGGCAGAGGTAAATCACATTTCGTTAGCAATCCGCAAATTAGCAATCACCAATCAGACTAGCAAGAAACAATGACTTAACAAACATGAGTTAACAAACAAAAGACTGATATGTCTGGCCAAATTAAGAATATTAAACAATGACACACATTGAGAAAGGTTGTGTCACCACACTGAATGTTTGCCAGAAGACGATCCATGTGAGTCAAGCTGTTGCTTCCTGTCCAGCTATATGGTACTCAGAGAGAGAAATTACCCACTAACATTGGACTCATGGCTTAGCAAATCGTATTATAGTCCCGTTAGAGCCTGTATGCTGATAGATTGATTCAATTAGACAAGTGGGATTTTGACTAAAGCTGAGGTGACACTGACACTTCCCTGACAGAGAGACTGGAACTAAGTTAACCTTAGTAATAACCATTATTTATTGTTTAAAGAAACCAATGATACTAATATCGTATTTAGAACTTGAATGACTCTTGCTGTGTATCAATTTGTCTGTTTGTAAACACTTTTAATGTTCCTCGATTGTACCTTAACACCACTACTCCTTGATATCTGTTGTGAGTCACCGCTGAGTCGTCTTTCCTGCTGGGTTACATCCTCGTAACCTGTTTACAGGAGCTCATGCGATCAATAATGTAAGGTGGAGAAATGTGGAGGAGGTGATAACCTACAAAGCAGCCACTATGATGCACACTAAGTGTCATACGTGGGTAATATTCTACCCTATCTGATGGAGCATGTCATCTCCTTATGGCTCTGCAGGACATTTTTAGACATTCGTAGGCACAGTAGGACCTCGTACACCTTTATGGGTATGGAGATGTATTTAAAAAAAAAAAAAATATATATATATATATATAAATATATATAGACCAGTAAACGACTGCAGCACTCCAGTAAGATGTAATACGCCTTTAATGGCCTTCAGGCATCCTGTGGTGGACGTTTCGGTCCTCAGACCTTCTTCCAGCAAACACTGTTTACAAATGCTGGGCTTTTTATACATCTCTTTTACATTTCCTTACAATACATCAATTATCTTTACAATCATAATAATGTGCATTATTATCTATTCATACACACTTCAGGTCATCTTATATCATGAATCTCCCTTTATATTACAATCTTTTCTCCTTATACATTTAAAAATCTCCCATACATCTTATATTATCCTTTATATATTCCCTATTGGGTCTTAATTGGCACTTATGTCGCTCTATATCTCATATCTGTTCATTACTGTATGCACGTGCACTCACCGCGTCTCTCCGAGGTTCTCGGCGTTGCGGAAGTTGCACCGCGCATGCGCCAAGTCTCCTCCAACATCACCGTTACCCGGGATACCAGATGCTTGGTCGCGGCCATCTTGGTTTTTCTCGCGCATGTGCACTGGCGATTTTCCCAAGCGTGCACCTAGAATCTGATTCCCCCATGATGTTGCTTCCTGTCAGTATTATTTTATTATAGCCCTTATTTTATCAATCCAATACCTTCATTATCTATCCTCTAGGGACATGAATGGGCTTTCCTTGTAGTGTAATGCTAAAATATTACTCTAATATGTGTTTAACCGTGATATTAATATATAAATATAAAGTGCATTTGTACTTATATTATTTTATTAAAATTAGGCATCCTTATTGTATAGAGGGATAATCTACATATATCCTTCTCAAAATCATATATTTACATCAAACTTACGTTTTTTCTAAAATAGTTTTTTTATATATATATTTCTTTCTCCCATTTTACACTATATTGTATCACTGAAATGTATAATATATATTTATCATTAAAGATATTTTTTACACTTCATTTGAAAATTGGAGGTTCTTTTGTGAAGGGAAACCTTCAAGGCATGCAAGAAAATGAGGGATTCTTTACATATACGTTTTGAGGACTCCCATGGACAGAAGGGTGATACCTTTGGAAGGTAATCCGTACTTTGGGCAGGAGTGGAGGGAAGGGGTTAAAGCCTCTTGCATCCACATACTGACAAGGGTAGTAAAAACCACAGAAATGTGGCGTACTATAGGATGTAGTAATGCACCTTGTTATGTGCAATGGGAGAAAGAAATATATATATAAAAAAAACTATTTTAGAAAAAACGTAAGTTTGATGTAAATATATGATTTTGAGAAGGATATATGTAGATTATCCCTCTATACAATAAGGATGCCTAATTTTAATAAAATAATATAAGCACAAATGCACTTTATATTTATATATTAATATCACGGTTAAACACATATTAGAGTAATATTTTAGCATTACACTACAAGGAAAGCCCATTCATGTCCCTAGAGGATAGATAATGAAGGTATTGGATTGATAAAATAAGGGCTATAATAAAATAATACTGACAGGAAGCAACATCATGGGGGAATCAGATTCTAGGTGCACGCTTGGGAAAATCGCCAGTGCACATGCGCGAGAAAAACCAAGATGGCCGCGACCAAGCATCTGGTATCCCGGGTAACGGTGATGTTGGAGGAGACTTGGCGCATGCGCGGTGCAACTTCCGCAACGCCGAGAACCTCGGAGAGACGCGGTGAGTGCACGTGCATACAGTAATGAACAGATATGAGATATAGAGCGACATAAGTGCCAATTAAGACCCAATAGGGAATATATAAAGGATAATATAAGATGTATGGGAGATTTTTAAATGTATAAGGAGAAAAGATTGTAATATAAAGGGAGATTCATGATATAAGATGACCTGAAGTGTGTATGAATAGATAATAATGCACATTATTATGATTGTAAAGATAATTGATGTATTGTAAGGAAATGTAAAAGAGATGTATAAAAAGCCCAGCATTTGTAAACAGTGTTTGCTGGAAGAAGGTCTGAGGACCGAAACGTCCACCACAGGATGCCTGAAGGCCATTAAAGGCGTATTACATCTTACTGGAGTGCTGCAGTCGTTTACTGGTCTGTATAGAGGGGGGTGAAGGAACATAGCCCTGGACTGGTTGCACCACCCTTATAAGGGATTAAGTGCTGCTCTTAGTTTTTCTATATATATATATATATATATATATATATATATACCGTATATACTCGTGTATAAGCCGAGTTTTTCAGCCCAAAAATTGGGCTGAAAAGTCCCCCCCTCGGCTTATACACGGGTCAATACGGTAACATATGTGTTTCACTTTGGTGGGGGCTGTGTGCCGGGTGCTGGGGAGGCTGGACGAGGCGGGGGGAGGCTGGTGACTGAGCGGCCCGTCACGTGGTGCCGCTCATTAGATATGCACGGCTCCCCCCGCCCATCACAGCGGCAGGGGGAGCCGTGCATACAGCCCCCAGTGGTAGTATAAAAGCAGCCCCCCCGCTCCATTACTCGCCCCCCACACTGTACAGAGCCCCCCCGCTGCATTACTCGCCCCCACACTGTGCAGAGCCCCCCGCTGCATTACTCACCCCCCCATACTGTGCAGAGCCCGCCCGCTGCATTACTCGCCCCCCCATACTGTGCAGAGCCCCCGCTGCATTTCTCGCCCCCCATACTGTGCAGAGCCCCCGGCTGCATTACTCGCCCCCCCCGCTGCATTATCTTACCCTCCATCGTCTTCATCACCGCGGGCCCTCACGTCCATCTTCGTGTGTTCCGGGTCTCATGTGACCCGGCGCGATGACGCCATCCCACTGCGACCGCCGGGTCACATGAGACCGGGAACGCAGCGCGCGAGGATGGACGTGAGGGCCCGCGGTGATGAAGACGGTGGAGGGTAAGATAATGCAGCGGGGGGGGGGGCGAGTAATGCAGCCGGGGGGCTCTGCACAGTATGGGGGGGCGAGTAATGCAGTGGGGGGGCGAGTAATGCAGTGGGGGGGCTCTGCACAGTATGGGGGGGCGAGTAATGCAGTGGGGGGGCTCTGCACAGTATGGGGGGTGAGTAATGCAGCGGAGGGGGCTCTGCACAGTATGGGGGGTGAGTAATGCAGCGGTGTGGGGGGCTCTGCACAGTATGGGTGGCGAGTACTGGGGGCCTGCTGTATACTACTGGGGGCCTGCTGTATACTACTTGGGGCCTGCTGTATACTACTGGGGGCCTGCTGTATACTACTGGGGGCCTGCTGTATACTACTGGGGGCCTGCTGTATACTACTGGGGGCCTGCTGTATACTACTTGGGGCTTGCTGTATACTACTGGGGGCCTGCTGTATACTACTTGGGGCCTGCTGTATACTACTGGGGGCCAGCTGTATACTACTGGGGGCCTGCTGTATACTGCTGGGGGCCTGCTGTATACTACTGGGGGCCTGCTGTATACTACTGGGGGCCTGCTGTATACTACTTGGGGCTTGCTGTATACTACTGGGGGCCTGCTGTATACTACTTGGGGCCTGCTGTATACTACTGGGGGCCTGCTGTATACTACTGGGGGCCTGCTGTATACTACTTGGGGCTTGCTGTATACTACTGGGGGCCTGCTGTATACTACTTGGGGCCTGCTGTATACTACTTGGGGCCTGCGGTATACTACTGGGGGCCTGCTGTATACTACTGGGGGCCTGCTGTATACTACTGGGGGCCTGCTGTATACTACTGGGGGCCTGCTGTATACTACTGGGGGCCAGCTGTATACTACTGGGGGCCTGCTGTATACTGCTGGGGGCCAGCTGTATACTACTGGGGGCCTGCTGTATACTACTGGGGGCCTGCTGTATACTACTTGGGGCTTGCTGTATACTACTGGGGGCCTGCTGTATACTACTTGGGGCCTGCTGTATACTACTGGGGGCCTGCTGTATACTACTGGGGGCCTGCTGTATACTACTTGGGGCTTGCTGTATACTACTGGGGGCCTGCTGTATACTACTTGGGGCCTGCTGTATACTACTTGGGGCCTGCGGTATACTACTGGGGGCCTGCGGTATACTACTGGGGGCCTGCTGTATACTACTGGGGGCCTGCTGTATACTACTGGGGGCCTGCTGTATACTACTGGGGGCCTGCTGTATACTACTGGGGGCCTGCTGTATACTGCTGGGGGCCAGCTGTATACTGCTTGGGGCCTGCTGTATACTACTTGGGGCCTGCTGTATACTACTTGGGGCCTGCTGTATACTACTTGGGGCCTGCTGTATACTACTGGGGGCCTGCTGTATACCATACTGCTGGGGCCTGTATACCTGTCCTGGTGGCTGTATACCATACTACTGGGGCCTGTATACCACTGGGAGGGCCTGTATACCACACTGCTGGGGGTTGTATACCTGTGCTGGGGTCCACCCTCGGCTTATACGCGAGTCAATAAGTTTTCCCAGTTTTTGGAGGCAAAAGTAGGGGGGTCGGCTTATACACGGGTCGGCTTATACACGAGTATATACGGTTATATATATATATATATATATATATATATATATATATATATATATATATATATTTGTGTGTGTGTGAAGAAAATCTGAACAGAATGAACATATAGACTCTTATGATCAACTTGTCATTTGCTGTAAGCATCACAAACTGTAATTAGAGTTTGTTCACATCACATTGGAATTAGGTGTGGATTGTATAACCTGCATCTGCTGCTCTTGTGTTCTGCTGGTTAACCCATCATTTGCTATAAACATCACAAACTATTATTTGAGACTATTCGCATTATACCACAATTGTGCAACCTACATCTGAGCGCTGCTTCAAACCTGCCATTTTTCTAATTATTTGCTCTTTTGGTCTGGTGACTTTTGGTGTATCATGCTTTACTTTTTTATATAAGGTCCAACATAGCCTGTTGCCTTAGTCCTTGATGTTCCACATACCATCCAGCCTGCAGTGTCAATGTCCTGAGTGCTTGTATTCACCTTAACCTGTGACTTTGTGAATTCATTTTATGAAGTGAGCATAGCGGCTTGAACTCCTTTCTTCACCTTACACAAACCTTTGGCCGAGTGTTCATGTGTTGGCTATGAGGAGAGCAGAATAAGCAGCTGCCATGTTGGTCACTGGTCTTGCTCGGTCCTTATTGAATTTACATACCTAGACATGGTAAAGGTTTAAATATTAGATGCTTGGGCCGTCCCGATATTGGTCACACTGACGTGGTAGGATGGCTTTGATTTTTTTTGTATCAAAATAATGTTAACGAAGTTTCCTATTTTGTTTACATGCATTATTGTTATTTATTTCTTTATTTTAGAGTACTTGATCATTTTTGCTTTTTTGTTGGTATTCACATGACTTTTTTTGCCTACAGAACCAATGGTTTAGGTGATTAAAATTAAACTACCCAATCCTTTTCTTGCCTAACAACATTGGTCAGGGAATGTTAGGAGGCACTACAAACACTTTGGATGGTTGGCCAAACCTACTTAATAAAATTGGCATGTTTGGCTGATATATATGTAAGCTTTACAGGGGCCTTGATTCCAGATGCCAGATAAGTGTTGGCACAGTCCACTAGCCCATTATCATGAACTTTATGTTCAAATGTAAGGATAATAAAAAAAAAATGAGCCGCAGCATGGGCTGGTACACATGCAAAGCAAAAGAGCATGTTCACACTGGTCACGGACAAGAAAAAAGTGATTGCATATAAACGGCATAGAGCACTTAGTAAACACTGTTTTTGATTAAAAAAAATATAAAGCCACGTTACCATGGCAAGGTGTATTCTTATCGAGACAGTATCTTACACTCCCTAATGTTCTCCTTCACAACCAAGAGCCTACATGTACTCACTCCCTTTGATGAAAGCTCACATGCTGAGCTCACATCATTCCCAACATGTCAGATGATCTGATAAGCTCATGTGTGTAGCTAACAGCACCGATCGGATCAACAGCCTAAAGAACACCTTGAGCTTCCAGTACAACCTCTAGGTTGCTGTGAGTTACCTCCTGCCAGGCTGAGAGTGCAGATGCGTGCCTATAGCAGATCCCTGATCTCATGTACTACTGATGCCGCGGAGTGCCCCATTTGAGTTGCTGGTAAGCATAAAACTCACCAGCATCTACTTCTGCCACCAGGCCCTATAAGCCTAGATGACCTAGGGACTGGTGCCCTGCATGCAGATGGTCCCTTCAAGGAAGCTCCTGCTGCCTCCTCCTTAGATACATTGCGAAAGTACCCTAAAAGTGAATAAAAGTTGTTAAAAATAATAAAATTACATACTCACCTGTCAGAGACCTGCAATCACCGGACAAGGATCTGTGACTTCCAGCCAATCAGATGGCCGGTAGCGATCTGGCCAATCAGATGGCGACACGTCACAACCTCGTGATCGCTATCGGCCACCTGATTGGCCAGATTGCAAGGTCCTGGCAGTACACCTAGGACCTTGCAATCTGGTCAATTAGGTGGCCGCTAGTGATCACGTGGTTGTGACGTGTCGCCATCTGATTGGCCAGATCGCTACCGGCCATCTGATTGGCTGGAAGTCACAGGTCCTTGTCCGGGGATCTCAGGTCTTCTGGGACGGTCCCGGGGCTGGCGTCGAACAGGTGAGTATGTAATTTTATTATTTTTAACAACTTTTATTCACTTTTAGAGTACTTTTGCAGTGTATCTATAGATACACTGCGAAAGTATTCATACTCGCTATACTCGCAACGAGTAGCGAGTACCGAGTCCTAATCGTTGCGAGTATAGCGAGTCCGAATATGGCGGTACTCGCTCATCCCTAGTAGTTACACAGCGTGCTCAATAGGAATTATGTTGAATATACAAATAATGCTTTTATATAGGTAGCATTCCCAAGGTTCATTCACAGATCAAATGAAGATCTTATTATTTTACAAATATATAGATGTACAAGCTATATTAGGGATGTACAACTACCAAAGGAACAACCAGTATCTGTTAACTACACTGGGTATTTCACCACAGCTTACATATATTTACATAGTTGTTAATTTCTTCTCCCTAGTGCAGTGCTTCAAGTTTATTATTACTGTATATTAATGATGTTTAATCAATTTACAATAAGTAAGTCTGAACACTATTAAGAAGTGATAATAAAATATCGTATTATATTGATTTGGTGTTCAAATGTTTGACCAAATAGGATGTACAATATGAAATTACCGAGGATAATTACATTTTTTGACAATCCCACCATATAATTATGTCATCAAATCACAACTATATGCATTAATAGATATAGTACTATATTGTTATTGATATTGCACCGTAAGCCAGGGAATTGGAGGTTAACTGGGTGTTAGGTTAACTGTATTACACAGTAATCCAAGGAACTAAAGGTTAACTGGGCACTGAGCTCAATATTACACCACAGTTCAAATATGTTTAAACTATTTAGAGAGAATCTCTATAAAAAACACTGTATTGGTATTAGTTTTGCACAAAATGCAGAGAACTAGATGTTAACTAGGGGTTAACTGCGTGTTGGCTGATTATTATAACACAGTTCAAACAAGTATATATGGTTACCACTATGTACCGTTTGCTTCCAAACTCCTTGAGCAACACGTCCATGCTTAACTTTCCTCCCACGTCTCATCTAACTCTCTCCTTGACAATCTACAATCCGGTTTCCGGCTCCACCACTCCACCACAACTGCCCTAACCAAAATTACCAACGACTTACTCACAGCCAAAGCTAACAGATAATTCTCTATCCTACTCCTTCTCGACGTGTCTTCTGCCTTTGACACAGTCGACCACTTCAGATTCTTTCTTCCCTTGACATCAAAGACCTTGCCCTGTCCTGGGTTGCCTCATACCTTTCCAACCACACATTTAGCATTTCCCACTCTAAACACCACCTCCTCATCCCGCCCTCTTTCTGTTGGAGTCCCACAAGGTTCTGTCCAGGGGCCCCTACTTTTCTCCATCTATACCCTTGGCCTAGGACAACTCATACAGTCCCATGGCTTCCAGTACCACCTGTATGCTGACGACACTCAGATCTACCTCTCTGCCTCAGATGTCAACTCTCTCAAATATCCTCCTTCTCCTCTCGCTACCTAAAACCCAACATAGACAAAACCGAACTCATCATCTTTCCTCCATCCCATCTTTCATCTATCTATTATGGTAAATGGCATCATGCTTTCTCATACACCTCAAATTCGCTGCCTTGGAGTAACTCTTGACTCTGCCCTGTCCTTCAAACCACACATCCAAACTCTCACCACCTCCTGTCGCCTCCAGCTCAAGAATATTTCCAGGATCCGTCCTTTCCTCAGCACTCAATCTACTAAAATTCTTGTACATGCCCTCATCATCTACCGCCTTGACTACTGCAAGATTCTCCTCTGCGGCCTCCCTGCTAACACTCTTGCACTTCTCCAGTCTGTCCTCAACTGTGCTGCCCAACTAATCCGCCTCTCTTCACGCTACTGCTACTCCCCTGTATCTCCCCACTGCAAATCCCTCCACTGGCTTCCAATTCCCTAACAAATCCAGTTCAAGCTACTAACACTGACCTACAAAGCCATCCATAAACTGTCTCCTCCCTATATCTCTGAACTAATCTCCCACTATCTTTCCTAACGTAATCTTCGATCCTCCGAAGACTTCCTCCTCTTCTCCACACTTATACGTTCCTCACACAACCGCCTCCAAGATTTCTCCCAAATATCCCCCATCCTCTGGAATTCTACGCCCCAACACATCCGATTATCCACCACGCTCTGATCCTTCAGATGGAATGTGAAAACCCATCTCTTCAGGAAAGCTTACAGCCTGCAATGACCGAGCCGCCGCCCCACCACCACCAGAGCTGCTGCCCCACTGCCACCGGAGCTGCTCCCCCACTGCCACCGGAGCTGCCGTCTCCCCCACCAGATCTGCTGCACCCCTGACCTACTGTTTCCTCCCCATTGCCCTGTAGAATGTAAGCCTGCAAGGACAGGGTCCTCTCCCCCCTCTGTACCAGTCTGTCATTGTTAATTTGTTTACTGTAAACTATATCTATAATTTTGTATGTGGCCCCTTCTCATGTACAGCACCATGGAATTAATGGTGCTATATAAATAATAATAATAATAATAATGTAAAGGATACCTCCTTTTAGAGTGCACCTTCCTAGCGCTATATAAGAATAGACATTATATAAGAATAACCATTTGAGCCAGTATTATGAAGGAACCGTATAGGTTATTTCATAAGAATATTTGAGATTGTTACCTGTATATCGTAAGCTGCCGTGTACTACATGTGTGCGCCAATGCACATTTCGACATGTGTCTTCATCAGGGGGCAATACTGGTTATTCCTTTTGCAATTGTACATCCCTAATATAGCTTGTACATTAGTGATGGGCGAATCCTAAATTACTCGGAATCGCTTGACTCTAGCGAGTCCGAGCCCAGGACTCGCTACTCGTTGCGAGTCTAGCGAGTCCAATGTTAATGAATGGGGAAGCGAGTAATAGCGAGTAGTGTGAGATTTACAAATCGCAGATGTGTCTCGGAAGCTTCAGCCTGAAGCAATCCTAGTTTTGTCATTTATTTGCATTGGACTCGTTTACTTTGTAAGTAATCGCTGGGAAACTCGCACAGATAAGAGTCCTGCTTTCTCCTCTGTGCTGGCTGCCAGCTCCAGGGTCCTAGAGCCAGCCTGCTGCCTGATGTAGCAGTGCTGAGATTGTTCTCAGTCTGCTCATTCCCTGTGTACAGACATGAATGTCTGTGCACAGAGATGATGTAGCAGAGATAAGATTGTTCTCAGTCTGCTCATTCCCTGTGTACAGACATGAATGTCTGTGCACAGAGATGATGTAGCAGAGCTGAGATTGTTCTCAGTCTGCTCATTCCCTGTGCATAGACATCTATATCTATACACAGGGGATGTAGCAGAGAAGACATCGCGTTTTGGACTGCGTCGGACGGAAGAGGATTTTTTTAATTAAAGATGGAGTCCCTAATGGCTTTTTTTTTTATTTCTAATAAGAAAATTTCTTTGTGTTGTGTTTTTTTTAAAACAATTTAATAGAAATTCATGGCGGTCATGTCTAATATTGGCGTGACCGCCATAAATTTCGGGCTTAGGGCCAGCTGATAATACAAAGCTGGCCCTAACCTCTTTATTACCCAGCGTGCCACCGCTACCAGGGCCGCTGGAAGAGCGGGGTTCAGCGCCAGAGGATGGCGCTTCAATGAACGCGCCATCTTCTGGGGCGGCTGCGGGCTGCAATTTGCAGCGGGGGGTGCCCAGAAAGCTTGGGCATCCCTGCGCTGCAGATTCCAGCCCCCAGCTGCTTAGCTGTACCTGGCTAGACATAGAAATTGCGCGGAGCCCCACGCATTTTTTTTAAATTATTTCATGAAATTCTGAGATTCTGACTCTGACTCTGACTCTGAGACTCTGACTCTGAAATTCATGAAATAATTAAAAAAAAATGCGTGGGGCTCCGCGCAATTTCTATGTCTAGCCAGGTACAGCTAAGCAGCTGGGGGCTGGAATCCGCAGCGCAGGGATGCCCAAGCTTTCTGGGCACCCCCGCTGCAAATTGCAGCCCGCAGCCGCCCCAGAAGATGGCGCGTTCATTGAAGCGCCATCCTCTGGCGCTGAACCCCGCTCTTCCAGCGGCCCTGGTGGCGGTGGCACGCTGGGTAATAAAGGGGTTAATACCAGCTTTGTTATACAAGCTGGTATTAAGCCCGAGATTCTTAATGTCAGGCCACGTTTGACCCAGCCACTAAGAATCTCCAATAAAGGGTTAAAAAAACACAGAGAAAAATTTTTATTTGAAATAAAAAAAAAAGCCATTAGGGACTCCATCTTTAATTAAAAAAATCCTCTTCCGTCCGACGTAGTCCAAAACGCGATGTCCTCTCTGCTACATCCCCTGTGCATATATAGATGTCTATGCACAGGGAATGAGCAGACTGAGAACAATCTCAGCACTGCTACATCATCTCTGTGAGAAGGCGGGCTCTAGAACCCTGGAGCTGCACAGAGAAGACAGCTGGACTCGGCTCGCAATGTAACAGCAGTTACTTTGCGAGTTTCCCTGCTATCACTGGCAGAGTAGCCGAGTCTAATGCAAACAATGGCAATCCTAGTTTTGTCAGCGTTTCTGACAAAACTAGGATTGATATTGATTTGCATTGGACTCGTGCGAGTAATCACTGGGAAACTCGCATAGTACCGAGTCCTGCGAGTCCCTTACTACTCGCCGAGTAACGAGTCCTAGCGAGTAGATTCGCCCATCCCTATTGTACATCTATATATTAGTAAAAGAATAAGATCTTCATCTGATCCGTGAATGAACCTTGGGAATGATACCTATATAAAAGCATTATTTGTATATTCAACATAATTTCTATTGAGCATGCTGTGTACGGCTGGCTTCACACCACGGCACAGTCCAGTCCGGGGCTATCAGGCATGAACCTGACAGCCCTGGACCGGATCAGCACACAGAACCGGAGGGCCAAATGTGCCCTCCAGTCCTGTGTGCAGCCGGACGCAGCTGCCGCCGCTGACTGATCACGACCGCGGCTCGCAGGGAGCTAGGTGTGCAGCCGCAGGTGTCCGGTTCCAGGATCCTCCATGTTAGGGAGCGCCAGATTGCCCCGGATCCGGGAGGATACAGGTTTTTGGGGAGATTTTTCTCCCCGGACACAAAAACATTGCAAGCAACGTTTTTATGTCCGGTGACAATAATCTGAATTCTCCTGGATTCATCCGGAGAGATGGAAACCGGATGGCAGAGAGCTGCCATCCGGCTCCATCTGACCCCATAGGCTACTATGGGGCCAAAACTGGTTTGGGGCTGTCTGGTTTACACCGGACAGCCCCGGACCGGACTGCGCCGTGGTGTGAAGCCAGCCTAACTACTTTAAAAGAGACAAAAAAATTGTTCCATCCATGTACTTTTTATGATATATCTTTTATATTTTGTACCGCACATCTATACATATAAATAAGGTGTAGAGTGACCGGGTCCTGATCATGGACACACAGCTATGGGAAGCCTTATAAATGAAACGCCCAGCTCAATGAAGATACAAAATCGATATAATACGTCTATGGAACCTTAAGTGTCATAATAGTTCCGATATTACATAATGCAGAAGTATTCGTATTTAGTAAATGCATTTTTCTAAGGGAAAATCTTTGTATTAAACTCTAAAATGTTTCCGAGAGGCGATAAAAACATAATCTTACAATGCCTTGAACTGATGAGGTAGGTGCTGCCAGTATCTCCCCCCAGTCTCCTATCTCCTGACAGCGTTCCTGGACAGTCTAATCGTATTCATACAAGCAATGATGATAAAATGACATTGCTCACTACCGAGAAAGCCTTTCACTGAACGAATTGGAAAATCACTGAAGATAATGTGGAGAAATGCCGTGTTAGGTGCCGGCTTCTTAAAGTGCAAATTAAACTTCATAGCTGCTCCTCTACAGAACTCACATTTATGGAATCTTAAACCTTTTCCATGTTCGATGGCAGATCGCAGCGAGCCCCGACGCAGGCAGCGCTTTAGTAATGACACCAGATATGCAAAGGCTAACATTTCTAGAGTGAAATAATAAAATAAAGGTCACAAATGAACAATTTTCCCATGTGACATTCTCTTGAAGAAGAATTTTTGTAATGAAATTTTCAATGGATTTCTAAGGGCGACTCTGCCCACATTATCAAACGGTATCCGTCTGCTACAAAGATCGCGCTCAGGAGGGGAATCAGCCTCCTACTTATGGAAACAGGAATAGAAATATTAATCCTCCTGGATTTCACTCATGTAGATGGCATTTTTTTCCACTGATATTCTGAAGATTGATACACAGGGGCATCCTAATGAATTAGAATATCATCAAAAAGTTAATTTATTTCAGTAATTCAATATATAAAGTGAAACACATATATTATATAGAGTCATTACACAGAGACTGATCTATTTCAAGTGTTTATTTCTGTTAATGTTGATGATTATTGCTTACAGCCAATGAAAACCCAAAGGTCATTATCTCAGAAATTAAAGTAGGGAGGGTGAAGGGTCTGAGAGATAAAATACAACCTAAATAGGTATCAGAGGCTTCACCTTGTGTGGTTGTGAGAGTCACAACCACTATAAAAGCAGATCTCAGCTGCTGCAGTCCCCAGTGTGGGGCATAAAGAGTAGGGCGGATGAAGTGTTAAAAACCGCGCTACCGTATATCAAAGGGTGAATATAATATTGATTTATTAGTCAAGATGTTTCAAGGCTCCCTAAAACGCCCTGAAAAATGGCAATATAATATTGATTTGTAAACTCATGTTTCTGAAGTGTGGCCAGCACAACCCTCCGGTGCTCGGGTGCCGTCGGTCATAGATTTCCACTCTGCGGTCCCTTCAGGATCCTGTGTCCCACACGGCATCCAGGCAGCCCTCCGGTGCACACTTCCTTGTACTAAGGTACATCACTTCCAGTGCATTAAGATAGATGAAGCCGCACACGTTCGGTATATGCCCAATCAATAATATTGATTTGTCCTGAGGAAGGGGCCTGGGAGTCCTGAAAGGCGTTGACTAATAAATTAATATTATATTCACCCTTTTATGTCTCGTGGAATACGGCAGGGCAGTTTTCAACCCTTCATCCTCCCTAATATCCCAGTTGATGTCATAATGTTGTGTGTGTGCCCTGACAGTCTTAGTTTCAATTGACATTATGATATGCATTGGGCAACAAAGTCATGGCATAATGGGGCCAAGTAGGCATCACAGGTGCTGATTGCTGAACACTTGATGGGACCATTGAAGTGAAAAAGACCTATAGCCTGTGTATGAAGAATAGAGTTGAGCTAACCTGTTCGAGTTTGGAGTTGGGGTGAGTTTGGGTGATCTCTAAGCACTTGGCCAATTGCTGTGCTCGTGTGTGTTTGGCCAAGTGCCAAGTGCCTGTGGTATTTGATCGACTCACACTGGAGTAAAAACAGAGTTATTGGCCGTAGTGTGGATGTAAAATAAAATTAAAAATCCCTGACATTCGAAAGTGGTTTGCTTATGGCTGGATGTATGTGGACGGAGAGCCAAACAGCCAATGAGTGACACCAACGGTCAAATCAAGTCCCGAACAGCGCCGCTGAACTGAAACATCCACCGGTTTGTTCGCAACAGAACAGGAACCTTGAAAGGTTCACTCATCTCTAATGAGGAATTGACCAGAATGACCGGGAGCTGTGTGGCCAAAAAGAGTGCTGGAAAGAGGTGACTAACTTTTGACTTAATTCTCCTTTCAGCCCGTTTTAAATCCAACAAAATGATAGTTGAATCGATTAAAAAATTGGGATTTGGCAAATCCAAAGTTTTTGTGAAATAATGAGGCAAACTCACTCATCTCTATGTTTTACAAGATGAATTTCATATAATAGTTTAACATTTCTTAAGTACTTGAGTGAATTTTTGCAATATTTTCCATACACTGATGGAAAGTGTCTCTAGCCACACTACAGCCAATTATGCATTACTTAAACGAGCCTTGGCTGTCTCGGGAGCTTTGTCTTCATTTAGATGTGTTCCGGAGCGCACCATCTGTACGGATCTGAAATATTTCATGTAGCAGTTTAGTACAAACAAGACATTAAGATATAATTTCCACTTAACTAAGAAAACATGCTGTTAAATTATATCGACATAGTTGAGAGTTGAGGGAAGGTATGAACCTGTGAACCATAAGATCATTTCAGACAACAGATGCGGCTCGTTCCATTTGTAAGTGAGAAAAAGAAGAAAAAATAATAATTTGACCTCATTGACCAATATGCAACATTATTGCAATGACTAAAGTCTGAGCTTCCAAGTTCAGTTTCTAACAAAATTTTAAAAATATAAACAGTACCCATTGTTACCAAAATATTCCGATTCCTTCCAGAAGAGTTGTGCGTAATTTGTAAAGTTAGGGTTCTTTACCTTCAGGCCATTACTTATTCAAAATGTAATTCGTCTTTCCAAATTCAGAGTTGTTCTGTATTTTGGGCCAACAAAATCCTCCCAGGATTTTCCACCATCGCACTCATGTAGCTACTACATTTAGAACATCATTATCATTGGATCACCACTCTCTTCTCCTCCAACATTGTGCAGCTGCATCTCCCTCTTCACCATCTTCTTGGCAAATTCTATGGAAAGTCAGGAAGTGTGTGGATATTTAAAGAGGTTGACCACTCCTTTTGTATTGGTGTCCTTGGGATGTCCGGAAGTGTCCAACAGTGTTGAGGTCCGGAAGTTCTCAGATGCTGCCAAAACACAGCAGCTCCATTATTTGTATAGGGACTTTGGCGCAGTACTTCAGATCCACACCCTATGTGAATGAATAGGGTATGGATTTGCAGTACCTTGCCACAGCGACTGTAGTTTTGACAGAACGTCTGTGTTCCGACAGCATTTAAGAACTTCTGTCCGCCATCAGCGCTGGAAACACCTGATGGGTGGGATGCCAATTGTCACACCCTCACAGATTAGATATTAATGATTTATTCTAAGGTTAGGCTTTCAGAATGTAGTGGCCAGGGGTGTAACTACAATAGGTGCAGGGGTTGCATTCGCACCTGAGCCCTGGAGCCTAGGGGGCCCCAAAAGTACCCTTTGGCTTATAGAAAAAGACGATTACTATTAAAGATTTTCAATAATTGGGGGCCCCGTTGGAGCTTTCGCATTGGGGCCCATAAGATTCAAGTTATGCCACTGGTAGGGCCAACCTCTTTAAGGCCTCCTTTTGACAAGGAAAATTGTTTTTACCTTTGTGAGAGGCTTGCATTCATTAATAAAATTGCATTGACTTTCTATCTGTAATCTTTATTAATTCATTTTTAGACCACCTGATGTGTAGTTTATGGTCTAATCCAAGCATCTCTCCCAGTAACATAGGCTGGATGTGAGGTCTATGTTTGTCCAGGAAAGCTGTTGCCTGCATTAAAGGGAACCTGTCATTTGGGTTTTTGCTACCTGATCTGAGAGCAGTATAATGTAGGGTCTGAGACCCCAATTACAGCTATATATCCCTTAGTTTATTGGGTGCTGTAGTTTTGAAACAATCACTATTTTCTCTTGTACAGATCTAGATAAGGGAAGGACAAGCCCAATAGAGTCTTAAATGTGACCAAATGGATGGTATTTCCCACTTGGGTGGGTTGTGTGTTGCACAACCACTATAAAAACCTCTAAAACATGGCTGCTGCAGCCCTGATATCGTAAATACTTCAGATAGCAGCTAGCAGAAAAGAGAAGGATCCCACTGACCATAAGAACTTTCACTCTACAGGAGAGAAAGAGGACCCTGCAAGCATAAGAGCTTACACTGTGCAGGAGCGAGAGAGGACCCCACTGACCATAAGAGGTTACAGTCAAGAGGAGAAAAAGAGAGCACCTCACTGGTCATAAGAGCTTACACTGTACAGGAGAGAGAGAGGACCCCTCTGACCATAAGAGGTTACACTCTGTAGGAAGGTGAGGACCTGCTAACCACAGAAACCTAAACTCAACAGGAGACAGAGAGAGAGAGAGGACCTTGTTGACCAAAGGAGCTTACACACTACATGAGAGAGGACCCCACTGACCATAAGAGCTTACACTCTACAGGAGAGGGAGACTTACTCAGAGACTCTGGAGATGGAAAACTACTCTGCTGTATAATTTGTGCTCCACTGGTTCACCCGTAATGGCCCAGCTCTGACCACCTCTGTACAAGGGATGATAATCCACTAGATGTCATAGCTATAGGGCATTATGGGGAAGCTGCGCAGCCACACAAAAACACATTAGTCCCTTCTCTGATGCTTCATCAATGTGAGATACGGTTTTTGGCAAATTTTATAATATTTTTGAGCCACAAATCATAAGTGTTTGAGTTTGCATGAAACCACGAATTTCTGTAAATTCAACTTGAACTCGATCTACTCCACTCTAATTACTGAGGCTCTGATCATTGATTTATATCAAAGACTGGTCAGATCCTTCATACCCAATTGTCATAATTAACAGGAAAAATAGTGTTGCATACAATCAGAATAAATGAAGCAATTGAGCCTGTTGGGTGGCAGTGGTCTCCATCATGCAATGAATCCGGCAAATCGTTGTAAACTCATGCCACTATGGTAATGTGGCCACTATTTATCAAATTAATGAATACAGTATAACTTATTGAGTGCAGGGTGTCTGATCTCCGTGTGTCCCAGAGATCCCAAGAATGGGGTTCTGCAAAGTCCAGTCTTGAATTAATGTGCGTTCAAATAAAGATGTGGTATTAGATTAGCGCTACAAACCACTCCAGGCGATCGTTCTGTATAAATTACCTTAAAGCTTTATTCAATCGATGTAGAATGCCCAGTCTCCACAACGCGTTTTGGCGCTAATTGCGCCTTTCTCAAGTGTCTCAAAGACACTTGAGAAAGGCGCAATTAGCGCCAAAACGCGTTGTGGAGACTGGGCATTCTACATCGATTGAATAAAGCTTTAAGGTAATTTATACAGAACGATCGCCTGGAGTGGTTTGTAGCGCTAATCTAATACCACATCTTTATTTGAACGCACACGTATCCTCCCATTGGGAAGCGTGGTATTCAGCAGCTGGGCACCCAGGACGCATCAGACGTCAATCACCACTTCTTTGGAACAAGCACGAGAATCAGCAGCGTGTGCATATTGGAAATCACGCTCATCCCTGCTTGCAGCACACCGGCTGATGTGGAAACCCTTTGGGGTAACAAATCAGTGCATAAACTAGTTGTGCGGTCAGCACAACTAGAGAAGGTGAGCCCTAGATATATTTAACCGCTCCCATGCCATAAACATCAGCAGTTTGGCGCAACATTGTTTTTGTTTCTTATATTCCAGTCTTGAATTAATAGGAGTTACACATGGACATCTCCACTTCATTCAATACATGAGTCTGAAGAGCCTGTTCTCAGGACTGCTATAAATACGGGATAACTTGCCATTTTGGGAATAAACCTTTAAAGCACCACTCCAGCGCTTGAGTGTTGCTTTAAATGTAAGCCCTCTGTATTTGGTATTATACTCAACCTCCACCATCTTCTTGCTTTTATGGTGTCACTCTGGTGCCATCTTGTTCTCGTAACTTCTGACTGGCTGGAGGTCAGAAATTACATCACAAGTGCTCAACGCATCTCTATGAGGCCAGAAGGAGGCCAGATTGAGGCTTTTATAGACTTGTATTGAGTTGTGACCTTCGGCGAGCTCCATGGAGCTGCCAGCAGGTCATTTTTCGAGGACGATCGGCTGAAGTGACGTTGGGAAAGGATAAAGGTGGCAGGGGGAGAGTATAAGACCGGTGGCCGGGTACTTACATTTAAAGCACCACTACAGTAGTGCAATAAAAAACATGTTTGAGTGCAATGTGCTAATATTCTGGTTTACCCATCAATACTTGCAGAAGGATGTAGCTAAAAATTTGTAACTTTCAGTAATCAGAACTTGTCCCTTTAAAACTCAAAACATCTGAACTCTCCGAGCTCGTTAATGTCTTTATTACACTAAATCTTTTACAAAAGTGAACTAAACAAGGCTGATGACAGAGGTTAATCATTATGTCTTCACGCAATGAAGACCCATGATTTGTTTTTGGTCTCTTTGCATTGAGTTTACTGTAATAAATACAAAATTGTGCTCCGTTACAAGCTCTAATTACAAAGATATTGATAATAAAACTGTCGTTAACTATGTAACAGGACAATGCACGCATCAAGGTCAATGAATCATGCTTTCTAAGGAAGTAGGATCATAGATCTACTTCAAAGGGAACCAACCACCAGGATTTAACCCCTGTAAATCAGTGCAGCAGGTGATTGACGTGTGCAGCATGACATCACTATTTGTTTTTTTTTTATTCCTCCCCTGTGGGCTTGGCAGTTTGCTGTAAACCAAACCCCCTGGATGAGAGGGAGGGGGTTTGGCTTACAGCAGACACCCAAGCCCACAGGGGAGGAATAACAAAAAACACCCCAGATAGTGATGTCATGCTGCACACGTCAATCACCTGCTGCAGTGATTTACAGGGGGTTAAATCCTGGTGGTTGGTTCCCTTTAAAGATTAAACTAAAAGGAATCAAAAAGTTGTCCTGAGTGGCAGATGATTACCTTCTTTTCCTCACCACTGCTTTTTCTGTTTGAGGTTTTCATTGTAGAGAAAATCAAATCACCCTGCGGTGATCATATCGAGCTCCTGTTTCTACACAGCAGTCAATCTGGAGAGATCGAGCTTCAGGTAAAGACACAGAGGAAAAAAAACAGCAGCATGCTAAAGGCAGTGATGCTGTGTTATTTAAGACACAACATGTCGGCTGCTTTAAAAGGAAGCTGTCACATTTTTTCCAAATTACCAAACATTATACACTGTGCCCCCTGAATATCTAGTATGAATTGCACTTTACAGAGATTAAAATCAATGTCTCCATTGGGGTTCATGATCTAGATTCCCCATCAGTATGTTTGTGGACTGGGGAAAGAAACCAGAGAACCCAGAAGAAACTCATGCAAACACACAATCTCCATGCAGATGTTGTCCTTGGACCCAGGACCCCAGGGTTAAAAAGCCATCATGCTGTCCAGAATATTATATAAAATTATTTACGCTGCACCCCTTAAAATAAAGAAAAACCCACTCATTTCCCATTGTTTTCCTGAGCAGCTCAGTATTCTGCTAAAGGACATTGGGGCAGCCATGACACCATTCACTAGTGATGGGCGAGCAGTATAATGTTCGGGTGCTCGATGCTTGGGTCGAGCATATCAAGATGCTCGGCTGCTCGACCCGAGCCCAATGTTTACCTATGGGGAAACCCGAGCATTTTGCTGGTGGCACCCCCGACGCGCTGCATAAAGCCTAAAACTTTCACTTTAGCGTATGTTCTGCCTGTACATTCACTGCTAAAGTGAAATCCAAATGAACTAAAAAAAAAAATCATACTCGCCTGTCAGCAGACTCCCGGGACTCGTCCGATCGCTGTCAGGGCCTGTCGGTAATCAGCTGATGCTGTCACCTTACAGCATCAGCTGATTGGGAACTCCCGCGGTAGAAAGCCAGCTTTTTCCAACCTGGCCGGTTTAAATGATCAGCTGACAGCATCAGCTGATCATTTAAAACAGCCGGCAGTAAAAAGCTGTCTATTTCCCGCCCGGCTGGTTGATGCGATCAGCCAGACACCGCTGGGAGATCAGCGGCTGCCGTGCCCGGGAAATGAGCCCTCAGCGGGCGGTGGCGGGCGCCACTGATCTCCCGGCGGTGTCGGTACGGGAGATTTAAACAGTTGATCTGACAGCTGTTTAAATCTCCCTCGCTGACATCACCTTTTCAGTGTTGGCGCAGAAGATCTAAAGAGTTGTCAGACCAGCTGTGTTTAAATCTCCAGTGCCGACACCACTGGGAGGTCAGCAGCGCCCGTCCAGGGAGATGAGCGGCTGCCGCCACCGGTAGGTACGCAGTGCCCGCCACCGGGAGATCAGCAGCACCTGCCGCTCATCTCCCGGCGACGGGTGGCACTCAACTCCTGGCAGGGGGCGGCACTCATCTCCTGGCTGTGTCCGCGCAGGAGATTTAAACACAGCTGATCTGACAGCTGTTTAAATCTCCCGGGCCAACATCACCTATTTGGTGTCAGCACTGGAGATTTAAACAGCTCTCATATCAGCTGTGTTTAAATAGCATGCGCCGACATCAGCTGCTCGGTGTCGGCGCAAGAGATTTAAACACAGCTGGTCTGGCAGCTGATTCAGGTCCTTGAACCCGATATTGATCATCTCATTGGTTTGTCGGCCAGCAAACCAATCAGATGATATTGGATCCAGATTGGACGTCGCGGGATCCTCGAGCCTGGACTACGTCAGAGGGGGGTTCTTTAATAAAGATGGAGTCACTAATTGTGTTTGTGTTTTATTTCTAATAAAAATATTTTCTCTGTGTTGTGTTTTTTTTATCTGATCACTAGAAATTCATGATGGCCATGTCTAATATTGGCATGATCCCATGAATTTCAGGCTTATGGACAGCTGATCATACACAACTGGCCCTAACCCCATTATTACCCAGCGAGCCACCCGACACTAGGACCGCTGAAAGAGCTGGATTCAGCACCAGAAGATGGCGCTACTATGAACGCGCCATTTCCTGGAGCGGCCGCGTACTGTAATTTGCAGCGGGGGGGCCCCAGAAAGCCTGGGCCACCCTGCGCTGCGGATTCCAGCCCCCAGCTGCCTAGTTGTACCTGGCTGGACACAAAAATAGGGTGAAGCCCACGTCAATTTTTTTAATTACTTCATGAAATTCATGAAATAATTAAAAAAAAAGGCTTCCCTAGATTTTTGGTTCCCTGCCAGGTATAACTAGGCAGCTGGGGATTGGGGGCAGCCCATACCTGCCTGCTGTACCTGGCTGACATACAAAAATATGATGAAGCCCATGTTAATTTTTTGGGGGAAAATTAATAAAAAAATTAAAAAATTAACTAAAAACACTAACACATTTAGGGACTACATCTTTATTATCCCCTCGACCCTCGTTTCTGTGCTGAACACTCTGGGCTCTGCTTCATCAGAGACCAAGGGGACGAACAAACCTTCTATGCCCGTGGTCCCTGAAGGAGAGCCCGGAGTGCTGCGGCATCGTAAGGGGGGTAACTCAGGTCACCTGAGGACAGCTCAGGTCATGCCACCTGAGTTGTCCTCTGGTGACCTGAGTTACCCCCCTTACGATCATGAAATAATTGACATGGGCTTTGCCCTAATTTTGTGTCCAGTCAGGTACAACTAGGCAGCTGGGGGCTGGAATCCGCAATGCAGGGTGCCCCAAGCTTTTTGGCTCCCCCCCCCCCTGCAAATTGCAGTCCACAGCCATCCCAGAAAGTGGCGCATTCATAGAAGCGCCATTTTCTGGTGCTGTCTCCAGCTCTTTCCGAGGCCCTGGTGCCGGGTGGCTTGCTGGGTAATAATGGGGTTAGGGCCAACTGTGTATTATCAGCTGGCCCTAAGCCTGAAATTCATGAGGTCATGCCAATATTAGACATGACCACCATGAATTTCTAGTAAGAAGTTAAAAACGCACAACACAGAGAAAAAAAATGTTATTAAAAAAAAAAAAAAACACATTAGGGACTCCATCTGTATTCAAGAAAAACCGCCCCCCACCCTGACATAGTTTAAATGAGTTTTCTTTAGCTCAGCTACATCTGTAGTAGTGCCGGGTACCGTTGATCTCCCGGCGGCAGCAGCCGCTGATCTCTCAGCGATGGGCGCTGCTGATCTCCTGGCGGTGTCTGCAGGGGACATTTAAACACAGCTGGTCTGATAGCTGTTTAAATCACCCGCGCCGACATCACTTATTGGTGTCGAGGCGGGAGATTTGAACAGCTGTCAGATCAACTGTTTGTTGAAATCTCCCGCATCGACACCGATGCTAGATCAGCGATGCCCGTCGCAGGAAATCAGCGACTGCTAGCACTAGGAGATGAGCTGCACCCGTCGCCGGGACATGAGCGCTGATGCCACTGATCTCCTGGCGACGGGCATCGCTCATCTCCCGGTGGTATCCGCGCTGGAAATTTAAACACAGCTGGTCTGTTACCTGTTTTAATCTCCCGCGTTGACATCACCCATTGGTGTCGGCACAGGAGATTTGAAAAGCTGTCAGCTGTTTCTTTAAATCGCCAATTGCCAGCACAAGGACAGCGCGGTCAGGTCTGATATAGACCTGATGATGCTGTGCAGCCAGCCAATCACTGTAATGCCACAACCAACATGGCTGTTGCATTACAGTGTGAGGCAGCCGATCCCTGCATGTGGGCTGGCTCTGTAAAGAGCGCCAACATGCAGGGAGGTGGACCTGAGCATGAGCCCGAGCATCTCGCCGGTACTCCACGAATTCCGAGCATCCCGAGTACTGAGATGCTTGGGCGAGCACCGAGTACCGATGAGCATGCTTGCTCATCACTACATTTCACCACAAGTATTCAAATAGAAGAAGATGAGAGAGTATTGGGCTGGAGAATGATCATGGCTTCTTTCTGTGTCATAATTTTCTTCAAATGTGTCCATACTCTAAAGACATGGAAGAAATTGAATAATTCAAGAAGAACTCCATGTTTCTCCTACAATAAAGCCCATTAAAAGTCTGGGCAAAAATGGTCAAAGTCTGGATCTGTTTATACCTTAATAATTCATAAAAATGATATCACGACCTTTAACTTAGGCAATGTGAACTGGGTTGCTACTTTTTTGGCAAACCAGAGTCAGATAGAAAGTACAAAGAGGCAGCAGACAGGTAGATAATGGTAAAATAGCAGGTGGATCAATGCAAAAAATGATAGGGATCAGGAAAAAAGAAATTGCACCTTATTGCTATCTAGGACCAGAGCGATAGGGAAAAGTCAATGTTATGCGCATAAGTATTCCAACACAGGTAAAGAGGCAATAAAGTCTATCTCTCTGCTGCCTCACTTGCAACCTACTGGTTCCTGTACAGACTAGTATCCCTAGCTGTACCACACCCTAATGGTTCTTGCACAGACTGGAATATCCATAGTTGCACAACTGGAAACCCACAACTTGGACCTGTCTACCTGAAAGGCCGTTTAATTGTTTCTAGGATTCCCTGAGTAACCAGAGAAGAGGTTACACACTTCAATGTCTCTGCGATCCGACCAAAGATCCAACCTGACCGGGATCGCTGGAACATCGATTACTGATCACTAGTGAGGTGTCACACAAACAGATATATTGAACGACGCAGCAACGATTCCGCGACAAGCGAACGATACTTGCCGTCGTTTGATCGCCTACGTGTTTCAATTCTGAATAGGCAAAGTCGTTAAAGAGATCGTTGTAAAGGTGTCACACACAACGATGTTGCAGGTTCAACAAACGATGGACAATTGAAAAGTCCCCCCTCGGCTTATACCCGAGTATATACCGCCCCGCCGCCACCCGCATCGGTATACAGCCCCCCCATCAAGATCCAGGGCCCCCCATCCCTTGCTCGGCAAACCTGTAAAGTAAAATCCTTATACTTATCACTGTCCTCTCGCCGCCGTCCCGCCGCTGCCGATATCGCGATCCTCCATCTTCATTCAGCGTCTTCCGGCTTCCTGTGGTCGCAGGCAATGACGTCATTGTCGGCACCGACCACAGGAAGCCGGAAGACGCTGAATGAAGACGGAGGAGCGCGGTGTCGGCAGCGGCGGGACGGCGGTGAGAGTATAGTGATAAGTATAAGGATTTTACTTTACAGGTTTGCCGAGCAAGGGGGGGGGGCCCTGGATCTTGATGGGGGGGGCCTGTATACCCCTGGGGCTGGTGCTGTATATACCCCTGGGGCAGGTGCTGTATATACCCCTGGGGCTGGTGCTGTATATATCCCTGGGGCTGGTGCTGTATATACCCCTGGGGCTGCTGCTGTATATACCACTGGGGCTGGTGCTGTATATACCCCTGGGGCTGCTGCTGTATATACCCCTGGGGCTGGTGCTGTATATACCCCTGGGGCTGGTGCTGTTTATACCCTGGGGCTGCTGCTGTATATACCCCTGGGGCTGCTGCTGTATATACCACTGGGGCTGGGGCTGTATATACCCCTGGGGCTGCTGCTGTATATACCCCTGGGGCTGGTGCAGTATATACCCCTGGGGCTGCTGCTGTATATACCACTGGGGCTGCTGCTGTATATACCCCTGGGGCTGCTGCTCTATATACCCCTGGGGCTGCTGCTCTATATACCCCTGGGGCTGCTGCTCTATATACCCCTGGGGCTGCTGCTGTATATACCCCTGGGGCTGGTGCTGTATATACCCCTGGGGCTGGTGCTGTATATACCCCTGGGGCTGCTGATGTATATACCCCTGGGGCTGCTGCTGTATATACCCCTGGGGCTGCTGCTGTATATACCCCTGGGGCTGGTGCTGTATATACCCCTGGGGCTGGTGCTGTATGTACCACTGGGAAGGCTGCTGTAACACTGCTGGGGCCTGTATACCACACTGCTGGGGGCTGTATACTACCACTGGGGAGGCCTGTATACCACTGGGGGGGCCTGTATGCCACACTGCTGGGGGCTGTATACCTGTGCTGGGGTCCACCCACGGCTTATACACGAGTCAATAGGTTTTCCCAGATTTTGGCGGCTTATACACGGGTCGGCTTATACACGAGTATATACGGTACTTTTTTTTTCTCATTTTATCTTGTTTAGATTATGAGGTCAAACCTTCTGCCCATGAACCCTTCCCTCACAAGCCTTAGGTGATTTTGTTCTCTTTATACGGGTTCCTACTCGCCCATTCAAATGGCCGTTTTTAAACCCACAATAATATAGGAAGGAACACTTGGCTTACAAACTCATATCCAGAAATAATAGTATACTGAAGCGATTTCTAATACATTCTTCAAAACGTCTCCAAAGTCGCATCTTTGGAAGAAACTCTTCCTTCAAATGAAAAAAAAAGTTGATAAAGTAATGAAATTCAGCACCGCAGAAAACGCCTACATTACTGCACACCGCGAATATACTGGCTGTCTCCAGCTCCAGTCTGATAGATGGCAGATAACCAAATAATAAGGATGATTTGACAAGACAGCCTGGGTCAAGAGGACCGGCCCGTGAAAGGTATACTGGGGATAAAGGCAGCATTGCTGTTCTCCGTAAGGCAAGTAGACAGGAGGTTCATGGCGGTGAATTCTAATGAGAAATCTCCAGCCTGTAATGTGTAAGATAAAAAAGCAACTCAATCATTGAGGAGCAGTCAAGCACTTTTATCTGCGGGGGGATGTGGGGTGAAGGAATGGGAGATGGTGGCTAATTAAAGTTGAGAGCTAATTAATGCTGGGTGTTTAAGGGTAAAGACAAATGAGATTTACTTTTACATAAATCATTTCAGGTCCGGCACCCCAAGACTCTACAAATCTCAATCAGTTTGTGGTCTCTGCCCTCGAACTGCACTAAAGTCCTAGAATGTGGGGTCAACGTTTGAGAAATAGTTTAGGAGAAATGTTCTACTTTTTATTAGTATTATATTATTATTTATTATTATTTTATTTTATTAAAATGAAAGGAAAGAAAAAAACTTTTAATTCACATGAAAAAGGCACAGAAAATGTCTACAAACTATAAAACTAGTGAATTTCCTGTCGTCTTATACTACATTATTGGAAGAATCCCTGACATTACTTTTATCTTCTTTACCTTAAAGGAAATGTGATCAGAAAGTGACTTATTGTTTAAATCAATTTATGTTACATTTATTTTTTTAAAGGTTGGAAAAAAAGTATCTTCTTTTTATATATCACTATATATTAAAAACGGAAATAGGACATCCTGCAATTTTTTTTACTCTGGTCATTAGTAGACATAAGCAAACCTCCTCCATGTTCGCCAATTTCAAATTCGGCAAAAAGATTGCAAGTTTGGATGGCGATCAGAAACTCGAGTCTCAAACCAGTTCTTGCAACATATTTGTTAGGCCTCAAACCAGTGCTTTCTATTTCTGTGTGCATAAAAAATGAGTGGAAAATCCAGAATTCATGGTGGTGCAAAGGGGAAAGTGAAAAAGATTCTTAGAAAGAAGAGTAGGTTTGGTGTTCGAGGTGTATGTGGAGAAGGTGCTACAGCTAATGTTACGGTAAGCTGTACTGATCAGACACAGGCTTGTTGTATCCCAACCAAAGTGGCAAATTCTGTTACTGGACAACCTACTCCAGTCTTTTAGTTTCCAGCAGTGGAGCAATATGAGTTAACAATGAGGCCCAGAAAGAGCTTTTGCTACTGTTAATGGCAACCGATGCACCAAGTGGCCTGTCCTCCTGTCCCTCCATCTCAACATCATACACAGTACAGTCCTCAGAGGTGGCGCCCCAATTACCCATATGTCACTCCATGTCACAACTTTCCAACCGCACAACTGATTGTGGGAAACACAGATGGGGATTGTGCATAGATATTCACACCTTCAATTCAATGGGCATCGGAGGTCTACTCTAAAGATTCACATACTAAAGAGGATGAAAGCTTCTGCACCAATGCTCAAAATCTTTTGGAGTTGGATCCGGGGACGGAGAGGTATGGTCCCAGTAGAATACAGATCCTTGTCACCAGATGTTAACCCCCAAGGGTGGACGTGATGTGACCATGAGATTCATATACTTGTGGAGCTCCTGCACTGTACTGTGTGTTCAGAGCTGTAAGAGGAGGAGAGTGACTCTCATAGCAAGGAGTGGAACAACAGAGAGGATGATGATGAGGTTCTAGATCCCACTTGGAATCAAGTGTGGTGCCTCACTGGTCAGGCATCACAAGTGGGGTACTGCACCCAAAGATGAGCGTGTGGTTATCCCTGTCGCAAGTAGAATGCAGAACACTGTTGAAGGATTTGATCCCAATACACACCCACCGATGCAACCGGGGGAGGTCCAAATAGAAGAGTTGGAGAGTGGAAAGTGTGAGAGGAGCAAGGTAGAATGCACAGGGGGTCTTCAGGAGTGTCTTCCCCGAGGAAAGACGGAGAACAAGAGCTTACCCAAGAAGGAAAGAGGGCTTCAAAAGAGGGCTAGAGAGAAAAGTAGCCCAGACCAAAAGGTCCTGACTTGTTCACCCGGAGTTTACATGTCTGACAACGCGGCCAGGAGTGTTCACCCTCCGACCGTACTTGTCCCAGCTCCGAAGATGTTCTCAGGGAGTTTATCCCCTGGGACGTTCTACTTTTCGCGAAGCAGGCACTGAGAAGAGAGTGAAGGGACAGGACAAGGGTAGACTCAAGAAGGTACCACTAAAGACTTCCACAGATTCTGCATTCTGCTGCGACTACCCGGCCGGCCGGCCTGCGGGCAGTACTGTTAGCTGTATTACCATCTTGATCAGTTTTCTTTTACAAGTAAAGTACCTGGAAGAGTGAATTGCCTCTGTGTTTCTGTCCTGCTTCATTGACTTTTCTCAACAGTCTACACCGTCCTGGCAACAGGTAACACTGCCCTGAAGCCTTAGCTCTACCTGTAGAGAGCTGTTCCACCCTAGCCGCAATATCACCATTCTCCAGAGGACTGTGGCGGCGTTGGTGTCTAGTCACCAGGTACTACAGGTGGCGTCACGAGACAAAGACTTTAACCCCTTGTAAATACCCCCTTCATTGAGGGCTGTCCCCGGGCACAGATCTGGGTAGGCCACCTGCGACATCCCCTGTTTGGAGAGAAAGAAGCCCAGACATCCGAGTTCCCATGCCCTGGGGTGCTACACAAGTCAAACCAGTCATGAATCTGAGTAGTTCTGCAGAGGAGGTGGAGGAGAAGGAATACAAAGAGGTTAGGTTTTATGTTCCCGCACAGAGACTGGAGCAGCAGGCATTACAAGCACTGCATCCTTAGCCACAAGTCTGGCTCTGGACAGCAGCGGTTGCGGTTCTACAGTTGTCCAAGATGGCAAGTGTTGCCTAGTCTGGGCCTTTTTTCACACCACAAAAGATGATGCTACTCACATCATTTCCCAACTTTGTACTCAAAATTTATGTAAATGTAAAAAAAACAACAAATTGACTACTACATGCATGAACTGCGACATGGCTCAGCACCATACATTAATCTGGGAAAAATATCGCAGTAAAATTGTGCCTAGCAGTCCTCACCAAACACCATCCACCACATCTGCTCTTCTTCCTCATCCATCACCGTGGCAAGTGTTGTTTGACAGATGTCAAGCAGGCAAGGGAACCCATAGGGTGGACAGGCCCCCATGACAGAAGGGGAGGTAGGGAGTGAATGGGGATATACGGATTGGATGGTTTGTAAGTGGCAAAAGGGATTGGTGGTCAGAGCAGGAAGGGGGGGAGCCGTGGGGGGGACATGGGACGTTGAAGAGGAAGCACTTGTCACTTGGCTTCCGGTGCTGACAAGAGGAGTTTCCCGCCTGCCCTCCCTAGCTGGTGTTGTTTTAGGGTGCGTCTGGTGTGTGCACAATTGTTATTTGTGGAAATTTAATGTTAGTGTGGTACATCTTGTCACGGCAGCGGGGGTAGGTCTGGTCCAGAGGCAAGGAAGGTACATTTGAAAAGGGGGAGGAGTCACTTGGAGGTCACAGTGGCTACGGTCAATGGTACTTGGCAAGCACTGGGTCTAAAACTGGGGGTATTTGGTTATTGGTAACCAGTACCTCGTCCCTGGGGCCGGTGGGTGTAGCGGCCAGGGATAGTAATAATAATAGCCAGTGCCAGGGGGAAAGAACCAGTACAGCGTCCCTGGGGCCGGTGGGGGTAGCGGCCAGGGATAATCATTTGGAGGCTTCTGGACCGGGCCTATCCAGCAATGATTGAGGAGTGCCTATTGTTTAAAGTTGGGGACGCCCGTTGGAAGGCGAACCAGTTGAGTTTATTTAGTATGTAAACCAGGGGTCTCAAACTCGCGGCCCGAGGGCCGCATGCGGCCCCTGGGGCTTCACTATGCGGCCCGCGGCACCTTGGTCAACTTAATGATGCATCGCCCCAGTGCAGGGGGCCGCTGCAGTCCCCACTGTGTGATGACTTCTGTCTGTGGCACTAACAAGCTCTGCCACTCAGCAAGATCAATGCAAGCTGCCAGCCAATGAGAATGCAGCTGATTGCGGAATATGACGTCACATGCGGGCCTCTGGCTGGCAGATTGCATTGATCTTGCTGACCAACAGAGCTTGTCTGAGTGGCGGCTGGAGGAAGTCATAGCCCAGCGGGGACCGCGGCGGCTCCCTGCACAGGAGTGATGCATCATTAAAGTGAGAAAAGTGTGAGTGTGGGTGTGAGCATGTGAGTGAGGTATAAGAAAGTGTATGTGAGGTTTGTGTGAGTTTCAGTGTGTGTGTGTATGAGGATGTGTGTGGGTTTGTGTGTGTGTGTGTAGGTTTATGTGTGTGTAGGTTTGTGTGTGAGTGTGAATGAGTGTGTAAAAAGAAGGTAAAACAGGATGGGGGGCATCACTATAAAAGTAGATCAGGATGGGGGACATACCTAGAAAAGGGGATCAGGATGGGGGACATCAGTACAAAAGGGGACCAGGATGCGGGACCTCACTACAAAAGGGGTTCAGGATGGGGATATAACTAGAAAAGGGGATCAGGATGGTGGACATCACTAGAAAAGGAGATCAGGAAGGGGGCATGACTACAAAAGGGGATCAGGATGGGGGACATCACTAGAAAAGGAGATCAGGAAGGGGGCATGACTACAAAAGGAGATCAGGATGGGGGACATCACTACAAAAGGAATCAGTATGGGGACATCACTATAAAAGGGGACCAGGATGGATGGGGGACATTACTACAAAAGGGGATCAGGATGGGGGGACATCAATAGAAAAAGGGATCAGGATGGGGGACATCAGTAGAAAAGGACATTACTACAGGATGGGGACATTACTACAAGAAAGGGATCAGGATTTGTACTTTACTACATTGAGCAAAAAATTCTGGTATTACTAAAAATATAATTTAGTCCTACAAGGGATGCGGCCCCCTGCTGTTAATATTTTTCCATGTGTGGCCCACCAGCCCAGCCGAGTTTGAGACCCCTGATGTAAACAATAGGCAATGAAAAGGCTGCTGTGGCCAATTTATCAACCATGTCATGGCAGTATTTGTGTCATTATTTGGGTATGAAGGAAAAAGGGGGTTGCGGGTGGTTAAAAAGGTTGTGTAAGGCTAGCGCATGGAGGAGTAGGAAGCACAGAGACAGAGCTCCGCAGTGCCACCGTCATTATCAGCTACTATTAGCAGATCCCGCTGCCTAATAAATATGGGCAAGACGAGGAAGCCCTCGGGAGGTCCGGGAGCAGAGGATGGCGGATCTCAGGGAAGCATGGATCGTTATCTGAGGTCCGGAACGACTCCTATCCCGGACCGCGCAATCACCAAGATGGCGCCTTCCCGCTCACAGCAGGTGGCGGGGGGATGGGAGGAGAGGGGGAAGCGAGGCGCGAATCGCTTTGCTGCACTCGGAGGTGCACAGGAGGAGGACTCTGACTTCCCGGACTCTCCAGACGTGCTCCCAGGGGGTGAGTTGGGAGAATACCTCAAAAATCTCCCTACTAAAGGAGATCTGGAACGTTTTGTCCGCCGTATAGAAAACACTTATAGGGAAGAAATGGCGGCTCTAAGACAGGAGGTCACCTCCAGAGTGGAGGAGGTGGAGAGGGCACAGGAGACGGTGCTGGACGAGCTCCAGGCTCATAGGGACATGCTGTCCTCACATGCAGCTCTCCTTGAGGAGATGGCTTATTCACAGGAGGACTTGGAGAACCGCAATCGCCGCAATAATATAAGACTGAGAGGTCTGCCTGAATCCATCCCTGCCTTGGAGCTTGCTGGTACGGTTCAGGGGCTGTTTAAACAAGTTTTGGACAATGATCAAGGTCCTAATATAGAACTGGATCGAGTGCACCGGGCTCTTGGACCACGAAGCCAGCAAGATACTAGACCTAGAGATGTGATTTGCAGGGTGCACTTTTATGCCATAAAAGAGGCCATTATGGCTGCGGCCAGACAAAAAGAACAGATCCTGTATTTGGACTCCCCTATAATATTTCTTCAGGACCTATCTCATCGCACTCTCCAGCAGCGACGGGGTCTTCGCCCGCTCCTAGAGGTCCTGAGGGAACGAGAGATTAGGTACCGCTGGGGGTTCCCTTTTCAACTTTCTGCATCACATGGGGGCCGCTCGGCATCTTTCAGGAAACTGGCAGATCTACCTGCGTTCTGCAAAACCCTGGACATCCCCGAAATGACTCTGCCAGACTGGCCTACACCACCTGGCCTGCCCTCGGCTCCTGCAAGATGGCAAAGAGTGAGACGCCAACGCTCACCCAGGAACCCCCATACCTGAAAGGGGAAAACAGCTTGCAGACTATTGATCCCCTGTTTTTACACGGGACGTTCTCCTGTTACACAGTGCAAGGAATGAGCAGGGGGATCCTGCCTGTTGCACTACTGGTCTGAGACAGACTGAAGAGATTCCAGGACTAGAGAAGGCCTTTGCCTGCTGTTAATAGTTGTTTTACAAATAAGAGATGACCAGATCCTCTCTTATATTTGAGTTGTGGATTAATATGTGTGGCTTTTCTACCTTCCCTTGTACTACCTCTGGCTTATCTGTCCATGTGCACTTGTCATAGCCTCTTCTACCTGCACTTCACCCACTAACTATACCTCTATAACACTGCCCGAGGAGAGATCTTTTGGCTCCTTCTACATTATTTCTCCTTGTTCCTATCCTATAATGCCCTGCTCTGTTCTGGAGGGACGGGCTGCTCCCTTTCTCTCTCCTCTCTCCTTTCCCCTACACTTTATTCTAACTTCTCTACTGCCCCTGGCTATTATGGCTTTTTCAGTTCTCTTGCTCTCTTTGCTTTCTATTACTTGACTATCACCGTTTTCTCATCACCTACCAGGTCAAGCCTTCTACCTATCCCTACCCTTTTCACCGTGTACCCACTTTACCTAAAAATAAGCTCAATGTTCTCTATTGAGGTTCTGAGTGGGGAGGGGGGGGGGATCTACTACGGGATTTAGGCCTGAGACATACTAGATATTTTATATGTTTCCAATTTGTTTTCATATTATCCGACTCTAACATTGTTATGCTGGATAATAGGTATTTTAAGTATTTGGGAGCATAAGGTGGCGCTGCGGAGGAATGGATGCTCTGGACAAGACAACCATATCCCCAGTGCTGGATGGCGTTTGTCACCCATAGACGCACGCAAAATTGCACCAATTGGTGCCCCAGTTTGGTAAATGTTTATATATTTATATATATATGTTATTTTTCTACCTTTTATGTTGATAACCCCTTTTTACCCAGAGAGCCCCATCCCTATCCCTATTTCTATGCCGAGTGCCTAGATAGAAAAGACTCGAGTCACACCTGTTCGACACAATGCATATGACTACGCTGAACTGTTGTTCCTTCAACACAAATGGTCTTAATAAACCGGAAAGGAGGAGACAGATATGTTATTCGTTCCACAAAGCTAGAATACATATTTTAATGCTACAAGAAACCCATTTCTGCTCTGACAGAGTCCCCAAGTGTGAAACCAGAGATTATCCAATATGGTTCCACAGCACATTTCCAGGTTCTAAGGCAAGGGGGGTCTCGGTGGCGTTCCATCGGTCCTGCACTCCACAAATCTTAGACCAGGAGATAGATCCTGGGGGCCGCTATATGTTCCTAAAAGTGAATGTTTTCTCTCTTACTTTTATTATAGCTAACGTATATTTTCCTAACAGAAAACAACTAAGATTTGCTGCACGTTTCAGACGGCGTCTGGAGGCATTCGCCGGCTCGGTCCCGATCATTATGGGAGGAGACCTCAACTATCCTGCAGATCCGATGATCGATACGTCGGCGGGTAAGTCCTCTCAACCTGCGCCATCTCTCCACTACCTGAATAGACGGTGGGAGGGGATGCTCCTGGTGGATGTGTGGAGAATCCTTAATCCTGACGTAAAAGACTATACATTCTACTCACATGTTCATTCAACGTACAGTAGGATTGATAGGTTCTACGTATCACATTCATTATTGGACCGGGGGATGACTACTGACATAGGCACGATTCTGTGGTCTGACCACGCCCCAATATATCTTAAATTGTCTATATCCGCATTTAAGGGAAGTGGATTTACCTGGAGGTTGAACGAAAACCTGTTATCAGATCAGACATGTCACTCGGACCTTGAATCTACGATTAAAAACTTTTCACTGGATCACTCTTTGGACCCGACACCCGGCCCGGTAAAATGGGAGGCTCTAAAGAGCGTTCTGAGGGGGGTGCTAATTGCACATGGCACACGCCTCAAGAAACAACGATCACGTGAAATAGAAGAACTGCTTACCCAGATTGCCGGGCTGGAGTCGAAACACAAGGAGAATCCAACACCACAGGGCCTGTCCCTTTTATCCACTATAAGACATAAATTACTAGCTATTCTTGACCAAAAGGATAGGGTGAATAGGGATTGGACTAAATCTCACTTTTATAAGTCGGGCAATAAAAGTGGGAAATTATTGGCTAGGGCTCTCCACCCCAGACCGCCAAGAACATATATATCCCATATCCGAGATCCAGAGGGCACTATGCTTCATAAAACCAGCGATATCCTTAATAGATTTCGAGACTTCTATTCTTCATTATATAATTTAGAGGCGCCCCGAGCATCTGAGGAGGATTTCTTGGATTATATTAAAAAGACGGGCATGCCTGGTCTGTCTTTGGAGGATGTGGGCCGGTTATCTGCTGACTTTACTCTGGGGGAAATTGAGGCCGGGATTAGAGACATGAAACCTGGTAAAAGTCCGGGACCTGACGGATATTCCGCAGGCTTTTATAAAAAATATATAGACCTTCTGGGACCGATATTTTTGTCAGTGTGCAATGATGTTTCCTCAGGAGGATCATTTCCAGCCCAAGCACTCATGGCCCATGTGGTGGTCTTACATAAACCCGGGAAAGATGTGGCATCCTGTGGTAACTACAGGCCCATCTCATTAATCAACCTAGATATAAAACTTTACTCTAAGTTGGTGGCAAACAGACTCAAACATCTACTTCCCGGGTTGGTACATGGAGATCAAGTGGGGTTTGTCCCTGGAAGGGAGGCTAGAGAGAATACGATCAGGTCGGTGGCATTAATTGACGCTGCCCGTAGGCGATCGATACCCATGTGCATCCTGTCAATAGACGCAGAAAAAGCGTTTGACAGGGTGCACTGGGGATTCATGTTTGCCGTTCTTCGTCACGTGGGGATAGGTGAGATTATGCTTCATCGCATAGCGGCTTTATACACCTGTCCAACTGCACGTCTACGGATTAATGGCATATTGTCAGACTCTTTCTCGGTTCGCAACGGTACGCGCCAGGGCTGTCCACTATCCCCTCTATTGTATGTTTTATGCATGGAGGCCCTGGCGTGTGCCTTGAGGATCGACAAATCGGTACAGGGCCTGGTGGTGGGAAGGAAGGAACATAAGATCGCCTTATTCGCAGATGATCTGCTACTCTACATCACGAACCCTCTGATATCCCTCTCTCATGCTATTGACAATATGGAGGAGTTCGGTAGATTGAGTAATTTCAAGATAAATCCCTCCAAGTCCGAATTACTCAACATTACCCTGTCAGGCTTGGTGGTTTCACTTTTGGCTAAAAACTATCCATTCAAATGGAAAGAGGGATCCTTGGGATATTTAGGAATCAGGTTGTCTGGGGACCCATCGCTCCTTTTTGTACATAATTATATGCCCTTGTTGTCTCTCTTGGAGTCAGACTTGACCAAGTGGAACAAATTATCGCTGACATGGCTGGGTAGATTACATGCCTTACGAATGGACATTCTTCCCCGCCTTCTCTATTACTTTCAAACCTTGCCGATTCATTTACCGGCCTCGTTTTTCTCCAGACTGAAGCAGGGATGGACCCGCTTCCTGTGGTCCCATGGCTGCCCAAGAATCTCCTTTAAGACACTTAGCAGGAAAGTTGCTCAGGGTGGAATGGGCCTTCCAGACCCTCTATTGTATCACTATGCTGCTATAGATAGATGCCTTCTGGATCTCTTTGGGGAAGGGGAAGGAGGATGGGTAGATGTAGAGCGGGAGGGACTCCATTATGATCCTCTAGCATGGATTTGGTCCATGGACTCAAGTGGACGTGAAACCCGCTCGTTTTTATCTTTGCAATTACATGATTCTTTTAAAGGACAGGTCCGTTCATTACATCTTACCACTAACCCGGGTCCCCTAACTTTCCTATTCAATAATCCATCATTTCCGATAGATCCGGGATGCACTTCATTTTTGGGCCTTGCTAAAACATCCTGCCCGACTCTCAGGGACTGTATCTCCCAAACTGGACTTAAGCCTCTAGCAGAATTTCCTAATATGACCGACAGTAATCAGGGAACGTGGTTTCAATATGCAAGATTAGGGAGTTATGTGAGATCCCTGCCGTTCTCATCCCTCAAGCGCCCCTTGACGGACTTTGAACAGATATGCATCAAGCAGACATATATTCCGCATGCCACTTCAGTACTATACAATATATTCCAAACATGCCAAAATACAGACATGGGGGACAGACCTAGATATATTGAGAGATGGGAGGGAGACCTAAATAGAACTCTATCTATATTGGACTGGGAGAGGATCTTCATCTCCACGTATGGAGCATCTCTCTCTGCCCTGTCTCAGGAGAGAAATTATAAGGTGGTGGCGAGATGGTATAGGTGCCCTGCTGACATACACCGGGTGTTCCCGGAAGTCTCGGACCGATGCTGGCGATGTCTAGAGGAAGTGGGCTCATACACCCACATATGGTGGGGATGCCCATTGATATCTTCTTTTTGGAGGGATGTAAATGATCTTTATACACGTACAACGGCTCTTAAGATAACATTTACCATGGAACTAGCCTTACTGAATCTACATCCTATGTCTGCCAAGGGTTTTAAGAGGGGTCTATTGAGATTCTTTCTGACGGCAGCTAGACGCCTCATTCCCAGGTGGTGGAAAAAGACCAGACGTCCTTCACGATGGGAGTTGGTGGCGGAACTTAATGAGGTGTGCAGGATGGAGGAATTGGCATCCGGGGCTTCGCGGGATCCTGATTGCCTGGAAAGGCATCGTGAGAGATGGACCTCTTGGTTTCTTTACAGGGACTCTGCAGAGCTTCAATCTTGGGTTTCCTCGGTGTACTGAGATCTCACAAGGTTAAGTGAACAACATATGTGACCATTAAAGTCATAGACATGCTTTTATACAGACATGGGACACTCGGCACTTATACCCCTTTCCCTCTTTCCATTTCCTTCCCTGATTTCTTTCCCCCTTTTTATTTTATTTTCTAACTATGTTCAAAATTTATAATTATATTCATCTATCTTTTTGAAGAACATAAGTTCTAATAATACTTTGGTCAATCATTTGAGATGCGTGAGAAAGTTACTAAAATATATAGTTGGATATGACGCACAAAATGAGACAATTCTATTATGATAAAGTCCAATATATGTGTTTTATTGGAATATGTGTCATCGCAATTGTAATTGAAAAGACATATATTATAGAGAAAAAACAGTTATGTTATGTTTTATTTGTGATGAAAAACGAATAAAAATACGATTTGGAAAAAAAAAGGTTGTGTAAGGAACGACCGAAAATCCTCCCTCAACTGTCATGCCACAGGACCTCCACTTATTTACTTGCTACACTCAGGGTGAGTGATAGCCCCTCAGCTATTACAGAAATGGACACACCTGCTGGTTTTGACCAATGTCAGACAGCGAGCATATCACTTGTTTGTCAACCCACAATAACATCTCAGACTGCACCTCCTTTACAGTGCAGCAGTTTGCCGTGTATACCCTACTCCACCCTCTCTCAGCATAGCAGCCAACTCAGTTATGCAGTTGTAGTCACGGAAATGATTATTTCCTTCTACATATCCCAAAGTATCTCCCATTTTGTTGGCCATGGAAGTGCTGCCTTTCTGCCTGGTGGATACAGATGATTTCTGCAAGCTGATGGCCATCGCAGTGCCCCAGTATCAGTTGCCCAGTTGCCATTAATGCTCGAAGAAAGCTGTGCCTGCGCTACACCAGAATGTTACAGACAACATTGAGCGCTGCATGTGTGAGAGGGTGCATATCTCTACTGACACCGGGACAAGCAAACATGACCAGGGACGTTACATCTCCCTTACTGGGCACAGGATGACTCTGGTAGCTGCAGGGCAAGGTGGGGAAGGGAATACTCCCTAAGGCCGGCTTCACACTATGGCTGGAATCCGATCTATGGCTGTCTGCTTGAGGCAGACAGCCATGGACCCGATCAGCACACAGAACTGGAGGGCTAATTTGCTCTCAGGTCCGGTGTGCAGCCGGCGCAGCTGCCACCGCTGATAACTCAGGACGCGGCTCGCAAGGAGCGAGCCGTGTTCCTGATCTGTCAGAAGGGACAGCTCCATGGTGCTAAAGCTCAGCGCCGGCCCCTCCTGACAGTTCAGGACTGCGGTTAGCTCCCCGCAAGCCACGGTCCTGACCTATCAGCGGCGGCAGCTGCGTGCGGCTGCACACCAGACCCGAGGGCAAATTAGCCCTCTAGTTCTGTGTGCTGATCCGGTCCGGGGCTGTCTGCCTCAAACGGACAGCCACGGATCGGATCCCAGCCGTAGTGTGACGCCAGCCTCAGTCTTCAAATCCCCAAGACTTTTGGGACAAACATCTGCCTGTACTTCTTCATCCACTGCTTCTGTCTCACTAATCTCCTTTAGGGCCTCAAGCTATGCCTTCGACCTCTCACTTAATGTTGCAACAGTTCAGACTAAATCCACCCCACCTCCATACTGTGCTGCCATGGCTCTCTGCCATCATGCAGTTTTTAAATTAAATTGCCTTGGAGATGTGAGTTAAGTGTTGTGGACTTATATACAGGCCATTTTGCACGACCCATAGCGTTCTCTTTCTTCAGGCTTTGGAGCGGTGTGATGGTTTATTTTTTAAATCCTGTGCTGACATTTTTATTGATTTATTGATACAATTTTGGTGTAGATGAGATGTTTTGATCACCTCTTATTATTTTTTAATGCAATGTTGCAGTGACCAAAAAAATGTAATTCCGGTGTTTTGATTTTTTTCTCATTACGTCTTTTTCCGATGAGATTTCTTTATCTTATATTTTGATAGATTGGTCATTCCTGAGTGCAGTGATACCAATTATGTGTATTTTTTTGACTGTTATATTTTCAATGGGGCAAAAGGGGGGTGATCTGAACTTTAGTTTTTTTACTTTTTCATATTTTTAAAAACTTTTTTCCCTTTTTAATTGTTTTTACTAGTCCTCTTAAGGGAGTTACAGCTGCAATCATCTGATTGCTTGTGCTGTGCATCAGCACCACTCTGCACAGCACAAGCCTTCAATATCCGTTTCAATGCAGATTTTAGCATGGATTTCACTCACTGCTAAAAGTGTTTATAATTTATTTTATACATATTATTATGAATTACATTACCAACATTACTGACATGTGGAGGGTTAAAGGGAACCAGCAGGATTTTAATTTATAATGTAAATGCAGTGCCATACAGGTGCTAGGATGCTGGATGCAATTGTGCTTTTAGTTGATCGATTGGATGCTTAATTGCAGTAAAATGTCTATTCAAAGGTTCAGAAATGCACTGGTCGTTTGATAGGCATATGCATAGGGGTGGGACTATTTGGGTCAGGTCTTTCTTTATTATTTATGTTCCCCCGGCCTTCCTCCCCAATCGCCACCATTACATTATTCTCCTGTACGTGTACATTAGTATGGTGAAGTGTTGCAGTATCACTTCAGTAAGATGGTATCAGAGTGAAAAGGATTGAACCGCGCTTGCTATCTTTCAAAAGTGTGTTTAATGGAGTGAACCTGATTGCACTTTTCCTGTCCTGTAGCAACTTCAGTAAAAGATGGCATCAGAATCAACGCCGGCACAGTCCCATAGTCTTAGGCTAGTTTCACACTGGCGTTTTTTGAATCCGTAAAGCCTGGATTCAACTGGATCCTCACTGCAAGTTTTTTTCAGGATGTAACTGGATGCATCCACACTTGTATTATCACTGATCTATCTCATGGAACTATGATAATACCGATGCGGGAGCATTCCTTTGCATCCGGTGGATTACCTGTGTCTGCCAGATCCGGTGACAAAGTACACATCCCATAGGGGGCGTGTCAGTTAGAACTGTGATCTGGCCATGCACAGATCAAAAACCAGGATCTGGCGTCTGGATTCAGCGGGATCCAAAGTCTGCCGTACCTGGGTTTCATTAGGCACATTCTGATTTAACCTGTGGTGCCCCAAATCGGGTGCTTGCGAGTTTTGTCACGGAGACCAAAAATGAACCAAGATGCATTTTGGTCTCAGTGAAAAAAACGGTGACTCGCAGATCAGGGAAAAAAGTAAAGAACTGGACGCACCCGCAAATGCCCGCGGCCACATTGAAGGTCAATGGGACCGAAAATTGTTGCGGATGCATCTATCCAGTTAAAGCTGGATTTACACAGATAGAGAAAAACGCCAGTGTTAAACTCGCCTTAGGGAAGACGCTGTACTGCTGCAGTCTTCTAGGCTATTTGTGCTGTGGGTTTTGCATCCACCCTCATATCCGCTCTCCTTGTGAACACAGTGGGAGCGCGTGGTCACAGGAGAAGAGGAGACCACCCCCAACATCATCGGACCTCACCGAGAACAGCAAAAGGTACAAAGGAGAGAAGATGCAATGAATGTGAAGCACAAGGCACAAGTAGCCTAGTAGGGATGGGCGAATCTACTCGCTAGGACTCGTTACTCGGCGAGTAGTAAGGGACTCGCAGGACTTGGTACTCTGCGAGTTTCCCAGCGATTACTCGCACGAGTCCAATGCAAATCAATATCAATCCTAGTTTTGTCAGAAACGCTGACAAAACTAGGATTGCCATTGTTTGCATTAGACTCGGCTACTGTGCCAGTGATAGCAGGGAAACTCGCAAAGTAACTGCTGTTTCTTTGCGAGCCGAATCCAGCTGTCTTCTCTGTGTGCAGGCTGCCAGCTCCAGGGTCCTAGAGCCCGCCTGCTGCCTGATGTAGCAGTGCTGAGATTGTTCTCAGTCTGCTCATTCCCTGTGCATAGAGATCTATATCTATATACAGGGGATGTAGCAGAGAGGACATCGCGTTTTGGACTACGTCGGACGGAAGAGGATTTTTTTAATTAAAGATGGAGTCCCTAATGGCTTTTTTTTTATTTCAAATAAAAAATTTTCTCTGTGTTGTGTTTTTTTAACCCTTTATTGGAGATTCTTAGTGGCTGGGTCAAACGTGGCCTGACATTAAGAATCTCGGGCTTAATACCAGCTTGTATAACAAAGCTGGTATTAACCCCTTTATTACCCAGCGTGCTACCGCCACCAGGGCCGCTGGAAGAGCGGGGTTCAGCGCCAGAGGATGGCGCTTCAATGAACGCGCCATCTTCTGGGGCGGCTGCGGGCTGCAATTTGCAGCGGGGGGTGCCCAGAAAGCTTGGGCATCCCTGCGCTGCAGATTCCAGCCCCCAGCTGCTTAGCTGTACCTGGCTAGACATAGAAATTGCGCGGAGCCCCACGCATTTTTTTTTTATTATTTCATGAATTTCAGAGTCAGAGTCTCAGAGTCAGAGTCTCAGAATTTCATGAAATAATTTAAAAAAAATGCGTGGGGCTCCGCGCAATTTCTATGTCTAGCAGAGTCCAATAGATTCCTGTAAATCCAGTACAAATGCAGTTGAAGGATAATATAATAAATGCACAAAGTCTTTCTTCTTATGAACCCATATCTCCCATCACTTTAGCCTAAATATCCACTATCTGTATTGTGAATCTACCAATAACTCTTTCCAGTTTGCATGGTTGTCTCTGGGTGCAAAGGAAAAATAAAACAGCAAATTAGTAGTTCATCAAAATAGAATATTATATAATAACAACATTAATATTACTATTATTATTATTATTGATAATAATAACATTATTATAAAAGTAAAATCCTGTTACTGTACATTTTAATTTACTGGCATATGTTCAAAGTTAAATGGACCAAAAAACTTGCAAACAGGCAGAGATCCATAGGAGCAGATGGACCAAATTGTTGGCAGCTGGGAGGCTACACTCCTACATCAAATGCTTTTGTTCAGGCAGCAATCCAAGTCGGGATGCCCAAGTGGGCAGTGAAGTTGAGTTTTTCTGTTGTAATTGTTAGAAAGTGCTGATACATTGGTCGCAGCATTCAAGGTTCGTTGTTTATACAGCCATGTGTTACATTATATTTTTGCCTAATGTATTAGAATTATTATTATTATTGCTCCATTTATTTCATGACGCTTTACATGTGAAAAGGGGTAAACAGGATAAAAAGAAGTACAATAATCATGAACAAAAGCAGGTACAGACAGGTACAGGAGGAGAGAGGACCCTGCCCACGAGGGCTCACAGTCTACAAGGGATGGATGAGAATAAAGTAGGTGAGGAGAGAGGACCCTTCTAATGAAGGCCCACAGTCTAAAAGGGATGGATGAGAATACAGTAGGTGAGGAGAGAGGACCATGCTAGTGAGGGCTCACAGTCTACAAGGGATGGGTGAGGATACAGTAGGTGAGGGGAGAGGACCCTGCTAGTGAGGGCTCACAGTCTACAAGGGACAGGTTAGGATACAGTAGGTAAGGAAGTAGGACCCGGCCTGCGTTGGCTCACAGTCTACAAGGGATGGGCTAGGATACAGTAGGTGAGGAGAGAGGACCCAACCTGTGAGGGCACACAGTCTACAAAGGGATGGATGAGGATACAGTAGGTGAGGAGAGGACCCTGCCAGTGAGGTCTCACAGTCTACAAGGATTGGATGAGGATACAGTAGGTGAGGAGATAGGACCCTGCCAGTGAGGACTCGACAGTGTACAAGGGATGGGTGAGGATTCAGTAGGTGAGGAGAGAGGAACCTGCCAGCAAGGGCTCACAGTCTACTAGGGATGGGTGAGGATACAGTAGGTGAGAGGACTCTGCCCATGAGGGCTCACAGTCTGCAAGGGATGGGTGAGGATACAGTAGGTGAGGAGAGAGGACTCTGCCCATGAGGGCTCACAGTCTACAAGGGATGGGTGAGGATACAGTAGGTGAGGGGAGAGGACCCTGCCCACGAGGGCTCACAGTCTACAAGGGATGGGTGAGGATATGCGACACCTGCTAGGGCCAAGGTACTTGGTAACCGGGTCAGTCAGTTCAGTGGGAGGTCACAGTGGTAGTGACCTGGCTCCATGGCCCTAGGCGTGAAGTAAAGGGGGTTATTTACAGGGGATAGGTTTGTGACGCCACACACTGCAGTATATGACTGCTGCAGAATATGACCGCTGGGACAGATGGTAGTGCAGCTGGGATGGTAAAGATCCCCACATGTGAAGCTGGACCCCAGGGATGTTGTGAATAGTCTATGTTGATAGTGTTGATCATTGGGGTGCAGGACTGAGGGCGCAAGTAATAATTGGAGGACACAAAGGTGTGCAGTTTCCAATATCTTTACTCGGTAGATGGTATTGCGGTCCGGGGCACTGATTATAGATGTTAGAAGGGATCTGGCCGGCCTGGAAGCATTTTGGATTCCACTTCACCAGGCAGGATTGGAGGCCTTCCTGCTGCGCTCTCTCCTTTGGTCCCTGCGTCTTGTAGCTACGCTGCGGCCCTTCTCCTGTTTGCTGGTTCTGACTTATTAGTCCTTATTATTAGTTATTGTAGGCAGCATGAGCCTCTCTCAGGTGCCACCTCGCTGAAGGCAACTCTAGGTTCTCAGCATGGTGGTTGGTGCGGCCAGGGGACTTGCAGTCCCCTGCCCTCTAGATTCGGCTGTTGGCATGTGCAGCACCCGCACAGCCAAGGAGTCTGGCATCCTTTTTCCTGGCGCTCTCCTCTGGGGTGAGCTCAATCACAGCTCACGCCCCAGAGCTCTCTGCACAACTTCCTCACTCTTCCCTCTCCTCAGACAATCTCACTAACCCCTCCTCATAGCCAGAACCCATTCTGGTATATCTGTCCCCTATTCTGGTATATATGGTCCTCTCCCTGGTAAATATGGTCCTCTTCCTAGTACATATGGGCCCATCCTGGTATATATGGTCCTCTTCCTAGTACATATGGGCCCATCCTGGTATATATGGTCCTCCTCCTGGTATATATGAACGCATTCTAGTATATATGATCCCCATCCTGGTATATATGTCCCCCCATCCTGATATATATGATCCCCCAGTACCCGCGGGCCTGGTTGTGGCTGCTACGTTTGCGAATGCGGTTGTTATACCGCTTACCCTAATATACCCCCCAAGTGGACCCTCCTATCCAACAATCTGGTAAGCCCAAAGTCCCTTCTACTCCTACATGCATCCCCTAAAGCTCCTGTTCAAACCAGAGTTTCACATAATTAACCTCTTACTTCCCAAAATTCTGGCCAAGCATGCATTCTAAGTCATGAAGACCTCCCATGAACCCCGGTGGGGTGTACAGGCCGACTACTGCTTTACATGGCATAAATTGACTTCTGAAGATCCAAGATCAGATCTTCTCACATTGCAGTGAGAACATCCCAAATAGATGCTGATCCTTGTAATTCATGTAGGTGCAGCCTGGGTAGATGCAGATCGATGGCTAGTGTGACACTCTATGCATCTGCTGAATCAAGCTCCCAGCAATCTCATTCCATCAAGTGTCAAAATTCAAGGAGAAACCCATCACTCTGAACTTTAATTAAAGACATTACACTGATGAGCCTGCTCCTGTCATTACTACATAAATAATGGCTTCGAAGATGTATTATGTACTCCAAAAATTATATAGAATGGGGTTACCAAAAAATAATAATCCCATACTACTAGATAATTCTATGTGCATGGTCACGCTACCCGTCCTACGCTCCAGCAGTGAGATAGTTACTCTATATGGATAATATATTTACATCTATTGTTTAATGCTGGTGCCCTGGAGCAGCCGTACTGTAATTGAGTGGGCGATGAGGCATTATCCTCACACAGGGAGACATCTGAATATTCAAAAACTTTCAAATCTATTTTAATCAAGTTCTAATTCCTGGATTTGTCAGATTTTAGAAGATATCACATTGCCATCTGGTGGATGAATGCATTAAATTCACCATCTGTAAGACAAGACCAAGGATAAACAGCAATTTTAAATTCAAGGGATTTTCCAGTTTCAGTAAAAACCTATACTCAACTGCAGTTTGTTTAAAAACAGTTTTGTTTTTGCTTTATTCACCCTCCCAGGTCCATGGCGGACTCTTTGCCAATGAGCCTGCCATCATCATGTAGATAGCACTTCTGCCAATCTGATCTTGATGGCACTGAGTGGCTCATGCAGTCGACTTTGGCATCCCTGATTACAGGAAAACCAACTTGAACAACACCGGGAGCGGCAGAAGAGACTCACTCAGTGGCGACTAAAACTTTTACATTTTTATTCAATAATAATGAAGAGCAAGTGATTATGATAAACTTTCAAATATACTTCATGAGTGAAATCCAGAAGAAAACATTTCAAACACCTTCCAGAAGTTCCCACTAGGCTGTTTCTAAACCTGACATATGCTGGTTGTCAGGGAGATCCGTCTTCAGCTCCATACACTGAATACGGCCATAAAAGGGTGGGTGGGGCCTACACAGCATGCCACAGCTGATCAGTGTATCTGCAGATTGCCTCGGGCAAAACACACTGCAGGCCGTCACCAGACACAGATCATAGCTATCCACAAGGAGAATATCTGTTCTCCCAGATCTGGGAGGCCTGGAACACGTTGACTTATAAATCAACATTATATTCACCCTTTGATGACTCATGGAATATGGCAGCGTGGTTTTTAACACTTCATCCTCCCTACTTTCATTTTCTGAAATAATGACCTTTGGGTTTTCCTGGCTGTAAGCCATAATCATCAACATTAACAGAAATGAACACTTGAAATAGATCACTCTGTAATGACTCTATGTGATATATACGTTTTATTTTTAGTACTGAATTACTGAAAAAAAATTAACTTTTTTGATGATATTCTAATTCATTGAGATGCACTAGTATTTTTAAAGGTGCCATTGACATGAATGTCCCACCAGATATCAGTAACAACACCTCCAATCCACACGGGAAAATAAATCAAACCATAGAATTATGTGTAGTGATGAAAAATGACAAAGGGGAAAAGTATTGAACACACTTGCTGAAATTTACTTAATACTTCGTACAAAACCATTTAATGGTGATAAAGCTCCAGACGCCTCCTGTATGGAGACACTACTCCCAGCATTGCTCAGGTGGATTTTGGTCCACTCTTCCACACAAACTCTCTTCATATCCTGCAGGTCCCGTGGATCCTTCTATGATCTCTGAGCTTTAGTTCATTCCATACATTTTCTATTGGATTCAGCTCTGGTGATCGGCTCGGTCATTCTAGCAGATTTATTTTCTTTCTCTGAAACCAATTAAGAGTTTCCTTGGCTGTGTGTTTGTGTTTGGGATCATTGTCTTATTGAAGTGTCCACCCTCATTTCATCTTCATCATCCTAGTAGATGGCAGCAGATATTTATTAAAAGTGTCTCAGTACATTTGTCCATTCATCCTTCCTTCAAGGATATGAAGTTTTTCAGTGCCGGATGCTCAAAAACATTCCCACATCATGAAGTTCCTACCTCTGAACCTCACTGTTAGTATAGTGTTTTGGGGTAATATGCAGTGTTTTTGGGCCACCAAATATGGTGTGTATTATGGCACCCAAAGAGTTCAGTTTTCTCTCATCTGACCAGACTATATTCGCCCAGTATTTCACAGGCTTGTCTAAATGTTGTTCAACAAGCTTTAAACTCACTTAAGGATGCTTTTTGTTCAGCAAGAGTCTTGCGTGGTGAGTGTGCATGAAGGGGGAGAGTATTACTCATTGCTACCTTTGAAAGAATTGTACCTATTGATTTCAGGTATTTCTGTAATTCTCCACAGTTAGTTCTTGGACAACTCGTCTGATGATTCTTTTCACTCCTCTGTCTGAAATCATGCATCTGGTTGTGGCCTATTTAGTGTGAAATTATGTTTTATCCACTTCCTGATTATGCCCCCAACACTGCTCACTGGAACCTTTAGTAGTTTAGAAATTTTGTAACCAATGCCATAAGTATGTTTTGCAACAATAAGGTTCTGAAGGTCTTGAGACAGCTCATTGGTTTTACCATCATTCGATGTTTCTTGGGTGGCACCTTGGTAAGGCTACTTTCACATTACGATTTTGAAGGGAGCCGATGCTGTCCGATAAAATCGGACAGCATCGGCTCTCTTCTGATGCCTGGAATCGGATGCCAAATAGGCATCCGATTCCGGCATTAAATCGTAGCCTCCGGGCAAAAAAAAAAAAGTTTATGCTCATGACTCACCATGGCCGGCGGACTCCGGTTGATACAGGCGATTCTTCTCCTTCCTTGTCACGGGTGGACCGCGCCTGCCGGTAGTGGGGCCCGGTGTAGTGCAGATCAAAATTAAGGACGTCTTACGGGAACAGATTAAAGGGGGTTTAATTTGTTTTCTTCGTGACGCCACCTATGAGTAGATTCGGTAAGGGCTACCGACGCTGCGGAACCTCCGGGGTGATGGACAGCAGCAAGATGTTACGCTCCCCACAGGCTGAGCGGTGATCCCCGGAGGCTGGAGCTGCTCAAGATGTTGTGCGGCAGCTGCGGTTACCTTTAATGACGGACAGTTCATAAGGAGACACGGACACAGATAGTCTCTGCAACGGGTCTTTACTGAAACCAGCAGGCAGTACATGGCTTACAGTGGTTGAGTAGAAGACCGGGTGGACTCAGCAGTGATAGTGTTCCTCAGAGATCCGCAGTGTTCCTCCATTCTACCTACTTAGTTTCTCTTTTGCCAGCGTCGCCCAGGAATACCAGGTCGGGTACGGGGAGGCTGCTTCAATGCCCTATCCATGATGTACGTTCTGGATTCTTTGGGGAGCCTTGGGTCCCTCAGTGGGTACACCGCTGGTTAGACGACTGGAAACTGGCTGGTGGTGGGGTGCTCCTATAAAGCTGCTCCTCCACGGGGCTGGTTCGCGTGACAGAGGTGAACTGCTGCCAGCTTCGGTACCAGTGAACCGGCTGTGAGTTGTGGGCACGGGAGTCTTTTGGGAACCCGTGTAGAAATGCCCATTCCCGGTGGTTAAGGCCTCAGGTGCTGACACCCGACCGGTGACGGCCCAGGGGCCCGCACGGAGTGCGGAGCCCCCGCTCCTCTCCAAGTTCTCAGTTCTACACCCTTCTTCTCCGAGTTCTAGATTATCGACTACTCTGTTCTACTTCACTACCCTAACACTCCACCCACCAGGACCTAGGATTGGTCCTCTATTCTAGGTGTTGTATGTTGGGTTGGATCTCAGAGTTAACTATTGCACTGCTTTGTCAGAGAATATTGCGGCTGCAATACTCCCTTGTGACGCACTCGTTGCGGGGCGCCACACTCCCCCTTGGTTAAATCAGCTTGTCCCCAAGCGTCAAACTACTCACATTACAGAGGTTTTTGCATTTTTATACATATATGACACACTTTTATTAAAATAGAAAAACAGGTAAAGATATGCTTTGGTGATATAAGCAAAGAAACAGGTAATCACTTTGTGCGGACCCGGCGGGCGGTCGGCTGTACTTTAACTAGAGTCCAGACTGTAGCCGCGAGATCACACAGTCAATGATTAACGGGAACAGAGTCATTGATGAAGTTCAAGTTTTAAAGTCACTGGCTCTGAGAACGATGCCGTACCCGGATAGCAAACCACCCATCTGCACAAGCGTAGCGCTCGTAGGTGATAATATCGCCCCGGTATAGGTCGCGATCGGGATGTCCTCTTGGCAAGTTTGACTCAACGTCCCGGCGCCCCACAAACACCTCCTCATTCAAACCCACCTCCCAAGCGAACCCCCACCCGGTATTTAAATTAAAGGTGGAAATTCTACCTTCACGGCGGAGTTCATCAGGCAGCGGCGGCTGGCGGCGAGCCTCGGCACGGGCCTCCATGTTGGCGCGTTCTCGGGCTTGCCACTCCTCTCGTCGTCTCTGGCGTACATCTCCGTCGTTACGGCTCGGGGTGTAAAGATGAGTAATGGAGCTGGTGGTTTGGCGGGAAGCTTGAACTTGGCGGGCTGTCTGTATCGGAACCCGGTAGAACGGCACAGGGGAAGGTGTCGGCAGTGCACCCGACCAGTGTACCCGAGCTGTGTGCCCGGAAGGAAGTTCCTTGCTGTCTCCCCAAGCGAACCCGGTGTCGAAATCCTCAGCGGTGCTGTGGGTCTCGTCGTCATCCTCTCCGACCTCTTCCTCGATGATCACATCAGGCTGCTCGATGATGAGAGATGCTGAAGCTTGTTCCGTTGTACAACAGGGCGGTGGTGCTGCGGATCCTTCCGTAGGGACGTCCTGCAGGGCTTCCAGGCTGCCTGCCTCTTCATCTGTTTCCGCAGGTAGAGGTGTTTCAATCCCGGTTACCAGGTAGGCCTCGGCAATGGCAAGGGAAGCCTCCGGTACGGGGATAAAACAGGCGACTGTCTCTGTAGTGGTGAAACATGTCGCGGGTTCCTCAGTGGGAACCTGGTAAAGATCGAGTTCTTCAATGGAGCGTGTTATGAGCTCCGGCTCAAGAACGGAATCGGTTGCGATGTTGGTCGCTGGAACGGGTCGAGTTGCGGCCTCCACCGGAATGACACAGTCTATTGGCTCAGGTGACGGAGCAGGACAGGTGGTAGGCGAGGGTGAGGCGGTCGAGAAGCTGGTGACGTCGTCTGGGCTTGGAGAAGCTGTACCCGGTCGGCTCTGCTGCATCGCATGGTGTAGTCGTCTGCCTAGGGTCGCGCTCCAGCTACGGATCGTCCATTCCACTGTCTCTAGTAACCGCACCCGGAGGTCTTGTAGAGCTTCTAGCCAGAAGTCGGGGCTGCCGTCTATGGTAAGGGCAGGATCCGGACCCGGTTGGCTTATGGCTGCTCTGGCCTCCGCCTCGACCTCCTGCATCAGGTCTTGGAGTCTCATGCTGGCCATTCTTCTTTGGAGGGAAACCACACCCGATCAACCGGTAAGACGTTCTGGTAGAGCTGGTGAAGAATTCCGTCTGTGTGTCTATGTATGACACTCCCATCTCCTCTGGGCTTTTGTAGTCCAATCGTGGGAAAAGTCTTTGGGGTCCGCCCCCATGGTTGATTCGAGCAATCAGGGCGGACAAAGAGTTTGGCGCCTTTTGTCTTTAGCCCTCCCACGATGAGGGGGGGGGGTTGACTCACTCCTGGGCTTCACGTAGCGGCTTCTTGTGGCGGGAACGCCATCTTGGGCGCCATCTTGACCCAATGGTGTAAAGGCGGGAAAGTTCTTTTTAGGACGAACAAAGTCCAATTGTAGACAATAAAGTCCAGTTTAAGCACAATATACCCGTCGGATAACGGGCCTGCTCGTATCCTGTTCGTGACGCCATTTTCTGACTCACCGTGGCCGGCGGACTCCGGTTGATACAGGCGATTCTTCTCCTTCCTTGTCACGGGTGGACCGCGCCTGCCGGTAGTGGGGCCCGGTGTAGTGCAGATCAAAATTAAGGACGTCTTACGGGAACAGATTAAAGGGGGTTTAATTTGTTTTCTTCGTGACGCCACCTATGAGTAGATTCGGTAAGGGCTACCGACGCTGCGGAACCTCCGGGGTGATGGACAGCAGCAAGATGTTACGCTCCCCACAGGCTGAGCGGTGATCCCCGGAGGCTGGAGCTGCTCAAGATGTTGTGCGGCAGCTGCGGTTACCTTTAATGACGGACAGTTCATAAGGAGACACGGACACAGATAGTCTCTGCAACGGGTCTTTACTGAAACCAGCAGGCAGTACATGGCTTACAGTGGTTGAGTAGAAGACCGGGTGGACTCAGCAGTGATAGTGTTCCTCAGAGATCCGCAGTGTTCCTCCATTCTACCTACTTAGTTTCTCTTTTGCCAGCGTCGCCCAGGAATACCAGGTCGGGTACGGGGAGGCTGCTTCAATGCCCTATCCATGATGTACGTTCTGGATTCTTTGGGGAGCCTTGGGTCCCTCAGTGGGTACACCGCTGGTTAGACGACTGGAAACTGGCTGGTGGTGGGGTGCTCCTATAAAGCTGCTCCTCCACGGGGCTGGTTCGCGTGACAGAGGTGAACTGCTGCCAGCTTCGGTACCAGTGAACCGGCTGTGAGTTGTGGGCACGGGAGTCTTTTGGGAACCCGTGTAGAAATGCCCATTCCCGGTGGTTAAGGCCTCAGGTGCTGACACCCGACCGGTGACGGCCCAGGGGCCCGCATGGAGTGCGGAGCCCCCGCTCCTCTCCAAGTTCTCAGTTCTACACCCTTCTTCTCCGAGTTCTAGATTATCGACTACTCTGTTCTACTTCACTACCCTAACACTCCACCCACCAGGACCTAGGATTGGTCCTCTATTCTAGGTGTTGTATGTTGGGTTGGATCTCAGAGTTAACTATTGCACTGCTTTGTCAGAGAATATTGCGGCTGCAATACTCCCTTGTGACGCACTCGTTGCGGGGCGCCACACTCACCTCCCCTCGAGCCTCCACCGTCTCCCGCCGTCTTCCTGCAGGCTCCCAGTGGCTCCCGGTGTCTGCAGAGGTCTTCTTCTGCTGTATAGGACCTGCGGTGATGTCACAGTCACGTGACAGCAGGTTCCATCATAGTAACCCGCGGTCACATGACTGTGACATCACCGCAGGTCCTATACAGCAGAAGAAGACTTCTGCAGACACCGGGAGCCTGCGGAAGCCACTGGGAGCCTGCAGGAAGATGGCGGGAGACGGCGGGGGCTTGGGGGGAAGTGAGCATAAACTTTTTTTTTTTTTTTTAACCCTTGCATTTTGGAGCATTTTTACTGTACTGAGCATGCTCAGTACAGTAAAATCGGGTCCGAGGAGACATCAGATGTTTCCTCGGACCCTTCTCCATAGGGCCCCATGTTAAATTGATCGGGTCGGATCGGATGTGCACTAAATGCCATCCAATTCGGTCCGATCCGATTCTGTCAGATTTTATTTTCGGTGCAAAAATCGGACCAGGCTCCGATTTTTGCACCGATAAAAAAATCGGACAGAATTGGATCGGACCAAATCGGATGGCATTTAGTGCACATCCGATTCGGTCCGATGCCCATAGGGCTGCATGGGGCCCAAAATCGGTCCGATGCTGTCCGATTTTTATCGGACAGCATCGGATTTTAAAAATCCGTAGTGTGAAGGCAGCCTAATGAGACACCTTTTTATAGGCCATCAGTTGATCCAGCTGATATTATTTTTCACTAAATGGGGGTATTACTTTCTAATTACAGATATTATTTCAGCTGGTGTCATTGTAGCGCACCATCAGTCTGGACGCCACGAGGGGTACTGCACCCAAGGCACGGGTGTGGTTCTCCAGTAGTCAGGAGATGGGGGATGGTAGGTGTAAAGATCCTCAACACACACACACTTAGAACCCGGTGGGAGGACCCAGTGGGACAACAGTGGTAGAGAAGTCTGGGTGGGAGGTAGAAGGACAGTTGAGCTTAAGTGGAGTCTCAGTTTGGAGTGGAACACAGAACAGTGTGTAAAGGAGAAGGAGAGAAAGTTGAGTTGAGTGAGGAGAAAACAGCTAAGCTGTAGAGAAGGGGACTTGAGCTCTGCCTCTCTTTTCCAATCAGATGGCCAGACGTCACAAACCACCTGATCGCTACCAGCCACCTGATTGGCCAGTTTGCCAGGTCTTGAATGTGCATCAATGACCTGGCAATCTGGCCAATCAGGTAGTTGGTAGCAATCACATGGTTTGTGACGTCTGGCCATCTGATTGTCTGTCAGACTCGCAGGTCCTTGTTGTTGATCGGATATCTTCTTTGCCGTCCCGGTGCAGGCGTCGGATAGGTGAGTATGATATTTTATTTTTTTGACAACTTTTATTCACTTTTAGTGCACTTTCGCAGTGTACTGTATATATAGATACACTGTGAAAGTTAAAGGACTATTGCTACTCCCGAGTTATCACAAGAGACTCGTGGAGTAGTGAGTAGCCCGAATATCGTTACTATGCGGCGAGTATTCTGCCATAGCAATAACTTCAGTGGTAACATTGTCCTGACAGGTTCCCTTCAATTGTCACTGCATAGGGGGCAGATTGTTCCCCTGCGAATCTGAGTGGATTTTGTTGCACATTCATTGCAAAATGATGATTTTGCTGTGGAGTTCACTACTTATTTCAACCTCTACTTTACAATGGGTAAAGGAGATGGTAAAAGTCAATAACAGTTTTTGCAAATAATACCATAAAAATAATACTGTAATAAGATGTGGATTTTCTGTGCATAAATCCTACGATATCAGTCTTTTGCAGAGTTACACGAATGCATTTACCCCAACTTTAAATTTTCACCATAAATTGTCTTTAAGTAAAAGAAAAGAAATATATAATTTAATTTTTCCTATATAAACTAAGTCTCTACTGTAACCAACGGTGCTGTGTTAGTCTAGTAATAAATATCTCCATTTTATCCAAAGAGATTTTCATCTTTAATTAACTTAAGCAAACATTTTGCAGTCTAAAGACCAGGATAAACTTTTCCTCTAATCCCTTCCTAAAACATGTGCACAAACTGCAATTAGATCTATCTGTGTTGATCTATATGATTTGCAGGAGAGGAAATCACAATTGTGATTAGCAGAGAGGAGAGCTGATACCACCAGTTACCAGATATTATAAAGCTGGATAGAATTAGGAAGGGAAAAAATACAATTATTGGTTAAAGGGAACCTGTCACCCCAAATCACCTTTCTAACCTATTAATACCTGTCCCTGCAGCCTTACAATACATTCTAACACATCCCTGTCTCACCTTTTTTACTAATCTACGAGTACAATAATGTAGTTATAAAACTTACAAAATTCATGTCACAGGGGCATTCCTCCAAGCCATTTTGACCGGTAGGCGGGTCCCCTGTGCAGCGCTACCCCTGCCTCGTTGCTCTAATCTGCCCTAATGGGCGTCATTATACAATGACACTTCCGGTCGCACACAGGCAGACTTCAGCATGCAATCTGCGCATGCGCGAAGTCTGCCTGTGAGACCTGCGACCGGAAGTGACGTGTCCCAGCGTCACATGACTGCGTCGCAGCGGTGACGTTGCGGGCGCGATATTGAAATCCTGCCCGAGCTCTGCATTAGTATAATGACGCTCATTAGGGTGTATTAGAGCAACGAGGCAGGGGTAGCGCTGCACAGGGGACCCGCCTACCGGTCAAAATGGCTTGGAGGAACACCCCTGTGACAAGAATTTTGTAAGTTTGATAACTACATTATTGTACTCGTAGATTAGTGAAAAAGGTGAGACAGGGATGTGTTAGGATGTATTGTAAGGTTGCTGGGACAGGTATTAATAGGTTAGAAAGGTTATTTGGGGTGACAGGTTCCCTTTAATATTAGTGATGAGAAAGTACTAAAATGCCTGAGTGATTATTACTCGAAGAGGGCAGTTTGGACACTCAGATAGACTCAATTCGAGTAATGAGTATAATGGAAGTTAAAGGGGAACTCGAGTATTTTTCCAGAAGACCCTAACAGGAGGGCTAGGGGTGCAGAAAAATCACTGAAATGGATGGAAACAGTGCTCAAATGGAATGGGACCAGCATGGGGTAGACGCCTGGATGCATCTATGACTACCAGGTAATTGATGGGAACTAAATAATTTTAAAATACAACATGGGGGGTCTCTCTAATTTTTTATAACTAGCCAAGTTTAAGCAGATAGATGGGGCTAATATTATATTATACAAGCCCGCAGCTGCCCCACAATTGGCACATCACAATAAATGTGCCAGTTCTGGCACTTTGCCTGACTCTTCCCAAATTTCCTGGTGAAGTGCAAAATGGAGTCATATTATTGAGGGTTAATGCCAACTGTGTAATGTCAGCTGACATCAAGCCAAAGGGTTAGTAACCCAGTAAGTAAAAAAAAAATGTTTATTTGAATAAAGAGGTCCCCACACTATCCCTCATTCACCAATTGATTATCAAAAATGTTTGCATGAAAATCCGTCGTAGTCAATAATCCTCGAATGCAGCTGCGACAAATGTGAACACTAGTAAAGTACATCTCTTTACAGTGCTAAGTACTGACCACAACTCTTATTAGAGCTGCCAGCTCAACACTGTGCTCAGTGAGAGTCGGTGTCTCTGATGAGAGTTTTGACACATACGTGCGTTTTTGGTGTGTTGTTTGTGTATTTATATATAAGTGGGCGTGTGTGTATATACCATTTATATATACATATATATTGATGTTTAGAAAAATATATTCTGGCACACTATATAAGTATTACATAAGTAATATTATAAGGAATTCCTTATAATATTACTTATGTAATACTTATATAGTATGCCAGAATATATTTTTCTAAATATTCTCAATTTTTTCTGAGCACCTAACTGGGAGTTGAGCAGACATAATCCTATACATATATATAGATGCACAGATATACTCCTCAACATTGAAATTGCAGCACTCATAAGGAAATACCTTAGCATTATATACAGAAATCACAGGATGAAATTGTTGAAAGCATCTTAATTTGTTCAGTATCAAGTGTGAGGGCTTCGTGCAGAAATCCCTTATACACCTTGGTTGCTATTAGTGACATTATTAATGTATTAATGGTTGTCTGAGAAATGTTCAGCTATGCAGAGTGCAATTGGGCAGATGGTAAAGATCCGCTGCTGGCAGCTGCCTTTGCAATTGCCAATTGCTAAATGAAAGGTCTGGTGCTTGGCTTTCAACTGTATCCTTATGAACGGTTTCTCTTAACTACAGGACTTCTGGGAACTGAGCTGATTGACATCGCTTTGGCGATGGGTAGGGACTTCAGCGGTGGCACCAACATTGATCTAAGACTAAGTATATTTTCTCATTTGAGAAAAAAATCTAATTATGCTATTATTATGCTTATTATGTGATTTAATTTTCTCAGATGTGGTGGAGAAGATAAAATCGATGTATGAAAATACTGACTGGCGACACCAGCAATGTGAAGAGGTGCCAGCTCAAAAAAACACATAAAAAGGTAAGCACACAGCTGCACTCTGAGACACTATGTGAAGACAATAACCAATAACAAGTGATCTCCTGTATCGGGTACCTAACCTAAAATACCTCTATCTGTGATTAAAATCTGCATGTATGGGCAGTTAGGAACCTGGGTAAAATAAGATGGTCACACACCATGGCTATGGGGTGTGGGTAGGGTGAGGGTGCTAAGTCACAAAAAACTATACTAACAGTGCATGAAAAAATATACTAACAATATATGAAAAAAATAATGCTAGCTGAAAAAAACACATATATAGGGATGCATACAGCTGCAGTCTGGGACATAAGAAAAAGGGAAACATGGTCTAGAAAATCTGTTGTGAAAATATTAGATAAGGCAAATACAGTGCCTACAAGTAGTCTTCAACCCCCTGCAGATTTAGCTGGTTGACACATGCGGAATTAACTTGGCATTGTGACATTTGGACTGTAGATCAGCCTGGAAGTGGGAAATGAACTGCAGCCAAAAAGATTTTTTTTTTTTTTTTAAAGCGTTAAAAGTTAATTCAGAGGGTCATTTATTATTCAACCCCTCAAACCACCAGCATTCTGTTTGGTCCCCCTAAAGTATTAAGAAGTAGTTCAGGCACAAAGAACAATGAGCTTCACATGTGTGGATTAATTATCTCTTTTGCCAGCCTTTTCTGACTATTTAAGACCCTCCCCAAACTTGTGAACAGCACTCATACATGGTCAACATGGGAAAGACAAAGGAGCATTCCAAGGCCATCAGAGACAAGATCGTGGAGGGTCACAAGGCTGGCAAGGGGTACAAAACCCTTTCCAAGGAGTTGGGCCTACCTGTCTCCACTGTTGGGAGCATCATCCGGAAGTGGAAGGCTTATGGAACTACCGTTAGCCTTCCACGGCCTGGACAGCCTTTGAAAGTTTCCTCCCCTGCCGAGGCCAGGCTTGTCCGAAGAGTCAAGGCTAACCCAAGGACAACAAGAAAGGAGCTCCGGGAAGATCTCATGGCAGTGGGGACATTGGTTTCAGTCAATACCATAAGTAACGTACTCCACCGCAATGGTCTCCATTCCAGACGAGCCCGTAAGGTACATTTACTTTCAAAGCGTCATGTCAAGGCTCGTCTTCAGTTTGCTCATGATCACTTGGAGGACTCTGAGACAGACTGGTTCAAGGTTCTATGGTCTGATGAGACCAAGATCGAGATCTTTGGTGCCAACCACACACGTGACGTTTGGAGACTGGATGGCACTGCATACGACCCCAAGAATACCATCCCTACAGTCAAGCATGGTGGTGGCAGCATCATGCTGTGGGGCTGTTTCTCAGCCAAGGGGCCTGGCCATCTGGTCCGCATCCATGGGAAGATGGATAGCACGGCCTACCTGGAGATTTTGGCCAAGAACCTCCGCTCCTCCATCAAGGATCTTAAGATGGGTCGTAATTTCATCTTCCAACAAGACAACGACCCAAAGCACACAGCCAACAAAACCAAGGCCTGGTTCAAGAGGGAAAATATCAAGGTGATGGAGTGGCCTAGTCAGTCTCCTGACCTTAACCCAATTGAAAACTTGTGGAAGGAGCTCAAGATTAAAGTCCACATGAGACACCCAAAGAACCTAGATAACTTGGAGAAGATCTGCATGGAGGAGTGGGCCAAGATAACTCCAGAGACCTGTGCCGGCCTGATCAGGTCTTATAAAAGACGATTATTAGCTGTAATTGCAAACAAGGGTTATTCCACAAAATATTAAACCTAGGGGTTTAAAATTTATTAAAATTCAACTGAGCAACATAACTTTTTGGTTTGTAAGATTTATGCTTCTGTTAATAAATCCTACTCTCGTTTGCAGTTTGAAGGCTCTAACTTATTTGCATCTTATCAAACCAGCTAAATCTGCAGGGGGTTGAAGACTACTTGTAGGCACTGTACATGAAGCTGATGTAG